>SOMO01000039.1:1544355-1565357 GCA_028128575.1 Paedocypris carbunculus | reverse complement strand
AAAAAAAAAATAATAGTAATAAAACTAAAGCACTTGAACCACATTTTGCCTTCTTTTTGTCAGCTGAAAACAAACTAACTTAATACATACTTATCACTCTAACATGAAACATATGTCTTAGAATGTACATAAAGAAATTACATAAAGCTTAGAATGTGTGTTGTTAAGTATAAGTGTTAGTAAATACAGTATTGTCTTTATCTAATCCCTATGAATCAAGTTACATATTCGCAGTTGAAACGTCTAATTGAGGTCGAGTCTCAGTTTTAACAAGTCCATTCAATAACATTCAAAACACAGATCGATGAAACAAGCGTCTGTCATTAAACACTTTAACCTGCTGCTATTTAGGCGCAAAGTAATCACTCTGAGCTTCTGATCATAATGAGCCACACTCTCTGGGTCTATTCGTGTCACTCTGAGCCTCTGACATAATGAGGGTCTATTCATTGCATTTTCACCAAACTGAAAGCCAAAACACTGCGACTGATTAATGGAGTTAAAAAAAATTTACTCGATTATGCACTTAAAATTAATCACGTGCGTTAACTAGTTAACTATGACAGCCAAAAAGCAATCATTTTTTTTTCTTTTTATTCCCACTGTTATCATAATATGTCAATGTAATGTCAATCGTAATTTTAGTTTGCTCAAAACGAACAACACAAATAACAGACCCATCTCATATTAATGGATGTGGTGTAACAGCAGACACCACTGATTTATCTGATCCGTCAAACCTGATTATGACTATTGTCTTAACTAGTTAGATAACTTAGTTGGATATAATTGAAAAAATATATATATATTAATTAATATAATTATACCGTATTACATAAACATATATGACAGCAACAGATTGCAGATTTAAATCCAATGTGTTTTATACTCACACCGCATACGTACATGTATACCGTATGTAAGTAAGATAAGAAATTAGATTTAACTGTACCAATGTAACTATTCACAGGTGTATAGTACTTGAGTAAAAGGAACTTCATTATTTTACCTAAGCATGTTTGGCTACTTTGTACTTGTTCTGAGTAAAAAAAAAATACAAAATGCAAACATTTAAGCAATTTTTACTCTCTACTTCTCGTGTACTTATTTTTTACTCCACTATACATGTCCATATTGAATGGACATTACATTCCATTGTGATCTGCATCTTTTTCTACAGTGGTTAATTTCTAGGGCGGACAAGGCGATATCGCCATCTGCCGGGTGCTGAAGTTACTGGATGCTATTTATGAGCTAAATCACGTGAACCTGTGAATTAGCAGTTGCGCTTTTGAGTTTGACTGAGACTGACCGATATCCATACTTTTAGTATAGGTTTACTAAACATATAGTTTACAGGTCCTCTTTACACCTCTGGAGTTATTTATATTTACCTTCATTACAGAACAGTCTCTGCCTCCGCAAGTGCCTGGTGGAGTATGTACGCAAACATTATTTTCTGGGTCTTTTGTGGACATTCCCTGAAATAGATGCTACACCGTGAGAAATTCACACAAAGCAATATCGTGGTCTGTCTGACCTGCCCCCTTTTCTTCTCCTCCAGCAGGTTGTAAAGCCATTAATGCATCAAGGGTTTCGTAGACCTGAAAGTGCGACCCCCCCCCCCTCTCTCTCACTGTTTCTCTCCTTCTCTCTCTCTCTCTCTCTCTCTCTCTCTCTCTCTCTCTGTAGTCTTTGGTGAAGATTAAGGGGGGCGAGGTCTGCTTGTTCTCAAATGAACCATGAACTGTCTCAGGACTGCAAGATTCGGACTACCACACTACGTCGTCTTGCACTTATGGATTATTATTAATACAGCAGCAGGTGCAAATGTTAAGGTAAATCGCGTTGATTTGTGTCTAGGTCTTAAACTCCTCGCTGTTTGCGTTGACGCCGAAAAAACGCTGCTTTCAATCAGTTCTGCGTTAAAACGCCGGTAACGATGCGGCTCGGTGGTTTAGAAGAGCCTCGACAAACTTTCACATGAAAACAAGGGTTTGGGCACGACGTTGTCCATTCATAGGGGGTTTCTGTTGGTTTCCTTTCTCCGTACAAAATCAACGTGTGCATGTCAGGAATTAAAGTTTACGATGCCATACATTTGGATTGGTAATACCACGCGTGCGTTTCGAACGTTACGTGAGCCTTTGCAAATGTTGGATTAATTTACACAAGTCCGTTAGAATTATAGATATTTGAAATGCCATAACTCAAGCGAGACACTTTTAAATCTGCTTTGGTTGTATTCTTGGTGTGTGAATCTGATGATGCTAAGCGCGAACATCTTCCGTGCAGTTCGTTTCCAAAGTTGCCGATTCGGTTATTGCGCGATTACGTCATCACGTGACCGCGTGACGTAATAGAAAGCTGCGTCTTAAAAAGGTACGCGCTTGTATAAAAAATAACTTCGAAATATTGTTTTAATTAATAATGATAAGTTTGTAGTTTTATGAAATTGTTATTAAAAAACTATTAAGAGTTTTTACATTTTTTGAAAATTAACTGTTTCTGCTGGTTTACGTAATGATTTCCACACAGGCCAATACTGTTTTTAGACATACGGAGTCAAAATTAAAAAGTCATAAGACACCCTGTTGACTCTCCAGTGTAGGGGGTCTTCAATACTCTCCGAATGAGAAAGTGTGGAAAATTCTATTGTCTGTTTAGATTCTAAACACCTAAAGGGCATTTAGATAAAAACCGTATGGGCAAGCAGACTCTTGTTTGTACAAGCTTAAGAGCCCCTGTGTTTGGGTGGGTGGGGGACACTAGAGGGGCTCTAGCAAATCTGTTTGAGTTTGTAAAAAAGGGCTTCCAATTCCTTCTTCGCCTATTCATCTTATTGTCAGCTTTTAGAGTTCTGCTTCAGAGGGACTAATGTTAAACAACACCCCCCAGAACGCACGCGTGCACACACACACACACACACACACACACACACACACACACACACACACACACACACAATCAAAACTCTATGAACATGTATGATAAAAAAAAAGCAAATAATTTTTATAGTGCTGGCAAAACAGATCTTGGATTCAAATGTCATTGATGATGGGAGAACGATCATTTAGATTTGTGTAAATCGACTTCAAAATGACTAAATCTAAACATTTGCTATTAAAACCGGTTTGAGAACAACCATGCTGGGCTACTCTTCTCTTCTCTCAGAGCTTCACAAGACTTTCCATGGAGCCGTGCCTGTGCTGTGTTACAGTTCACTGATGCAAGGCTTGAAGAAGAGCGATTAACCTGCTGTCTAGACAACAGGAGTCTGCTTAATTTGCGTACAGTCGCTGGCCCTTTCATCTGGCTGATCTGTCAGGGGGGCTTCGTCCACAATCGTCTCCATTTCGAGTCTAAAACCAACCCTCCCTCTCCACTTTAATGTTGAGCTTTGGTGCTTTCTCAATGAAAATGTGTAGCCTGTCCAAACAATTTATTCTTTTACTTAACTTGCACTCGTTCTCTATTAAAAACAAACAGAGAAAGTTGCTTCTCTATTGAAAATTGTTTATTCTTAATGAAAACTTAACGTAATTTAACTTCAAAAGTTCACATAATATTTGAATTTCAAGCATTAGAAAATCACTGCTTTTGGACTTTTGTTCACAAACACACAATAATGTTTACACAAAAGGGTATTGCCAATTTCTTCTGACTTGTACTAAAATCAATCAAAACTTTAATTTTAAATCACAACATTACAACAACAACATATTGACCAGTGTGTTGCATATGTCATGGTATTATTCTAGTGTAAATTACTCAAATGACTACCATTAATTTTTAAAAGTTATAATCAGGATCATCAGCAGCACATCAGTACAAGGGAAACATCTGCTCTCTTTCTCATTTTTGTTCTCTTTCTTTAGCTGTTTTTCACACACTCTTCTCTCTCTCTCTTTTCTCTCTTTTTTCTTTTCTCTTTTCTCTCTCCCTCTTTTTTTTCTTTCTCTCACACATTCTGTTTGGTTATAGAACTTTATGTTCTTTATGTACATCAGACTTAAACTGTAACACCTAACTTTATGTTTCAATAAACACTTTATTTTGTAGAAATAAATGTTTTAAAAAATATAATATGCATCTTTAAGTCTTTACTCAGACTCACTCTGTCTCACCCACACACACACACACACACACACACACACACACACACACACACACGCACACAAATAAAAACCACAATAGATGTTTGTGGTTTCAATCAGGTGTCCAGCAGTGAAGCACTTTGCTTTTGTCTTTGCCAGGACAGCAGTGAGGAGAGGCAGCCAGACGAGGTGGCTCAGTGGTGGGGAGAGTGGAGCAGCTGGTCCACCTGTTCCCGTACCTGTGGAGGAGGAGTGCGATCTCAAGAGCGTCACTGTCTGCAGCAGAGGTCGGCCTCACTCTAACAGCACATCTGTGCATTTAGATCCACTTCTGCTTGAAAAAAAGAGCCTTTGTTCTGTCTTAATTAAAAGTGACAAGCCAGGGTTTTTGAGCCTTTGAGCGAGGTTCTTCAATATGCAATAAGCCCTGACAGTTTGACCCCAGTATGAACCTGTTTTCCACACATTGCATTTGATGAGGTTTTTCTTTTACCTTCAGTGTCTTTATAGCTATCTGGCTAACAATCATCACTTTCGATTCATCCAAACTGAGGTCATTTCCAGCATCTTCAGGGTTGAAAGTTGATAAGTTGTTTAACAAGCGCATTTATTCAGTGCTCTTATCCCCTTGTCTAGAGCACGGGCTAACCAAAGTGAAGGCCCCGCTGGAGAAAGGTAGAAGAGGAGGAGAGTTTCCCCTTGAGTAATGTCCTTCAGAGCAGCCAGATCGGCCTAGGAATGTCATGTAGAATGAACATCAATCCACTGGCTCACTTGACACAGGGAATCCTTTTTACAATGACAAACATATTTATAAAATGGCTTTTAGAGCATTTTGAGGAGATTCCAGTGGAGATAAGGGCCACAGCTGAGCTAGTCCAGCTGGCTCCCATTAGCACGTCCCAGTATGTAGAGCCAGAAAAAGGTGTATGCGTGGGGGAAGGGCGGAGAGAGCCAGGGAGACCAGGAAAAGCCAGCAGGACACCGCATGAGAGAGCCGCAAACAACCAACACTATACTTCTTGTCACTGCATAACACATCGTGTAAAATACAGTGTTGTAAAGTACTTGAGGAAATGGACTTGGTTACTTTACTTTTACATTTTTGGCTGCTTGTACTGAGTACAAAAAAGCAAGTTTTACTCTACCTGACTACATTTATGATTGAGTGTACTCTTTACTCCACTACATTTGAATGAACTTACCGTTACTCGTTAACTGATTGTGCAGAAGTCAGCCTTTTTTTCTAGCGTGGTAAATTTCTTGGGCGGACGAGGCGATCTGCTGGGTGCTGAAGGTACTAGATGCTATTTAAGAGCTAAATCATGTGTACGTGAAAAAGTGGGTTTTATGTGTACATTATCTATCTTGTTCTATATTAGGACATAAAACCTTGTAAATAATGAGCTTCTTGTTTTATCACATTACTTCTGTGTTTTTTTTTGCCTAAACTTAGTATGAGTAAAGTACTTAAGTTCTTTTAAAATTGGATAGTTTACGACTTTTACTCAAGTCTTCTTGGAATTGGTGACTTGTAACTTGTAATGGAGTAGTTGTTGAAGTAAGGTATTTGTACCTTTACTCAATCGTGGTTTTCCGGTACTACACCTCTGCTAAAATAATATGTTGTAGAAATACTAATACTGTAATCCCTTGCTACTTCGCGGTTCGACTATCGCGGATTCACTGCTTCGCGGGTTTTTTTTTTCTTTTTTACGTATATTCGCGGATTCATTTTTTCCCGACCGTATCTCGGCGGAGGATGCTTGCAGTGGCTCGAGACGGACCTTGCCAGACGCGTCTCAGTGCAGAGATGCAAATTGCTATGTTGGACGTCCCCCCGTGACCACCGCAACGTGTTCTCGCGGCTCATATCCCCCATTCAAACACTTTGAAAATAAATATCTCCGCGGGGACGACGCGTGCGGCGGGGAGATGTTTGTTAACATTACTTTTATAAAGAGTACTACGTGAAAAAAGTGTTTTAAAAGTCTGAATAAGTGTTAAATAAATACGTAAATGTTGTGCCTCTACTTCACGGATTTTCACCTATTGCGGTCGGGCTTGAAACGTATCTACTGCGATAAACGAGAGATTACTGTACTGCTTATATTAGCTAATACTAATAATAATTAATCGTAAATTTGATAAAGCAAAATGAGTTTGTAAATATGGCCACTAGGGACCAGTAAAAATTCTGACCTGCTGTCAAGTTACACACAAACAGTGAAGGGAACACACACAAACCCGGAGCAGTGGGTGGTCTTAAGCTGTGGTGCTCAGGGGGTAGGTGGGGGTCAGTGTCTTGCTCAAAGATTGTAGAACTCAGTTGTAGAACCCCCCCAGACCAGGATTTCAACTCCTGGACTACAACTGGACCACACCTGACAATCGTAATTCTGAACTTAATCTCGCAAGCATTTGATCTATTACTGTATTTCTCATGAGCCAACATGTTTTGTGCACAATCTGTTGTCTTGTGTATATATTATAACTTGTTGCCATTTTATATTTATTTATGCAGAAAATGTATTTCAATACATTTATTGTTGTGTAACTGTGTATATAACCAATCACATTAGAATTGCTATGTAATAAATGTAACAATTGTCCTTGCGTAGAAATGATTGGCATCAATGTAATTTCTCTATGCGTCGCCTGCTTTCAGGTTGACGTCAACCCAAAACATCAACAGTTTCTTCTGCATCGGACCGTCTAAACAGTATCAGCTGTGCACAAACCAGGTTTGGTCTTTAGTTGAACTGATCTTTCAGTACAATTAACGGATAATCCCTTATAAGGTCCCTGAAATATCAGGTTAGCTTTGCCGGCTGGAACACTCCCGGCCAGCTGGCATAACTACGTTTTACACATGTTGGCTTAAAGCTGTAATGTCTGCAGGCTATTTGACCTGGTGCCTGGCTCATTCGCTGTGTCTTTATTGTTGTCTGGATCTTTGCCTAGCCTTGCCCAAACAGCAGAATCAGCTTCAAACAGCACCAGTGCTCTCAGTTCAATGCCAAAGCCTTCGGCAGGAAGCACTATGAGTGGATTCCACTTTATCCTGGTAAAAAAAAGCCCCTCACTGTTTTATTTTTCAAACCCTTTCTGGTTGCCTGTTTGTTTTTAATTGCTTGAGTGTTCTAAGTTAATTTGCTCTCCTTCCTACGTTTTTTAGCATTTGAGTGTTTTAGACTTCACTGAACATCTCATTTTGGCCTCCGGCCAGCTCTATTATAGCTCACAGATGCCCCCTTTAAGGATTATTTCCACAGTCCGTGGCTCCCTCGTGTGCAAGAGTGGCCTCTCAGTGGCATAAAGTTCTAGTATCACCAAAGGAATTTTGTCTAGTTGCTAACAAAGTTCTTTTTTGATGTTCAGATGATTACATCAACATCTCCAATAAGCCTTGTGACCTCCAGTGCAGCACAACGACGGGGGAAAGGCAGCTTTTGGTTCCTGCTCACGATGGGACGTTCTGCAGAGATGGCATCTACCAGGGGGTTTGCATTGAAGGCCAGTGTCAGGTGGGTCAGAAAGCTAATTGAGATGGTAATCAGAAATTTGGTGGCACGTATGAGCCAGAATATCTGAAAGANGGCCCATCGGGACACTGAAGCGGCACAGGGAAATAATGATGGAACACCTGTTCAGATGCTCTTTAATCCAATAGAAATAATAAAACTATTCAGACATCCTTGGTGGTAAAGGAAACCTAAAAATCAAGTAACCCTGTTTGTTTAGGTTGGTATTAATCTACTTAAGTTATTGTGAATTTATGTTTAAGGTTTAAATTGTAATTGGTATGGCTGCATAATAATTTTAAAGAATTGTGGGAAAAGTGCTCTGCCCCTTTTAGGGAAAAGAGGCGACGGCTAATGCTAATTCTTGGTTTGGGAATAAATACGGCTCGTTTATTTGTGAAGCATCACGCCAAATAGAGATTGTAGTCAGAAGAGCAGCGCTTACATGAGAGCTGAGACGAGACGAGAGAATGTGCGACTCTGCGCCGCTGCGTGTGTGTATGTGTGTGTGTGAGAGAGCGGAGTATCAGCACGAGACGAGCGACGAGCGAAGTGCTACTCATTTGTACGGCTTGTGCCGATTTCTGAGAGATTTATTTAGTTCGCGTCATAAATGTTCAACAACAGTCTCTGCTGTTTATTTTTGTGAGAAAGGGTGACATATCTGCGCACTGTTCTGAGAAAAATATTTTCTATTTCGGTAGACCGCGCTCATAAGTCGAGCCCCCGACTTTCAGGCCGAATTTTTAGGGAAAAATCCTCGACTTATAGTCGAGTAAATACGGTATATATTTATATATATATTTTTTATTTATATTATACTTTTTTTTTTTAATTCAAATTAATCACGATTAATCGTGATTAAGCACAAAAAAATTACAATGTATTATTATTAATTTGTTATTAATAATTAATATTCATAATAGTAAGTATAGACATTTGTAATAATGAAGTGTAAAATATAAATTAATGTAAGCTCAACACAAAATAAACACCTGTTTAAATACTGTAATGTACTGTTTTCGACTAAAGAAAACAATGTGTAAACCAGTCATAATTAAAAAAAAAAAACATTTTATTGAGGAAAAGAGAACACAGGTATTTGTGTGGCAAAAGTATGGCACTGATAATTAGTCTAGCTGAAAACGCTGATCACACATTTTCACAACAAGGAGTATCCGCATTTTACTGCAAGTGAAGTTCAGCGCAGCATCACAGCTTTGCAAAATGTTGTACACATATATACGAAGTTATCAACGTTTAGGCAACGTTTTGAACCCATCCGTCTAAATGTCCATTTATTGCACGTAAAAAAAACGGAAGTGGGGAAAAAAAACGGACGTGATTAACGGTGATAATAAAATTTGACGTGACAAACAAATTTTATTAATCACACAAGTTAACGCGTTAACTTTGACAGCCCTAATATATTTATTTTATAAATCTCATACCTGTACTGTATATATTGTTGTGTGTATGTGTGTGTGTGTACATTATCTAAAGTTGGGTTTAGGAATCAATAACATAATAAAATGTATGCATTTGCAAATGTATGCAAATGTATGCATAATAAAATGTATGTAATTTTGCCTAAACAATTATTGCACATTTATGTAAATCCTATAATTTTTTTTCACTTTTCAAAAATCACTGTGTGTGTATCCGAAATGGTATATTGAACTGAAAATTTTTATCTTAACAACTAGCAATGTTGCCTAAACTTTCGCACCCCACTGTAACTTATGAAAAATACAGCTAAAATATAAAGCCATGTAATTCTATTTTTGTGCTGCCTTCGCAGGTTGTTGGTTGTGACGGGAAATTGTATTCAAGTAAAACCGTAGACAAATGTGGGATTTGTGGTGGAAATGGAGCTTCCTGTTACCGTGTTTCCGGAGCTTACCGAAAAGGAATCACACATTTAGGTATTATTTTCTCCATGTGTGTATACAAGTTTAAATCTATACTAGGTTTCTTAATCATACATCCTTTTAGGTTATATTTTTATTACTAATATACCTGTCCATGCTACTGATATCCAAATCATTGAGCGACGGAAAACTGAAAATATTTTAGGTAAATCTTTTTTGTTGTTCAATCAGCCCACATGTTGAAAAATATCTAAATAAAATATATGACATGAAAAATCTTTTTTTCTACCATGTAGCTCTGTCAGATGAAACCGGTCACTTCTTCTTCAATGGGAATAGCGTGATCGACAATCCACAGAACTTCCATGTTGCTGGGACGGTCTTTAAGTACAGAAGGCCAGCAAACCTCTTCTCTGATGGCTTTGAGTACATCATGGCTCAGGGTCCCACTCAGCAGGCCCTGAATGTCATGGTAGGTATATAGGTACGTACTATATCATCTGAACCTCATTAGTCTTCTGTTATGGATAGACTAATTCCACTAAGCTTTGTTACTCTACAAGTATATGATCACCTATTTTTTTTTTTTTTCAAGTACTACAATCTCAATGGTAAGATGCCTCACATTACATATGAGTACACGGTTCCTCGGGCCCTTGAGCCTAAGACAGCATCTCCCGTGTCCTCAACTCCTCAACTGCCTCAATTTAGCAACCTGATGTCAAAGGCTTCTAAAGACATTTCACCTGAAGAGAGGTTTAACAGCTCTAGTGAGATCTTCTCAATTCATAATGAAATTGAAGCTCTTAAGACATACGAGAAGAAAGGAAATCAGAGTGCTTCGGTGGTTTCTCAAGGAAGCATGGGCCATGAAGAGCTGCTGTGGGAACTCCAGGCCTCTATGAACTTTAGTGAGCTGCCTGCTCTGGTACTGTTTCGACCTTCTGGTGATGTTCTGCAGAATGAGCTGGAGGGTGGAGGCAGCCCGCACCAACGTGAATCCAAAAACAGTTTTGGTAAGGATTCTCCTCTTGGGATGAATTAGATTGGAATTTAAATAATGACCAGCCAATGAATGTTGATTTTGATCAAAAGCATTTGTTCTTCAGGTTCTGATTCCAACTTGATTGATGGTGTTCCATCCAGTTCTAGCAATTCCAATCACACTTCTGAACCTGTTCTGAGGAGCCTCTTCTATGAGGGGGGCTCCTGGCCTTCAGGGTCGAGAAAACCCTGTCAAGACCCTTTAACTCTCTCAGACTGTGCTATACTGAGGCTCAATACCAGCTCTTCTTTAGACAACAGCCTAACACTGGAGATCTACCCTGGAAATCTGGACATGGAAAGCCCAGATGAGGAACCAGAATTTGAGCCACAATCGGAGCCCAGGAAAAATACCTCGATGTCAAACCTTCCCCAGCTCCACCAGGTGGAGCCAGTGCAGACCCCCCACAGTGAAAGGTCAGTGTGAGGCCAGAAGAGTGGAGTGTGGTTTCCGGATGAAGGTTCTGACATCTCCACAATCTAGCCTTTGTTGCTTTGACAGAGATTTCCCTGTACTTATTCAGATTTTTAATCTACAGGCAGGGTGCTAAGAAAATATACTGAAATCTTTTGTTGTGTTGTGTAATATTGTGGTACGTGTGTGTGTGTGTGTGTGTGTGTGTGTGTGTGTGTGTGTTACAGGTCTTTTTTAGATGATAGATTGACAATGTCATTTTTTCAAATTGTGTGACATTTTCTCAGCCTAGTCAATTTCTTATAATGTTTGAAGCATCAAAGACAGTGGGTTCAACTTTCAAGGAACGGGGTACGGTAGTTCATTATACTGTAAATCCTGCACTATTTTTAACACCATAGCTGCTAAACTATACTCAACTTTTTAATTTTCAATTTTTTTCCAAAACTGGTCGACAGAATAAAGCCACATGTTTCCACACTGTAAGATTAATACAACAATAAAGTGTATAAATAAAGTTTCTTTTAAAAACATTTTATGAAATATTAGTTTTTTTCTGAACAGTGAAAAAATCTGAATAACTTTAACCAAGCTGTTACAAATGTCTAAGACGTCACACAGTAATCCAGAAAAAAAAGAAATATAAGAACACAATTCCTGTGTTCTGTGAGGTAATCACAGATTGCTTATTCATCACGCCGGTGATGTTGTTAGCCTATTCAAATCTGTAGATTAAAATTATATATGAAATACAGAATGTTATCAAAATGTATATATTTATGTATTATAGGCAAATTAAAATTTCTGAAAAAATACAAATAGTAACTACTGAATGGTAAGAAAGTTCTATTAATAACTCTATTGAAATGTATATGCAGTGGATCAATTTAATTACATACATTCCCACATTTGTATGTATTTTCTACCGAAATACATATAAATATACCCTATGTTAAATATAAAATATCGAATCAATGTACATTTGTATATAAAATATACAAAAGATATTTTATAATAAAAATTTGGTTAATAGGAAATATGTTAAGCGAAATGCCATTGTTTTAAAATGAGTTACAATTTAAAATCTAATTGTGCATTTTTGTTAAGGTGGCACAAAGGTAACGGCTTTTTCTCTTTTGTGGCAGCAACGAATTTGAGGTGGAGGCTCTGGATCCGGACGTCAGCATGTCTGACATGTACCGATGGAAGGTTTCTGCATATGCTCCCTGCAGCTCGACCTGCACCACGGGTACGAGCACATGTGCCCACATACAGCCCTGCATAGCCTGACTGACTGGAGCTCTGTGTCTCTAGGTATAAGCACATCATATGCTTTATGTGTGAAGTATGATGGGTCAGAGGTGGATGAGAGCTACTGTGACACTTTGACCAGGCCAGAGCCGACACATGAGTTCTGCACAGGGAAAGAGTGTCTGCCCAGGTTTGACACACACACACACACACACACTAACACACACACACACACACACACACACACACACACACACACACACACACACACACATTCAAGTTCAGTGCATTTGTCAGGCACTTTTCACAGTTACAACTATCTCAAAGCTCATATGTGGAAAAAGTAAAAAAAAAACCGAGATTGCATTTTATTCATCTGTCCGTTGGTGTTAAGACAATGGCTATGACTATGACTATGACTATGACCAGTGAGCAAGCACATATGCGAAAGGGGCCAGCTAACAAAAACCTCTCAGACAGAAAGCGAGGAAAAACCCTGGGGAGAACCCAGCTCACTGATGCCCACACAGTGAGCACACACACACAAACACACACGCGGGCACGTTATAAATGATGGAGTTGTTACGTCTTTCTATTTTTAACACATACTGTAAGTGTTTGATATTTTGTTTAAATTATTAATGTAATTGTGTTCGCCATTAAAATACACCCCAAAAGTATTTTTATTTTATTCGGTGTAACAATAACTTCAATATTATATTTTTTAGCAATATGAATCAATCTCCAAAAGCTACTGAATTTCTTTACTAAATTCAGAGCATTTTAAATATTTTTAACGAAAAATGAAAGTTTACTCTTTAGCTGTCAGTTTATGGACATTTTAATATGTTTGTTCTATACTTCAAAAAGTAGAATCAGGCTGAGTATTCATAAAAGTAATATAATTACAACCAAGTTCAGTAATCTGTAATAAATTATTTGTAGAAGTAACATTTAAAAAAATAAACTCAAGTAAGATTTGAAATAATTTCTCCTGTGTGTGGCAGGTGGGAGACGAGTCGCTGGAGCGAGTGCTCGCGTACCTGTGGCGAGGGCTTTCAGTTCCGGACAGTGCGGTGTTGGAAGATGATGGCCCCCGGATTCGACAGCTCTGTGTATGATGAGCTGTGTCAGGCTTCAGAGCTCCAGAAGCCCATGACCAGGAAACCTTGTAGGAGCAAAAACTGCGGCCCTCAGTGGGAGATCTCAGACTGGTCTGAGGTTAGTGTGTAGTCTCAGCGTCCCACCATCCCCACAGTTACACTGTCATTGCTCTGCAATCTATTCTGATAGTGTTCGGCTCGCTGCGGAGGTCGAGGGGTCAGGAACCGCGAGGTGCGATGCTCTATGGATGCAAAGCTTTGTAATGAGTTTTCCAGACCAGCAAGTCAAAGAGAGTGCGAGGGGCTGCCCTGTGACCACAGGTGGACAGTTTCTGACTGGGGACCGGTGGGTTTGAGTTTTGTGATTGATTGATTTGAAACTTTGAGTGTCCTATAGGAATTCCGTCATCTTTTCTTCTTCATTTCTTAGTGCTCAGGGCCGTGCGGGGAGGGCAGGATGAGACGCTATGTGATGTGTAAGAACAGTAATGGAAAGGTGATTTCGGATGGACAGTGTGATCCAGAACTTAAGCCTTTGGCGGTGCAGCCGTGTGGTGATAAGAACTGTCCGGCACATTGGGTGGAGCAAGAGTGGGAACACGTGCGTTTCTGACGTCCACCGCATGTATACGTAAGAGCATTCATGGTTGTAATGTGTGACTCTCGGGTTTTGTGTCCACCCAGTGTAATGCCACATGCGGGCGTGGGGTGAAAACACGCCTGGTGGTCTGCTCTGGGCTAGAGGGTGGTGTGTTTAAAGAGTTTCCAGACTGGACTTGTGAAGGATTCCCCAGACCTCCCCACAGCGTGGCCTGTTTTGAGAGACCTTGTTCCAAATGGTTCACAACAGCCTGGTCTCAGGTTAGGAATGATGATTATAGATGAGAAGCTTTTACTCACACACACACACGCACGCACACACACACACACACACACACACACACACACACACACACACACACATTCTGTGTATTGCTATACCTTGTCTATTTTAAATTTAAATAGAATTTAAAAATAATTTTTAACATTGTTTGTGAGAAACAATTTTTTGAATAGATAATTTTATCTGTGATGGATATATTATTAATTGTTAGTAAGGTATATAACTGAGGACTTTTATCATGCTTTTAAGATATAAAAAAGTGTGTACATCAAGGTTAGCGTTTTATCAAATGATATCAATGTCTTAAATGTTTTTTAAACATTTTTTTAAATATTCTGTATGGACAGTATTACAGTTTTAACATTTTAATAACATAATTAAAAAATACTTCCTGAAAATCTTTGTTACTGAAACAGAATTAAAAATCTAGTTACATTCCTTGTCCATAAAATAAATTGACTAAATAAGAGATATATTAATGATTTACGTAATTAGAGAGCTATATTACTGATCGTACTGTTATTTAATATAATACATTTCAGTTTGTATTCCAAATTATTTTGTTTGTAATTTTTGTAATACATTTTTGTAAACTAGAAATCTCACAGGTGGTTTTGTTTCTAATTGTTTGGTTTTATGACAAAATCAAGTACATTTATATATACTTTTTTTTTTTTTTTACTGACGTCTCATAAACACACATGGAGCCCCCTCAGTACTGTTTTGCCCAGCTGTTAGAATTAAATGGCTAATCAAATCACTTTATAAGTCATTAGTACAAATACGGTGCGGTTTTTCACTAGAGAGTCGCAGATCATTAAATCAAATGTGCATTCTTCAGCATTTTTGATGTTCGCCGCTGTGTTTCTGTGCCCTCCAGTGCAGTAAGACATGTGGCATTGGTGTGCGTGTGCGAGAAGTGAAGTGTTATCAGGGCGAAGAGCTGGGCCATAGCTGTGACACCACACAGAGACCTGAGGCCAGACAGAGCTGCGAGGTGCAGCCCTGCTCCACTGAAGCTCCAGGTAAGACCAGGAGTAATACAAGACAGGAGAAATGCACGCCTGGGGGAGTTTAGGAGAAATCTCACTTTTGGGAGAGGTGCTGTAGGATGTTCCTTGGCACTGGTTTCAGATCGTGCCAGTTGTGTGTATTTTAGATGGTATCTTTTAATGAAACTCAGCACAGTGCCTTTTAAAGTCCTGTCCCAATTAGAAGCACATGTGAATCTATCTTGGCAAAATGTGAGCTAATTTCTGCGAAATCTAGACCCAGAATTATGCTTTGTTGCCTTGTGAGGTAACTGCATCATACATGTCGTCAGTTTGGCAGCCAACTGCAGCTTTTTGGACAGCAACGGCTTTTCTTGCTCTACTTTGGAGAATTAGCAAAGAGGACATGAGGTTTTTCCTTCTCGGTTGTCTTTTCATTATGCTTTCGACCATAGTGAGTTACAGATGAGGAACATTTTTTTAAATCTTGAAAAATCCCACTTTGCGTGCTGAATGGAGCATGAAGATTCATTATTATTGTACATTTCCCTAAAGTCTCTCCAGTGTTTATCGTTTATAATTCTATATGGTTGCTCTCAAAGATATATAAACCATAAAATTATATTATAGCTTTTCTGTAGATAAAGCATCGCTTTTTTCTTGCTCAATCACAGTGTGTATTTATTCTTATCACAGCCAAAACATTTTATCTGTAAATTAAAAATACAGTGGTGCCTCAACTTACAAAATTAATTCGTTTTATAAGGCTCAAATTTTGTAAGGTCCAAGAGTGTCTAACTCGTTCCAAGCCTCTGGAAATTCAGGCCGTTTTTTTTTTTTTATAAATTATAAAATATTGACAATGACGACCTCGCCTGGTCAGTGCGGACTTTATTAGGATGTTACAACAGTTATTGAATAAAAAACAAATAGTTCAGAAAAAAGTCCAAAACAAAGGTACCTTTGCAAAATGGAGGGCCATTGATTTCAAACTGCTTCGTAACTGCTTTGTAATTCATTTGGAAGGTTCAAAGTTCACCTTCTATTTTTAATGGTCTTTTAAAATAATTTCAGCTTTTATAATTTCTGAGTAACGTCACCTGTAAGGAATTAGATTAGTGCAAAAAAATCAAACATAAATAAAGAAACAAATGAAAATGCTTCACATTTACATTTTGTTTGTTTTTTTTTTTTTTTGCTTGCAATCTTCACGTTTTCATTTGAAACGTTTTTTTTTTTTTTTTCGCTTTAGATTTTTTTTGTTTGTTTCGTTTTTTTTTTCATTTGGACTTCTGGCTTTTTTTTTTTTTTAAATTAAATTAAATTAAATAACGAATTTTTTGGCACTAATCTAATTCATACCTGCTGGCTGGATTGTGTTCACTGTATTAATTCAGTATTTAAAGCTTGTTTTCTGTGCTTGGGGTGAGTGTGTTATGTATGTTACACGGGTAAATGCTGGTAGCTGACTGTGACATCCTGTGCATGGTGACGTGTTAGCTTTTCCTGAAGCAATATACTGTTTCTGTAACCATTTGTTACCAAGTGTTTTTTTCAGACACCTGGGCTCTGTCATGTTTTATCTCTCTCATGTTTAATTTGCCTTTCGTATCTTGAGAAAATGTCAAACTCAAAACTGTCATCAGCCGAGCCTTTCGTAAGTCGGGATGCCACTGTAATTCAAACTCTAACCCTATATTTTTTTTTTTTTTTTTTGTCCACATTTTTAGCCGATGACACATGTCAGGACAAAGCAACAGCTAACTGCAGCCTAGTCCTGCGAGTGAAGCTGTGTTCTCACTGGTACTACAGAAAAGCCTGCTGCCTGTCCTGCAAGACCAAGGGCCAGTGAAGGCCTCACACTGTCCTCCATCTGAAGACCTTCCTCACCACCAATGGACGCACTGAATTCTAAACACTCTGGTGGAGCTGCCTCAGTCTTCCGTCCGACAACAGAAATGGTGCTGATTTCTCCGGGCATTGGGCGTTCGGTGGTCCTGCAGGGACCCTCATAAGGCAGCTGCTGTAACTGGACTGCAGTGGAGACATGCTGTCCCCTGATTGAACTGCACTTCAGAGGCCACGGTTCTGTTCTTACACACAAACACACTTACAAATATACACAAAACATATATGTACAAAGTCTTTTGTTGTGTTTTATTGGTGCTCACTTTCTTCTTGTCTAGGAAGAATAAAGTGTTTAAAGAACCGGGTTGTGTTTCATGCTTGTATACTCAAAAACATTTCTGCATTTTTACAGACATTCTAGTGTGCATGCTGACATTTAGATAAGTTTGATAAACTTTTCACAAGTACAAAGATTGTTTTAATCCATTGTACAATTTGTCAGAGTACACTTTAAACAGATTTGAAACATCATGCAGTTTTAAATAAAGCAATACAATCTTAGTATCATACAGTACAGTCATACAGTACATAGTATCAATATCGCTTCAGTAAAAACAGCACAAAAATCAATAAAAATGAGCAAAGTGTTTAGTCGCTCAAATGATATAGAGATACAGATGAACAATAGACATTTTTGTTTTTTAAAGACTTTTTTTCCCCTAATTCCGCATAGCGGCTTTGTGTTGGTCTTGAACTAAGAAAAGTACTTTATAAATAAATTTGAACTTGAACTTAAGTTGCCATTTTTAAAAGTTAATGACATTTTTTTGTGAGTAGAGAAAAATCCAAAAAGAATATAATTACAAAGAACATTCAGATTTACTATTATACATCAGAAACTGTGACCAGCAGAGGGAGAAGAAAAAGAACAAATGTTAAAGACATTTTAGTGCTCGTGTTGGGAGTGGTGTAAATGGTGTTTGCTGTGATGGTGGTGTTTATGGCGGTAGTGGGTATGGTGGCAAATGTTGTGTTGGGGGCAAATGTGGAATTGGTTGTAATTGTGGTGTTGGGGGCATTTGTAGTCGTAGCATTTGCTCTTGTAAATCTGACTAGCTCGCTTTGAACACCAACCCAGAAGACAGAGAAACTTTGCACAAATGTTGCTCTGCAAAGAAAAAAAAAAGCATTTTTCCTTACATATTTCCTTTGCAAAAGTCCTAAAATACTGTACAATATGGAGTTTCATACAAATCATACTAAAATCAAGATATTGTGTGTCTTGTCATTTAAAAATCCGTAAACTGCAATTTATAAATTCCACTAAAAGATTAAAAGTAAACATTTTTTGGGATTATTTTACCATAACAAAACACTGATTTATTTTGTTATAGTTTTACTCTGCTTCATTTTTAAACAAAATGTGTACTTTTCACTAGAGACGTGTCATTCAGGTTTCTACTACACTATCTGAATTGGTTCCAATAAAGCATTTTTAGAGATCTGGAAAAGTTGGTCTAAATTCGAAATTTTTTNCAACGCAAAACACTAAAAATGTTATTACAAATTATGGTCTTTGTAATTTCTAGATATTTGTGCTTTGAAATGTTAAATATTTGCATCAGAAGGTATCAGATTTTGAGTTTGTGATTGGGACATTGACCCTTTATACAGAAACTGTACAAGTCATTCTTGATACCTTTTTTTTTTTACCTAATCCTTAAAGAGTTTTACAATCGTAAAATCTCAAGGTTTGATGCTAAACATACGCATTTCTTGAGCGGTGCAAAAATTCTATTGATTAACCATTTTCCAAAACCAAATTCCAAAAACCATTTATTAACAAGAGACCAAACACGCCCTCGCTCGCATATGTCAACATATTTGCCATATGATGCGTCATATCATATTGTACTTAGCTTTGCTTTGAAAAGAGTGTACCTGAATCGAATATCTTTGTTGTTGGAGTTTGGCGCTCTCCACCGAACCACGACAGTTGAACGGTTGGCACGTGAGGAGTGACTGACAGACGAGTTCTGAAAAGAAATATTGTCATGACAAAACAGCCTGTACAATGTCTTCTTGAAGCGCAAGTGTTAAAGTACAAATACTGTACTGTATATTTGATCTAACTACAGGGGTTGCAAGTGATTTCTGTGGTGGTGCCAAGCCCGGATACTTAGAGCGTAAGGAAGGGCATCTGGCGTAAAGATTGCCAAAGATGATGCAAGTCGTCCACAGATTGTCAGCAAGACTCAAATGTTGAACGAGGTGAAAAAGGTGTATGAGACAGTGGTGGGGCCAGCTATGCTCTATGGGCTAGAGACAGTAGCAGTGAGAAAGAGACAGGAGGCAGAGATGGAGGCAGCAGAGATCTTGAGGTTCTCCTTAGAAGAGACGAGGTTGGACAAAATAAGGAACGAGCAGATTAGAGGAACAGCCCACTGTACCTGTGTTAGCAACAAAGTCAGAGAGGCCAGACTGAGATGGTTTGGACATGTGCAGAGGAGGGATAGTGAATATATTGGTAGAAGGATTTTGGAGATGGAGCTTCTAGGAAAGAGGGCAAGAGGACGACCAAGGAGGAGATATATGGATGTTGTTAGAGAAGACNAACAAAGTCAGAGAGGCCAGACTGAGATGGTTTGGACATGTGCAGAGGAGGGATAGTGAATATACTGGTAGAAGGATTTTGGAGATGGAGCTTCTAGGAAAGAGGGCAAGAGGACGACCAAGGAGGAGATATATGGATGTTGTTAGAGAAGACATGAGGTTGGCTGGGGTCAGAGTGGAAGATGCTCAGGATAGAGTAAAGAGGAAATGGATGATTCGCTGTTCCCTGAAAAAAGGGAAAAGCCGAAAGAGAAGTAGAGTAGACTGTACTGTATATTCAGTCTGTGCTGATTTATTCAGTCAAATTTAGGAGATTTGTAAATAAACAAAAGAAAACAATTGATAGTCAAAATTTACAAACAAATGGCACAACAATGTAATGTACAAAGTTGTAATTGAAAGAGGATTGAAAAAGAAAATCGTGATTTTTGAGAAAAGTTGTTATGTTTTGTGAAAAGATGAACTTACTATGGTTCCACAAGTCAGTAACTGAGTCTCATTTCCCAAGACTGTGAAAGTTCCAACCGGACCAGTTTCATCCCTCGCCTGAAGGAGAAAGCCCCGAAAAATTGTACCATTCGCTTGTAGAGTCACTGCATAAACAAAAGCAACAACAACACACAAACATATATGTGTTGATAAACAGGCATATGTTGATAGATTTTTACAGTATACGATTATATATACCCCTGTTTATTTTATTATATAATATGGTGGTGTATAATATCAAAATACTGTATCATGTATTCTACAGACCTGTCAACTCCTGACCCGCTATGTAGCTCTGGGCATTTGCGGTGACAGTGTAGGGGGCTGTTGTATTGGAGGGCTGTTCTGCCCTGTGCTGTGGAGTCATGGTTACACAGGCGGGAGTCACCAATCCATTAGGATAAGCAATCACAGACTGGACCAATCCACACAGCAGCAACAGGAGAAAACTGCCACTCATCTAAAATATTTACAAAAAGAGAAACTGAGTATTACTGTACAGCTACTAACACTATTCATTATATACTATTCATTCTAGTTAGACAGAAACCAGTATAAATGAAGGAAATACAGACCTTCACAAATCAGTTTGAGCAGATGTGGTGAAGCGGGGATCTACAAGGGGTTTGTGCAAAGCCAATGTGCCTTTATACGAATTATAAACCAAAGTAAATCATTAACACTAACAACACGATAACATCTTTATTGCTGTGTAAATGCAAAATAGTTTTGGGATGGGATGAGGAAATATGAAGAAAGTCAAGGAAACAAAACTATGCCAGCTGAGCTGGTTTCAATTAATTCTTTTAGCATGAAAATGGGTGAATAGAATACTGTATCCAAGCACACATCAGTAAATTTGTGAAGATAAA
>SOMO01000039.1:1528571-1542061 GCA_028128575.1 Paedocypris carbunculus | reverse complement strand
CACACACACACACACACACACACACACACACACACACACAAGCAGATTGGTTTGTGTCGCACCACATCTGATATCCTCGGTTTACTAGAACAGATGTAAAAAAAAAATACTGGGAGAGTTCTGAAACTTTGATCACTATAAAATAGTTGGGAAAGAACTATTCTCTGCTTTGATGTGAATACAAGGCAATATAACTTCATAAAAATGACTTTAGTACTTATGCAAATTACAAGTGGTTACTTTCTGGGAAATGCAAATGATGACATGAATTGTAAATATTGAAATAAGGAATATAGTGTTCTTCAAAAACATAGAACCAATTTTATTGCACTTTTATTCCGTCCACATATTTTCTTCATTTTACTCCATTTCTTGGTCACAGGGAGCTGGTGTATATCTCAGCAATTCTGGGCCTGAGACGGGACACAAACTCTGGATTGATGGGGACACAGGCACACACATTCACACACACCTATGGTCAATTGTCCAATGTCAGCATGTTTTCTCCTCCCAGGTGCATATTTGTGCATCATCGCAGAGATCATTTGTGAGAGTTGTCTTACACTCAAACTATGACAATAACAAAACCACCAACTAATGTTTTCAGACAAAAGCGGAATAAAGGTTTATTCAAAATATTTAAAAATTGCCTTTGAAAAGCATCTGAAATCAAGAATGCAGAATGCAGCCTTTTTTAGACGCTGGGAAAACATTGAATGTTTATTGTTTCACCCAAACTTATTGAAGGCCTGAAAGAACAGCAATAAAACTAGTTTATGAGTAGAGCATTTGTGACTTTGCTGGAGTTTTGTATTTTTTTTTTTAATTAATAAAATATTGTGCAATAAAATCTATAATGTTTGTTTTATTATTATTATTTTTTAAATAAAGGGTTTTGCACTCTATGAATAAATATGAATACAATGTTTTCATAAGTGTCAAGTATTTTAAATAAAATTTAAAAAAGACTCCNTTATTTTTTTTTATGTACCTTTCCATGTGGACATAATGACGAGATAGAATGTTCTTCACAAAATGTACTGTCCTTTTATAAGACTCTGTGCCAAGCTTCTTAGCAAAGTACAGCTTTGCTCGCAGGAAATAGCCAATAGGCCAAAGCCACTCCTGAAGAAGGTCAAAAAAAGTCAAAGATAACAAACACACGTGCTGATTGGCTAGAACGCTAAAATCATCTATAAATATGATTCATACAGGGCCTTGATGATAGTTGAAGCCTTTGGCAAGGTTGTAGTTGTCATTGTCCAGAGAATTGTCATAAACGCCACAATAAACCATGTCACTGTACAAAAGGATAATTATCAGTCACTTGATAAAGAAAGAGAAATTTATCAAGTCATGTGGTATAATTGAACTCCAAAAAGCCTTACTCCGGGTCCAATGTCTTCATTCCAAGAGGCCCAAGGAGTTTCTCTTCAACCATGAGTAGGGCATCCCAAGCCTTCTCTACAGTAAATAGCTCAGGAGCCTGAAACGAAGGAAGTTATAAGCCACATGCCAACAAATCATCATTCAATCCAAGAGTGATCTTGAGATTTAGACACTGACAAAAGGTCCTTACCACCACCATGGCAATGGTGAAGTTTGGTCTGAGCTGGTAGTCGCACCAGGGGCTGGAGGCTCCGTAGCTGTCTTTGTAAATTCCCCGTTTGTGGACCAGCTCTGGATTCTTCTCAGTGGGGTCATTAGGGTCATGGGACACATAAAACATCTTCTCAAAGTTATTTTGGATTTTCCTTTCCCACTCCATATAGGTCACAGCCAGTTGTTTGCCTGTGGATGTTACAGGATCATTTACTGGTTCAGGGTGACACCTAAAAGACCTAAGCAAAATCTCAAAAAAATTTTCACCAAATGCATTCATTCTAAACTGAATTTAGAACCTCGACACAAAAGGGATTCGAAAAATAAATGTTTACTACCACAGACTCTGTTTATTCTTTGTAAAAAGCATTACATGCTCTGAGCATTCAATTGAACTCACCATCTCTCTGTATGTTAACACTGTTGTAAGGAAAAAGTCCCTGTTGGTTTAGCGCCACCAACCAACGCAGAGTTGACTTGCACAGACCCACAATTTCCACAGCTGATCCGTCTCTGTATACAAAATATTCAAGAAGAACGATGGGAAAATAAAAGTACAATACAGTCAAAAGACAGGATACTGCATAATTAAGCATGTGCTTGGCCTGCCTGGGTGTTGCTGGCATCCCTTTGTTGCGAGCTCTATCGCTTTCCCCCATTTTATCCATCCAGGTCCCACAGTTGAACCGATTTCCACCATAGACAAAGCCAGTGTCGGGATTAACCTTGGCCACAATATTGAAACCTGAGAAGGTTCAGAATAGATTTAAGGATTTTGTCAGTCAATCTGATAATCTCAGAGTTTTTAGGTCTTCACCTTCATCTCGCATGTTGCGGTCAATCTGCGGTCCAGCGTTTCTCTCTCTGAACTCGACACCCTGCATGTGACGCTCCATTGCTTCATGAATGACTTCATAGAGCAGCTGGTCCTGTGAAGACAAAAATGTTACTTCAGTGTACAGGGCTGGAGGCACAATGTCAATACTATACATTAAATATACTGTATAAATAAATATATTTGATTTTTTTTTTTTTTTCTTGATGGACTGATAATGTAGTAAATCAATATATCAGAATGTATAATACAGCCTTATGTTTAATTGTAAAACAATGCATCAAAGCCAAATTGAATCAAATTGTTCCACCTTATTGTAAAATGTCTCAATCATTGTTGACGTCAGGAATAATCATTTGTAAATTCATTACACTATAAGACCATTCCTTGTGTGTACCTACAGGCATGAGGAACGCATTGCATGAATTTCTGCTCTTTCTTTAGAGAAAAATAGCTTTGGTTTAAAGGAACTTTGGTTATAAAGTTTGTCCTTGGAACAAATGAGGTGTGTAAAGCACAGTACTACTGTATATTAGCCTCACCACAGTGCCAGCTGGAAGGGGCTTAGAGTCATCGGTGGGGAACATTCTTGAGACTGGGCACTGGAGGATGTCGGTACCGTTGGGTACCATAGCACAATAATCCTGAACGCACTGAAGCCACCACCACACAGCATCACGGCAATTAAATCGAGCTCCCACGCCCTCTCCTAACAGGTTAGGTATCAGGCCATGTCTCAAAGTACCAGCAAATGCCAAGATGATGTTCCTGTGTGATGAAACAAAATGACATGAACAGACATGGCGCGCTTGTACAACAGTATTGTAAACGGGTTTATTCCCACTACCTTGCCTCCAAGTGACGGCCGGTGACAAGCATTAGTCCACGTAGAGCAATGAAAGTGTCCCTACCCCAGCAACGAAAGATTCCAGCAGAGAAATGAGGCAAGCCTGCGAGGATAAGGAAATACACCTTGACTTGCCAAACACAAGTATATTCCAAATCAGATTTGGTGGGCCAGACTGTTCAGTGGCCAATATTTTTCCAGTATAACCACAATTGCACAGAGTTCGTGAGTTGCTAAAATCACCTGCAGCCAAAGAACCAACGCACTGCTCCTTCTTCTTGGTGATCTCATTGACATGGCAAGGCACATCACTCAGGGCCGGTGAAAGAGGCGGAAGAGCAGGAAAACGTCCAACACCACACATTTGGACCGATCCCAGAGCCAAGAGCTTTACAAAGGTCGAGCCTTTCTGCACAAAACTGCACATACATTCAAAGAAAACCAGAAACATTTTAACGCTGTGAGTTAGACATTTAGATGATACAAGAAAAATAAACTAAATGTATTTTATGGATACATTTTATGCTACGTACGGATTCAGTTTTCAGAAAACGCTTGGCCAGATAGAAAGTGCGTTTTCAGGATAAAACATTTTAATCAAGATAAAGCTTATAAATATGCGTTGTGCAGTCACAACTTTGCTATCAGAAAAATCAGCATACTCAAATATATTTTATTATAAAATTGTCCTCCTTCATTTGAATATGTAAAAAAGCATTGTGTGGAACCATCAGTGCTATTCTTTTTCCAGTAAGGAGGATAGAAAAAAGGTTATAACCCAAGATGCTGCTTGCACCTTTATCTTTTAGCTCTACATGCATATTGTGAATATTTGAACATAAAACATTTATTTCACCAACATTACTTAGGGCAATATCTAAAAACATTGCAAATTAATGTTATAACAATAAATACACCTTTCACTATAATCACATGACTTGATATCAGTAGTTAATATCTTTTTTTCTGGTCATTGCTTATTAATTGATTATTAATGATGATTATCACAAAGTTTGCTTTGTTTGTAATCACTTCAATCAATATGGATACTGCTTTTCACCAACCTTGACATCTGTTTAAATGCCACATCGAGCGCAGTTGTGTATGCCCCAACCAGGACGGCATCAAAGTAACAGGGAATAAGGTAGCGAGGGATGTGCTTCAGGTAGGAAAACATGGCCTGGAGCCACTGACCAACCTACGATAAAATAGGAAGACAAGCCTTTGAATTCGTCTTGGGTAACAGTTTGTAAAGTTTGTATTTGAGTTTGAATGACATGACTGGATCACCTCAGCCAGTGTTCCACCACGTGACACTAATCTACTGCTGACATAGTCAATCATCCAATCCCCTTGTCGAAGGTTGTCGCAAAACGGATGACCCAGATCGTTTTTGGGTCGGATTTCTGCCATCACCGACAACAGACCTGAAATTAAATTTAGCTTATAACGCAAACATTTTGATCCGTATGANCAGTGTTCCACCACGTGACACTAATCTACTGCTGACATAGTCAATCATCCAATCCCCTTGTCGAAGGTTGTCGCAAAACGGATGACCCAGATCGTTTTTGGGTCGGATTTCTGCCATCACCGACAACAGACCTGAAATTAAATTTAGCTTATAACGCAAACATTTTGATACATATGAAGTTTTATGTCATATCAATATCAATTAATTGGCTATGATGAAAATGTCATTCATTGTATAACAAACAACTACAGAGCGTCTTGACAGTGTTGTGTGAATGTTAATGTTCTACGGTGACCTGTTAGTTCATTTAGGTAATGGAAACGACTGATCAAACAAAACTTTGATAAAGTCCATTACCACAGGACAACACTGTATTTCAGCTGTTTTACTCAAAGACCATGATTAAACACAAAATGATATATCTGTACCTTGGAGACCACCATATTTAAGTGTCGTCCAGCCTGGGATGCTGTAACATCCTCCTCCATCCTCCTTTTCCTCCGCATCGCAGCGAAACAGCAGAACGTTCATATCTAGCAGACTAAGCTTAGACATAATCCTGAAGGAAAAAAAAACAGAAGTTTCATCAGTGCAAAAGTTTTTAATATAAGAAAGAAATTATTCTAAGACTTACTGCTCCAGCGGAGTCTTCAGCATGTCAGGGGTGTTTTGATCAGGCAGACTTCCAGCTTTATACAAAGGGTTGAACTGAATGAGATGGTTCCTCAGTGCACCCACAAGCTCCTGGGACTTGGGATCCAGACTCACCCTTAGAAAGAGACACGTAGAGTTATAAACACACATTGGCTTTTGCAACAGAACTAATTAAGAAATACATTTTTAGTACAGAATTCTTTCTATGATTTAGTGACATCGTCCAAAGCAGTGTTTAAATCTGTTAATGTATATGCTGGCTTGTTTTGTTAATCAAATAAGCACACTTGTTGTTCAACTGCACAAATTCGATGATGCTTACAGTTATTATAAGTATTACAGTATTATAAACATTGTTATATAATTAAAAGCTGGTTAAATGCAGGAGTGCCATTTCCCAACCTGAAAGCAATAACACTTCCAGGTGTCAAATGCTCAAAAACAATCTCCTGCACGTATTCGCTGCGTCCTTGAGACGTCACCCCGGCCTGCCGCACCACCTTGCTCTCTGTGAGCTGAACAAACACACACAGACACAAACAAAAAGATCTTCAGAGACAAAGAAGATGGACTCTTTTTGCATAGTGGTGACACTGCAAGCCATTAAAAGCCGTGCAAGTCCAGACGGCACAAGTTTACACCCAAGCAGGAAAGGGGAGGTTCAGCAAAGTTAGAGGTTGAGTGTGTCCTGTATTATGAAGGCTGTCACAGTGCTCTCAATGCCGGCCATTGTGTCGCTCGGTTATAATTACAGCACTTGGATTACCTGGATGTGCTCTTTAATCTCCACCGTGTACCCAGGCATGCCATTAATGGTTCTCTCATCTTTTCTGTAGTGGCCCGCCTGCCTCTCCACCGTGCGAGCCTCCAGAACCACTTCCTCTATTTTACCTGTGAATATGGAAGGTTTGAAAGCGTCAAGCTTACAGTTAAGCTTGAATATAAAGTATAACACCGGTTATGTACAGTATTGAGACCCTCCAGGCCAGGGCCAGACGGAAAATGCAAAAAGTCATCTTTACTTTTACTTTACATTCATTTGGCAGACGCTTTTATCCAAAGTGACATGTTAGATGTCCATATTTTATTAGAGGAGCAATGTTTGAGCAACCAACCAAGACACTTTCTTGAGCTACTGACTCAGCAGTGTGTGAAAAGACACAGTGAAACTGACATGGAATTCCAGCTTGTTCTCGGAACAAAGTCAAAGAATCAAGTTTGAAAAAGCAGTTAAGGTGTGTTAAGATGATTGTCGATCAAGTTAGGACTTCCATGTCTAAATAACTAACATAAATGGCTAGGTCTAGGTCAGAGAAACAGAGAAATACTTTCCACGGGAGAATTAGAGGGAATTTGATGAGCATTGATGTCGAGACAAACTGACCTGGAATGCACATAGGTGGAACCTCGTCTGTGTAGTGATGGTGTTTGGGGTTCTTGAATGCAGTGCGACACACAGCCACCACTGACTGATGCGTGCTGGGACAGTGGCGGGTAATTGCAACAATGTCCTCATCCACTTGGTCCACAAACACCTGAAGAATCATCCAAACACATGATTACACTAGTCCTGTACTACGTAATAAATCTAGATAATTTAGATAAATTATACATGGAGCACTTCTATAAATACATTTAGTAAATATTTGTTCGGTCTTCTCATTAAATTAAATTTATTGGTAATGTTTACTTTTGCAACATTTTACCACTTAAGACATTTAGATTGACAAAGGTAACAAAAATTACCATTTTACAAAATTATAATTTATATATATACATACATAATAAATACTGATAAATATAGAGAGAGATACTTTATTAATTCACTATGGGAACATTTTGTGTATGTATTACTACTAATAATATACACTGTATATCATTTATACATTATTATTTATTAATGCGATAGTTAAATCTTTTATAATAATTTTTCTCTACCTGATTAAAGCCTTTTGCTGCTAATTCCTGATGCAGTTTGTTGAAGGCTAATTTTCCTGCAATGATTCCTGACTGCAGGTTAACCTCATCTGGAGTGGACTGCTTAGCCTGCGAGTTCCATTTGCTGTAGAAACGCTCCTCGGATACCACTGAGATCTAAGTTAAAAAAAGACTTATATCAAGGTGTATTTATGTGTCGTGAAGCCAAGAAAAAGCTTAGCTTAAAGCATCTTGCCTGGTGCGGGACAAACTCATCGTAGCCTCTGGTGCTGCCAGTGGCACAACTGGCCATAGAAACAATAGCAGAGCTGGGCAATGAATCAAAGACTGAGCGGATCTGTCACACAAAGCAGTCATTAAAAAAAAAGAGCAACTCCCTAAGAACAAAATACCGCATCATGGTATATTTTAGAGTACATACCTGAATAGGGCACTCGTTATCGTGGGTGACATCCAGAAACATGGCATGTGCAATGCTGGGCACCATAGGCCTGTGACTGGGCTGAAGGAAAGCGCCCACCGGTTCCCCACCGTAGCGATACACAAGCCTGCCCTCCTCATGACTATCACCCGCGCTCATGGCCTCTAAAACAGCACATTATATGTTACACGTTACTGACAAAGCTCATATGTGCAACTGATAAAACAAAACACAGTTTTTAAATCACATTCCACACTAGAATGAAACATCTTAGCCACAATGTGAGCCAGATCACATCAACACCCAAGTAGTTTTTATGTGTGTTAGTTAGGGACACTTCGACCAGACACAGACCGAGTGTTATGATTGTGTCTGTTCTTTCGATTGTTTACTTCTTGCCTGTGTTCTTAATTTTCGACTGTTTTGACTCTTTCCGCAATTACACATTGGACCGTTTGTTAGCGTTAAGCTAAGTTAATCAGTCGTCGTTTGTAGTTTCAGTTTGTTGTAATAATAATGATTGTACTTAGTTTAATCCCTCCCTGCGCACTAGTCGGTGTGCACCTCGTCTCGTCAGTCTGTCCTGTCTTTGTGTCCTGTTCTGTCGTTGCACTTGTGTACCCCTATTTATTTTGCATGCCCATCCCCTTGTCGTACAGGTCTCTCTGTTCTGTGTGGACGGTGTTCTGTTCTGTGTAGCACCAGGGTCCCGAAGAAACGTTGTCTTGTTTCACTGTGTTTCGCACTGCTATATTTAGTTGAAATGACAATAAAGCTTCTTTGACTTTTTTGAATCTTTCTTCTTCCAGTGTTATTTTGTCACTGTTAAGTGTTATGGCGTGTCTAATGTTTCTTTGTTTCTGTTATTGAGCCAATAAATACTGTATCCTGTAACACTGTATCATGTCGGACTGCGCACACGCGCGCCGCTGCAAAAAGATGGCGTGTTTACGTTTATTTGTGATTGCTCCTGACTTGAAATATGGAAAAAAGGGCGTGTATATTTACACACGTATTTGAAACAGGCTATTATAAGCACCACCCAAGCTTTGGAGCGTAAAATAAGGGGTGCTTATATTAACGTAAATATGGTAAAATCCTTTTCTACATTTGGTAAAATTAGTTCATGCTTGTTTATGCTTTGCTTGCTTATTGTTAATGGGTAGTTAAAATAATAATAATAATATATTCAATTTTTCCATAAAGCAAAAAAAAAAAAAAGCTAAATACAGTACATGACAGCTTCAATTTCAAAATCTTTGGAAATAATTAAATGTAATATAGTAATCATGTAATTTTTCTTTATACATTTTTGAGAATGTACTCCTAATAATGTGAAAACAATAATTATTGCAAAATCTGCATTCTTGCTTGATTTGTAGCTATTTGCTAAAGATGTTCAAACATAAAATTATTACACTTGTCCTATATTAAACAATATTACAGTGTTTCATTTTCTACCGTGATTAGACTTTTCATTCAACTACAGTAGATACTTTCTAAAGGATACTTAAAATTAGCCAAATCTGGCAACAAAGCTGCATCTGCTTTACAAAGGCAGGCATTTTTGAAGGCCTGGTTTTAAACTGGTTCTGATTAGCAATCAACCAATAAGAGCAATAAGATCAGTGTTAATGATCAGTGTTTTCCATGGCGTACCTCTGATGAGGGATGAAATTCCTAATCTAGTCACAAAGACATTATCCAGTTCCTCGCTGCCAGTGAAGAGCTCAGCCACGACGTACAGATCAGGCCTTAGAGCACGAGCCGCATCCAGCATGAACTACAGCAAGCGGGTGAGGGCAAGATGCACAACCATGGTGAGAAAGATAGGACAGACAAAGGAAAGAGTCATGCAAAGGAGGGAAAAAGAGTTTTAGATTGTAAATGAGGTTTGGACAGGGAATCAAAGCAAAAAAAAAGGTAAGGAGACAGCAGTGCGGGAAGAAAAAGACAAACAGATAAGACATGATTAGCCTCATGCGTAGATGAACTCTCCTGTACCTCTGATGAGACTGGTTATTCCCAGACGATTTACAAACACATTGTCAATCAGCTCGCTGCCTGTAAAGAGCTCGGCTATCACATACAGATTGGGTCTGACTGCTCGGGCTGCTGCGAGCATGGCCTGCAGGGCAACACATGTGTTAGCAATGAGGGAAACCCTCCGCTGAGACATACCACGGCTGCTTTGAAATGAAATTTCGAATGGACTTTGCCTTGACAAAATGCGAACAATTCAAATGTCCTCACACAATATATCCATACCCCCCAAGAATTACACTTAAATCACTGGACTATTTTTATGAAACAGAAAGTTTAATATACCATCACAAAATATGGAACCGAGAATGAGCCACACTTAATATTTCTTAGCAAAAATCACAGCAGGCGACGGAGTGATCGGCAGCCGGGGAATAACCGTCAGCCAAAATCTAGCAATCGAGACCAAGACAAATGAGCTCAATGTGAAGAAATCAAATCCTCCATACTGCCCCCCATGTCTAATACTCGTCAATTAATAGTTAATCATAAATATGTTGTTTTTCTTTCAGCTAGCCAACGGTTATAACTCGTCTCTGGGAACGGCCATGGTACCTCGGCCACATGCAGCGGAGTTGAGTGGCAGTTGTCCAGACGCACTCCCACAAAGTGTTTGGCCGTGATCTCTGTGTATTTTTGCATGTGGGCCCACAGGTAGGGGCAATCCTCCGGCCCGCTGCCATAACGTAGCTTAACGCTGTCCCCCCAGCAGATCAGCTCCCTCCTGATGTAGACATTGGATCCTAACCAGAGAGAATAAAGAGAAAAGCAACTATGACTCGACTTTCAGCCAAAAGTGGCTGGTAAGAAACTCTCAAGCAGTGTTGATACTGCCCTCATGTGTCCAGTAGTGGAAATATACCACCAAGTGGACTTTCAGCAAAGAATAAATGTGAATTATAATTGAACCTTTATTAGTCCCTCATGGGCAAATTGTTTCTCTGCATTTGACCTCTATTTGTGTGTATAAACCAGCCGTATTCTCTTGAAGTGTTGTATTTTGTTCCAGAGAAGTACATGTCCCTGCTATGTCTTATTTCAGGCTGCATCTTATTTCCAGGAAAACAAAGTGTGTACATAGGAACACTCACCTGCTTCTGCAAAATTCCTTAGTGGATCATCTCCCATCACCCAGCCATTATGGGCCAGGAAGTGACAGGCTTTCTCTGGATTATTCATGAGGGGCAGATCCTGCTCCAACGTGGACTCCACAAAGGGGAAAGTGAAATATCTGTGTAAAAACAAAAACCATACGTGTATCACGTTAACACGACTGCCTTCCCAAAAACTATTCCATGTGTAATTGTGTTACCTGGTGACCAAAGGATGCTTCCTGGAGATCGGGCCCAGCTTGGGCCCATGCTCAGCCACTCTTTCATAATTAACAGTTCCGTCGATGCAGTTAGTGGCCTACCATTCAAAGACATCACCATGGTATTACATGCAACAGATATGACACATTAGAGAAGAACTTCCTGAGAAATTTACCTGCTCCTGATGGCGTTGGACATCCCGATAGCGCTCATTGTTCACTTCATCCAGCTTCCTCCTCAGCCAGTTACAGCAGTCGTCAATGGCACCAGGACTGTTCCTGCAGAAAGGGTTTTTATTGTCATGCATAAGTCTGTAGTGCAAAACCCAGACAAACATCCCCTTTCCACTGAGAGCACAGGCCTAGCGAGCACTTACCCGTGAGGCACAAAGATCTCCAGANTAAAGGAGTGAGAAAGGAAAAGAAATGGAAAAAACCCAGACAGAAAAGGGGACAAAAAGAGTGAGTGAGCATACAAAAGAGCAAGAAGAAAGAGTATGTCAATCAGCAGAGTTAATGTTAGTAACACCAAAGGTTGTGGGTTCAATGTCCCAGGAAAGCATGCAGTCCTTTAGATAAGAGTCCGCTAAATGAATGTAAAGCAACACAATCTTCAGAAGCTCACCACTGAGAAGTAAAGCTCTGAACTGCTCCACCACTGCTTCCACTCGGACCTGGTAGAACTCCCACAATTTAATCGTAGGAAAGACGACCTGCCACAGGATTCCACGAATGGCCTAATGTGACACAACATTGCAGCTTTTACAAAAATTGACAAACTTTGGCAGTGATTTTGCACCAACAGGCACTGGAGCACTCACGTGGAGGTGTGCATGGCCCTCGATTAGGGCCGGGACCCCCCTATCAGAGTACTTGCCGTCCGCTATATCACAGGTGACGTACCACAAGGCCCGGTCCAGCACCCATGCAGGTTTGAGGTGAGGAGAGTTCACCAGGTTGTAACCGCACTCGGGATGTTTCTTAATCCACTTGCTGTTGGCAGCTGTGTGACATGAGAAACAATTTACGTAGTATTACAATAATGTAAGCCTGATGAAACTTCCTCCACAGCTCAGTGTAACGAGTTCGGTTGTGAAATTACCTGTTAATATTCTCTGACACAATCTTTTCCCCAATTAACAAAACGAATTATTAAACACCGTAAAATGCCTCATTAACTGGTAGAACATTGTTGTGAAAGATACATTTTTTTGTGAGGATTTGTGTAGAAACAGAAATGGAGACGGAGAGCCAAAAATAAAGACAGAGGAGGAGGGGGTTGGGGAGATGTGAATAAGACAGAGGCAGAGACATTTGAAAAATAGAGAGAAAGTGACATTAAAATGAGAGAAAATGAGACAGAGAGAGATAAAAAGAAAGAGGGAATGAGAGAGGCATCAGAGTAATTGAAAGAAAGAGTGAGAGAGAAAGAGAGAGAGAGAGAGAGAGAGAGAGAGAGAGACAGTTATGAGTCCTCATAACTGACTATAATGTCTCAAGTATCCAAACTGATGAACTGAAATAAAGAAATCACAATAAAAATGCTTTAATGAAAACAAGCATTTTTTCAGAATAATGACACTGATTCTGTACTGTTTGTTTCCAAGAGGCTCTGACATTTGCCCCTGGACATTCAGCTCTGATTTTCCATTTGTTTCAGCCTGTGTCATTGACATAGCTACAGATATGGTATCACACACTCCTTGACCTTTAGAAGAGTCCAGCTCCAGCAATATTTAAAAAAAAAAACTTCATTAATTTTCTTTCTTAATTAGGCATAATGACTAAATCACTCCGACTCCTTATATTAAAATGGAATGGATTCTAAAAGCACTAATATGACGACGGAGAAGCTGTAATGAGACTATGCTAATCTAGTTAAGCATCAGCCATTTGTAAACACACTATTCCCTGGCAGTCTTTACTAAAGCAGCCCTGCGTGAATGGAAGGTTAGAATCTCTTACTATTCTGCTCACATGCTGGGCTTCACAACAGCTGAACTGGTGAACAGTGCTGGGAAGTTTTAGACCAACGAATCATGTCTTCTGTCAATAAACTATTTTTAGGATGTCAATGCAAGCGCTTTTACATGGGGGGCTTTAAGCCTGTTACAAAACATCATTGGCATTGTGACCTTTTCAATTTTTTTGGAGGCCATCAGGTCATAGAGTAGCAAATGACACAGGACACTTCGCATGACATTTCGTGAACTCATGATCTTGTGAATTCATTAATAGTCATACTACTACTTCTCTTTCGGATTTTTCCCTTTCTGGGGTCGCCACAGCGAATCATCCTTTTCCAGCTTATTCTATCCTGAGCATCTTCCACTCTGATCCCAGCCAACCTCATGTCCTCTGTTA
>SOMO01000039.1:1514490-1526738 GCA_028128575.1 Paedocypris carbunculus | reverse complement strand
CACACACACACACACACACACACACACACACACACACACACACACACACACACACACACACACACACACACACACACACACACACACTATAGAGTTTCAGATAGAGAGGTGCAGCCAAAAAGCTGCCGTAGAAGCATTGAGTAAACACTAGAACACAGAGACAAAACTGATATAAATAACCACACTGTTTTCCACACTGACATTCTCTCTCTACAGTGCAGCACAACTTTGAAAATTACCTTGCTCCAGACGAAAGAGGGTTCTTTCGTGTTTCTCCATGTCGTTGAGGACCATAACTCTGGTTTGTTTAGCTGTCATGTTTGTCTGATTTATTTATAGTGTTCCGGATACACAGCAAAGTGAAGGAATCCAAACTGGACTCCTGAAGAAAAAAAAAAGAAACTAAATAAAACACAAATCATTCAAAAATGCAATACAGAGGCTATTAGACCACATTTAATTGTACTGACATCACCCAAAACAACCTTAGTTTTTTTTTTAATTTTTTTATGACAACATAACATATAAATTGTCACAATAACCTAACAAACCAGATAGTGAAATAATAAAATAAAAAAATTGTCAGTTTGCACTGGTATGTTTAAATAACTGATTATACATCAGGAGGTCTAGATCGATCCTTGTCAGAATCCATCAGCTCTGGTAGTTTGATCACGTTGGCGGAAAGAATCGATTCGAGAGCACTCGATTCCCAAGAATGGTTTGAACGATGCGCTCATGAAAGATTCCGTTTCATGTTAGATTGGTTGCAAATTTTATTGATAAAAATCAAAAGTATAACGAGAATAATGAGTTTAAAAGAACTAAATGGCTCTGGGTATACGCTGTTAAGTCAGAAAAAAATACGTAATTGTTTATCGCCAGTTCAGTAATGTCTGCAAAAGTTATTAACGTGATAAAGTTAATTTCGTTTGATTATTAATAGTTAACATGTGTGCACAATTAGTTTCAGTTGTAAAATATTTACTCTAGATATCGTTTTGGCAGGCTTTTGGTAAATTAAGCATGGTGTATTTCTTTTATGTTTATTATCGCAAAACGGACACCGAAAAACGTTTTTGAATTGCTTCTTAGGAAGCGAGTCGTTCATAAGATTCGATTCGACTATCGAGTCCGATATTTCACCACAACACACGCCGTTATTTAAGACAAGTCCCTAAAACGGGCAAACTGATTCAAATAGCTGGAAGGCACCTAAAATCGTATTCTCAATTCAGTTGTTTTATTCGTGCGTTTGATATCTGGTTGTCCCGTTGAGACGAAAACACGTTTAACCATAAAGTACATACAATTTGAAATCAGAATTGACATTGCAGTGTCAAGTAGACAAAGCGGTGCAAACGTGTAAAAATGTAGAAAGATAAAATCAACAAACCACAGTGTTTTTCCTGTTCTCCTCTAAAGGACGTTCTCGTCGCAGTCGAAGGAGGCGTGGCCAAGCACGGTAATTCTCCGCTTCCCGCTACCGTAAGTACACAAATAGACGATCTTCCCCTCTTCCAATCAACGTTCAGGACTCAAACTGTAACTAATCTGAACTCAAAATAATAAAATTCGTCATCCCGAAATTAGTAGAACCTTAATCATTTAGTGCTAAGAAGAATGAGTTTTATGCATTGTAAATAAAATAGTTAAAGCTCAAATAATGTTGGTTGGTAGTTTGTCTCCATCATGTGGCGAAACAGAATTCTAAACTAACTGACACATGCCTACCTTTTTATTTCTCAGTATTTGTGTAACTATAAAATCTTTATTGGTCAAAGTTAGCTACCTCCGCGAACAGGATAAAAGGCAGATGTCGTGTTTACTTCTAACAAATACATTTCTTAACTTTAGGTCCAGTACAATCCATGTATAGTACCAAATTAATATAAATTATATCTTTACAATGCTCTTCAGTTGAACAGGATTGCATTCACGCTTCCACTGGAAATTGGGAAATATCTCACTATGCTATGCTATCTGTAAAACAGCTGTTTCAAAGCTTTCTACTCTAGACCTGAGTTGAGTTGCAGTGGAAAGGAAAGTGACTAGTAGGGACCATACTGAATTCGTGCTCTGCATTTAACCCATCCAAGTGACCCCAGTGGATCACCTGTTGGCTGTCAGGGTTATAAAGAAGATACACCAAATTGCAGTTTGCAAAGGGATTTTAAGTTCTAGAAACAGAACAACAAAACCACCCGAAGTCATGAGGAGAAAACAATAACCAGCTCATAAGATAATATTCACCAACAAAACAATTTACATTACGTAAGTATTATTAAACATAAGCAAATGCATACAGAAAATACAGAATCCAAATCTGTGGTCGTTTCCAGAACGTCATTCTCCATTATATCTGAAAGCAAAAGGAGGCTGGGTCCTGTCATTGGCTTGATCATATTGACTGATCTAAAGTTTTGTAGCTTTGACCTGATGTTGAATCAGGGACGCCGCTAGCAGTTTAAAACATTTTAAGCTGGGCCCTATACTTCACCCATTCTGCACCAAACTTTAAATAATGCTATTGATAAATGCCAGTCCTTATAGATGCAAGAAATTTTGGCTATTTAGTCATATAGTACATCTGCATTTTAAAATGTGAATACAGAATGAGTTCATTTAAGCGTGGAGGTGGGTACTAACTGGTACACTTTATCCAAAGTTATCATCCAATGTGTGAAATTATGTTTATATTTTACTTGATAACTGTCAAATGTATAGAAATGATTGCGTGTGATATTTATTTCCTCATAAATACCTTTTAGTCCTTATTTCCTCCAACAGAAAATAAGTCTTTGTCTTTGCATAAGGTGGATGTATAATTGGAATCACTGGGATGTTGGGTGGCAGAGTGGACAGCAAGGACGCAGTTTGCATGGGTTTCCTCTGTCTCCGGTTTCCTCCACGGTTCAAAAACATTAGTTCAGGTGAATTGGTAGTGCAAAGTTGACCATAGCTATGAGTGAGAGTGTGAATGTGTGTCTCCCACTCTGCCAATCTCAGGCCCAGAGTCGCTGAGGCACTTGCTCCCCAGAAATGGTGTAAGTAAGGGATACATGTAAATGTTTGCTGTTTCATGTTTACTATGACATTCTGGACAAAGAATAACCATCACATAAATACTTTTATTGTAAGATTTGATAAATACTGTAATATTACATTTAAACAACTTCCTGCAAAGTAACATATTAATACGCATTCTAAAATGTGAAAATTCTGAAACTTATTTTACACAAAAATAATGTATATATTGTTTGGAGACAATCAAAACATAGAATAACTGTATACTGTACTTGAAAAACAAACCAGATTTCACATTACTATATAACAGCAATATTATGGCACTGGCCTGATTGTTATATATATATATATATATTGCACATATGACAANATTATTTGTATTTATTTAATTTAGCTAAAAACCTGATTTTGGTGCATAGGTTACTTGTTTAGCAAACCCTTCTAGTCTTCTTCCTGGTGATTGGCAAAGATTCCAGCCTCCCACCTCTGAACCAGGACACTTTTCCTTCTGGGACGATTGTCTGATCCCGTGAACTATAGGAAAAAGCTTTACCTGTAAAACTTCTTGCCGTTTCCGATGTGATGGTGGAATGAACACAAACAAGTATATGAGTATGTGCATGCATGACAATCAGCATGTGACAGAAATTCAGGAATGTATGGAAATGAATTCAAAGCAGCAAAGTCCTGTTGTAACAGAACTATACATTATTAAAGTCCATTATTTCCAAAATTCCTTCAATAACACAATTGACAGTTCTCACATTATCTTTTATTTTTAAGCAAAAATAATTTACTTCATGCAAACTGTTGAATTTTTATTTTTACAAGTGGAAAAGAAATTTGGGTTTCAGAATGTGCCGTTTGACGTCATCATTATCAACTCAATTCGCTTCTCTGAGCACAGCCTATAACACAGCCTATAATATTTGTATTTTAATTTATAATCTAATACTACCGCTTATAGTCTAATTGCATAATTGTAAATTTGACTTTAGAAATAATCGGGCATACGTATAAGCAAGTCTGTTATAAGAGGACTTTACACAAACAGTGAATGTTTTTAGCAAAATATCACAAACCTTTTGTTCACAGGACAAAGCAGAGTGGTCCATTTTACGAGTCTTTGAAGGAGATGAGGGAGATGACTTGGACTTTGTCATTTTCTCTGAGACAGCAAAAAAAGTCAGCATTTTTTTTAGAATCAGAACAATATTGTTCAGCGTGATATGGCATGTTAGATTTCCTAGCAATTCATCAATTCAGTGTTACCTGATCTCTCGTAAGTGAAGTTCTTCAGCTGGTTGGGGGAAACGAGGACAGTGTCGTATCTCTCCTTTACATAAAGTCGTGCTCTTTGCCTCCTCAGCTCCTCTTCTCTTTGCCTGACCAGCTTGATCTCCTGATCCACAAGGGACTGGGTACTGTGAGAGCGTAGTTTGAAGAAGGGATTGTTCTGAAAAGTGCTGTCTTGCGTATCTTGGCATGCTGTGCTTAGACAAAATTCCGAGGCACTTCGAATGATGAGATTTGAAGTCTCCAAAATAATTATGTTGTTGATGTCTGATTGCCATTCTTGAAAACTGCCTGTCCCTGGAGAAAGCATGTCCCTTTTTTCTTTTACCCGTGGGTTTGGAGCATAGTAGTCCGGCTCAAGTATAATAACATTGTTGGCTGTCATTTCATGGTAAGTTGGGCTTTTTTCAGTTGATCCTGAAATGGACATGGTAGGAGTTCTGAAACTAAAAGATGTTTGAAATTTGGATCTATTGTCCTGTGTGTCGGACATCTTTGCTTTTCCTCCTGGCTCTGATTTGCTGTGGTGAAGAACGTTAGGCCGGCTTTTTCCTTGGGTAGCAGATGCCATTGCTCTCTCTCGTCTGAAGTTCTCCTCGCGCTCCAGGGCTTCACGGATCTCCCTCTCCACGGCATTCTCCGGCTCTTCATGAGTTGACCTGTAACTTATGTCGTCAAGCCCGGAGTCCTCTGAACAATGGCTGAACTGAGCAAGGCTGTCAGTGTCTTGCACTCTTCTTTGCCGTTCAATGTTGCGAACAGGTGTGTACATGAAGCTGTGGCATCCTTGACAAGATCCCTGCCTCACCATTTGATTTTGAATCTGACCTTTGATTTGCTCTTCTATCTTCTGCCATTGCAAGCGAGCCATTCTAAAATCCAAATGCTCTGTGCTGACATTCTCACTCTTTATATCTTGATATACACAGAAATCTTGTGGGACCTTCTTGTCAAGCTCAGATGTTGAACAGGACAGGCGCTGTAGGTTTTGCGTCGTGGTTTTGACAAACTCTCCCTCGTCTTCTGCAATCTTGGTCAAGCTACAGTAATGGATGGAGGAGTCTAGTGAAATCTCTTGCAGCTCACATTCAGTGGGTCTCTCTGGTTGCTCAATGATCTCGTTTTCAGTTATATTTAAAGCCATGATTGCATCTTTTTGTTCAGAAATGGGCTCAGAACCTGCACCGTCAACTTGTTTGGTCTGGCCATCTGAGCTTACCTCTGGTTGGCTCATGCCAAAATGATTAATCTCAAGTTCTCTGCTGTCTTCTATACTTTCGTTGACCATATCTGATGCAACTAGGGACTTCCAGTTTTCCTCAGCATCACTGTCTGATGAAACAAATGCCATTTCTACAACCAAACAGTCACTCATCTCATCTTCTTCCATATCTTCACGATTCTTAGCAGGGATTTCAGGAATATCTAAACCATTTGTGTGCTGCTCCAGAACTGGACTTTCTTGTGCATTTTCCTTGGTTTTGCTTTGATTTGCAACCATTTCATTATCAACACCAAACATTTTGTCCATCACCTTTTCTGGTTGTTCATTTTTAAAAGAGCCTTGAGATTTTAATGTCTGGGACTGTGTGCGCTTTGTCTCTTCTTGTTGCTTGGCTTTGACCAAAATTCCCTCTTGAGAGTCTTTGCTTCCATCAGACTCGCCTGAGCTATACAATTCAAAGCTTATATCTCCGGTTTTTGGTCCATCCCGGACTTCCTGAGGGTTACTTCTGTGTTCCAGGCTTTCGGTGAAAAATCCGCTGAAGCATTCTTCCTCTTCATCAGAAAACTGGCTTTTTTGGTTGTCTGTATAAACAGAATCCATTTTGCAGTCTGTCAGATCAGAAATGTCTGAAAATCGAGTGGTCTCCATGGTGACTGTCTGAGATTGTTCCTGCAGTTTTTGTTGATTTACAGTGGTGCTTTTGCCTTCATTTAGTTCAATTTGTTTTGTTCTTCTTACACCAGCTGTGGCTTTCTATAAAAACAATATATGTTGAAACTATATTGAAAGGTTTTGAAAAAGAACAATGTCAAACATCAAGAAATATTCTAATGGTTAGTGATTTGTAGAATCTTCATGAGCAGAGTCACTTTATTTTACAAAGCTATTCATGCTGTCTAGTCTAGTCTTCATGCTGTCACACATTGGCTCTTGGTAATTATCTTCATCACATCTAAAACAGAAGAAAGCATCTTATTCGCCAGAATTGTACATACGTATTTTAATATTTTCCATAACTTTTATCTTTCTCTGGTTTGCATGTATGGAAACACCTCATTATTATGAAAGTCTAGAATGCTTAAAAAGGAGTAAATGCAATTTTCTGTCATTTATTTTAGGGTTGCCAGGCAACAAGTTCTCTACAGGGAAGCTACCATATTTGCACGGAAAAAGCATCAGAACGTTAGGTGTTAAGACCCCTATTAACCTCACAACCACAATGCCCATTTATGTAACCACATTCATCTCCAGTGGTGCCACTGTTGTAACGGCATCATTTGTTATGAAATACGTTTATGTGTGGGTGAGTTTAGATGACAACATCGAGCTGTCAACATTGTTTAGATAATTTTCTATCGTCCATAGCATTAAAATTCTAATACGTTTCCTGTGATTGTGTATATTACAGTAATTTTTTTTTTTACATGGACAGGTAATACATTTCAGGATTTCTGGGCAGTTCATTAAAAGAGATTTAATTCTAACAAAAGATTTGTTGGAATTGATGCTGATCGCATCCTCAAAAAGCTTATTGACTGATATGCACATGCAAAGATCATTTCACCTCGCATGCAGACGCTTGCAAACGGATGCAAAATATTCATAGTCTCGAATCGATACCTACCAGCATTTTTACAAACAGAAGCCATATGGATACCATCTCCCATCTTCCGCAGCCCACACATGCCTGCACAAGTTGATAGCACACGGCGATTAACCAGTAGGCGACTCGCCGCGAGTAAGTCATAAGGTTCGAGCCAAATAAGGCAAATGAAGCTCGCGACAAAATGCCTTTCGCGGCTATCGATCTGCCAGTGCTTGTGAAATAGAGCAGACGGAATGGATATTGACAGAAATCGCAGCTAGTGAACGCTTTCGCACCCGCCTGCACTGCTTCCCTCTGGGCGCCCACGATCCACACCAAACTATTGAACGCTGGCACTGCCCACGCGGTTTTACCTCATGCCGTCCATGTTCCGAGCAAGGTCACGGTATTTGTAGGACATCATTCTCAGATGTGTCATCAGGACTGCGAGGGAACTGCATGTGTTTCCCAGGAGACATTTATATCAATGTGAAATACCGTGTGAGGTAAATCAGTCTGCGTCGTTCTGATTGGTTAATCTGGTTATTTAACGACAATTCTGCGAATTACGCGGCAACAACACGGTAAATCTCACGCTATAATAACACTGTTTGATAAATGATGTCATGTTTTGTAACATAGTGTTTTTATACGTTTAAGTCTAATAAAATGACAACATTTAAACGGCAAGGTAGAAATAACAGGATTAAATCAGTTGGCCATGGCAATGTTTTGAATATAATTAAGCTTAAAATAAATATTGTAATTTTAAAATTACAATAGAATTCTTGTGGGGAATATATTTCCATACTCACAGTCACAGATAGAGATAGACAAATAAATCTTAATTTATCAATCAATATTTTTTTTTATAGATGTTGATTTTTCAGGACTACATAGAAAAAGGCATCCGTGCAGAATTACTCACCTGTCATGAGTTCTTTTGTGATGTCAAATGTAATGCAAATTAGTTCACCGACTTTTTTTTAATTAAGATTCATTTCATTCCGTCTTCCGTTAAGTGCAAAGCTGAATGATTTAATTTACAACTTACAAATTAGCAAAAAAATAGTGGGAGTGTGTCGATTGATGAACGTGAACACGTTCCAAAAAACACATATTTATTTTTATTCCCTGCTTAAATTATGATGCAGCAAATGTGTACGCTTGACTCGTCTATTTTCACAAATGCAACATGGCTACATATTTTGCATGGGTATAAAAGTTTAAATAGGATTACTCACATTCCATGATGGTTCAGTGGTCCAGGCCGATATAACAGCGGAGATCTCTTCTCTTCATCCTAGTGCATGTGAGTGAGTGTGTGTGACAGCAGCCACAGCGCTAAATGAATGCGTGGGAATCAACCAATGACAGACCGAGACCGGATCCTCCACTGACAGACGCCACAAGCTCGAGCGCGCAAGAGAACTATAAATGTGTTGCGGGTGATGGTGTGAGGAAAAGCTCACACCACATATGTACGCTGGAGAGTCGAATGTAGAATTTTAGAATAAAACAATAAACTGCAGAGTTAGATTAAGAAACGCCTGACAGTTAATGGCCATGTTTTGCTTTCAATGACATCCTTTTAAAAATCCACAGAAATTGTGATAATTTCATCATGAAATGTAGTTTATAATATGTGGTTTAAGTAACTAATTTAAAGCAATTATTTGTCATCATAACTTATCGAAAAAAGACAAAAAGTATTTAAAAAAAAGTATAACAGATAGGCACATTGCAGATATAATTTAAAAGGCCAGGTAAGTGCACAATAAAAACATACAATTTTGTGTTGTTCTTATGTTTTCACTTGTTTAAATCAATGTTTAAATCAATAAACTTCAAATTGTCTTTCAGAAAAAAACTGAGATTTAATTGCCACATCACTACAAATATTTCACATACATTTATATGCATCAAGCCTCTTAAATGCAGAAATGCTGATTTATTCACCACTTTTGACAGTCAAGAGTGCAAGAGCAACACAAAGCATGTGCTGGACATTACAGGCCTTGGCCCACTTTCTCCATTGGTTTCTGTAAAGCTGTGCTGGAGAGTACGAGAGAGCAGCAATTGATTTAGCTGCTTGTTTCACTCCACTGCAAAAAACACAGAAGTTAACCGTCAATAACAACATAGCTATGTTAATGAACATTATTTCTGCCATCAATGAGGTTGTCCTGCAAAGGCTTGATGAGATATAAAAACTTTATGCACACAGTACTTGCATTTTTAGGGAGGTCCCACTATATTTGACTGACAAACAATACCCCCCACCACCCTCCCCATTCCGGATCTCATGGGATCAAGAAAAATTGAAACATGTGCCTCCTTCCTCATATTCTGATGAGCGGTTTTATCCTAATATAGTCTGTGAGTCACATCCAACACGTGTGGGTGGTGATGATGTACATTCATTCTTTCTGTGTTTAAAGGAAGCACACCATAAGCAGTTGTCCAATTTAGGGGTAATATTCATATATGGTAACATTCACTATTATAAAATGGGGAAAACAGAAAGGTCCAACTTACAGGATTTATAACAATATTTTAATATACAAAGCCATAGCACAAAGATGCACAAGAAAGCAGAACAAATCATGGCATAAAGCGTGACAGTTGCCACATCAAATTACATGCTATAAAAGTCAAAGCATAAGTCAAGCAGTTTAGTAACAATCACATGCAAAGTATGAAAGAAATTGGGTAAAAACAGTTTTTGGCAGGCTTCTAATTACTAATAAATAATTAGTAACTGTGATTAACTCTATTTTTCCGTTTTGCCACTAGGGGGAATAAAAGCTCTACACCACACTTAGGTTCCCAGCTTTTTCTAGCCTAGATAACAGAAAAATACACATAGCACTTGGTGTATTTTTCCAGTGTCATTTAAAACTTTATGAGCCATAAAAAACAGGTTGTTGATGGTAAAATAAATTACAGTTTCAAACTAGTTATAAATCATTTAATTTAAAAACATTAAATTGTTTTCACACACATTATACAATTCAGCACAAAACATTGTGATATCCAATTTGCATTGTATTGTCTAAGTTCAATTTACTTTCCTTTACAGTCATTTAGCAGACGGGAATTTTTCCTGGGAATCGAACCCATGAGCCAGTGTTTTAAACACTAGCGCTCTACAGACTGAGCTACTTTTACACTGAACTGAACACTAGAAAAGCTTTTACACAGAATTTACACTGAAACTACAACTTGCACGGAAAGCTCACTGTTGCTCACTCTTTTTTTTTTTTTTTTTTTACTGTTGAGCTATTTAAATCATTGCTGTATTACACAACATAACTCTCCCTTCCTTAAAATCTTTTGAAAACAGTGCATTTCTACAATAAGTACAAAATCAAAACAAAAATGACAACATTATAGGAAACACAAGACAACATCAGCGGTTTAAGACACTGAAACTGAAGTCAGTTTGAGCAGCAGCATCACACAAGACTTGAGGGAAGAGAGTTAGCAAAGCAGAAGATGCCACATGCTACATCAGCGCACAGCAGGGCTTGTGTCTCTCTTTGACCTTTTGGGTACCTGTATTTGGCAAGATGGCAGTGCTGCCCCTTTTTCTTCCACTTCCCAGCTCTGTGGTGTGAACACTGGGGTTCAGATGAGTCCTGTGGTTGTCATCATCTCCATCCCCTATAATCACCAGCTCGGCCCGAACAGAACCCTCGTAGTTCTGGTTGTCTTCCTCAGCGTTTTGATAACCCATGAAGATCATGGTGATGGGCTCATCTAAAGGCACTGCATTTAAAGCGTTGAATTTGGAGTCTTCAGAGAAGGCGGAGCAAGGACTGTGGCTTCTGATGTCAGAATCCAGCTTATGGGTTCCTCCGTGGTTCTCTCTCAGTTTCTGGTACTGCACGTGACGTCGCCTTATATCTCGGTGTAACTCCTGACTGTCGGATTGTCTGCTCTGACAGTGTTCTTCTGGTCGGTCATTGTAATTAGGCATTGGCAAGAGCGGAAGCCTGTGACTAGCATCTTCTGGATAACCTACACCATCACTGTACACAAGTTCAGGCCATGCAGATAAATCAACACAGTAGGGGTCTTCATACTCGTTAGGCTTGTGATTTGTTCGATTTTGAGGGGGTGACTGAAGCTCATGGCGAATTCTGTAGGGTTCTGAGGAGCAAGACCTTTTTTTCTCTGAAGCTTGTCTTAGGAGCTCTTCAACCTCCACGGGACTGAGTTCATCCACTCCGTTGGCACCAGGGTGGTGTCCATCCGTGCGCAGGGCATAGACTGATTTCTGGCCGTCATCGTACACCTTAATGCCTCTCTTCTGAAGCTCCAGAGGAGAAATGCTAGAGGTGGAGAGGACTTGGCTCTCGCCCGTCCAAAAGTCCTTCTGAACATTAATTTCCATGGCATATAAAGCTGGGTAAAAAAAAAAAAAAATATTTAGTTCTAGTCTCTAATAATAATAATAATTCTCTAATAAAGNAATAATAATTATTCTCTAATAAAGTTATCTCTGATAAAAATAATTCATAATAACTTTTCATAAAAGCATCATTTAAAAAAAAAACAGTTTTTTGCAATCACACTAAAATACTGTACAGTCCCAGATATATTCACCAGATTTGGCCGAGTCAAGCTTTGATTCGGTTTCCAGGCTTTGTCGTTGGTTTAGTAGAGGTGCTCCTGGCTTTAGCAAATTTGGAACTGTTAAATGAACAATGTAAAAACATTTTCAATCAATTAATCAGCATTTCACAAAATGTGTTTCCAACTTGATTTATTTAATCAAAGAGGTTTGATTATACTGGGATAGTTGATTCTTATACCTGGTTCAAAATCTGCATTCACAGCCTGCAAAGATCAAACGCATTTAACATAAATCAATGTGATTAAACAATAAGAATAATTTAAAAGAAATGCATTATACCTTTATTATTTCCTCTGCAGACTTTTCAACAGCTTTTAGTCTCTTTAAAATCAATCCTTCATTTGTTGAGATATTCATTTCCTCTCTTTCCAACGCTTCAATTTCTTTCTCTATTCTGAAAGACAGATAAGATGAAATGTTTACTGACTTGCTATATGCATTTTATCATTATGTTAATCTCTCCTCATGTA
>SOMO01000039.1:1499105-1509506 GCA_028128575.1 Paedocypris carbunculus | reverse complement strand
AATAATAATAATAATAATAATAATAATAATAATAATAACAATAACAATAATAATAATAATTGAACCTTTATTAGTCCCCCAGTGGGGAAATTGTTTCTTTGCATTTGACCCATCCGATCAGACACTATAACTCGGAGCAGTGGGCAGAATAGCCTGTGTTTTTGCTGCTGCCGTACTTGACAAGATATTATTTGCATGCAAGCAGGAGATTTTGGTTTGCTGTGAAGAGGATGTGGTTCACACTGCTGATTTAGAGCCCTGCACGCACACTGCATGCACTTCCTTCTTTCAGCATTAAAATGCTTTTATTACACAAGTAAACATGCTTTAGTTTAACAGTCACAAGTTCAAGTTTTAGTTTTGAATTTACTATAGAATTTAATAAACTGTGTTGTTATACATTTGATTTGTATAAGCGTTTAATGTTAAATATGGGCTTGTGTGTGTTTTTCAAATCATAATAATGTATGATTGTGTGCGTGTGCATTCAACATGAAAGATCTTGTGCTTAATTTATGCTAGAGTCAGTAAACCTGTGTTTCTTTAGAATTATTTTGTTCATTCAACGTTTATATTGTTGTTGTTTTTTTTAGCCCGTTTATTTGTAATCTATTCTTCATTCATTTTTGTGTATGTGAATATTGTGTTTGTTTAGTGGACGTCTGATACGTATGCTATGACTGTCAGCAGACACCAGATCTGCCCATGTGGGTTTCTAATAATGTTTGTGGTTTGTATAGCTGCACACATGAGTTTTACAACTTTTTGAAGCCAGTCATGTGGTCTCCTGATTTACGGCAAACTTCATGATCACAAGAAATTTATATAATAGCATTAAGAAATCAGAATCAAGGAACCCGAAAAGTTCGCTTTATCCCATTGTTTTCCATGGATTCTCTCAGAACAAATGGCCTATAAGCCTTATACTGTCCGCTCAATTGATGTATTGTATTTTAGCCAGTCGCCCCCATTTTGTATATTTGTTTGAAATGTTACAGCTCATTCTTCTCTATTTCATTGTGTTTGAAATCTGCTTTCTGCAGCCCCTTGCTCTTGTTAGCACGACCTTTACGTGGAAAAGGTCCCCAATGGATGTCATGGAAACCGTCTCCAGGAGACCATGAAGGTCGTGAAAGACTGTGTGGTGATTCCCTGTCTTTGTTTGTCTGCAACTCAAATAAAAAAAAATCATTCACTTCCTACTTTTTCTAATAACTTTTAAAAACTTTTTAAAGGCAAAATTGAAATTATTGAGCAATCTTTTCATGCATTCTGAATGTTAGTTGTGATTTTCATAGGTTGATGAGTCGACTGCAGTCACAGAATGAGTTAAATCCCGGAAATCCTCAGCTGAAAGCTCGTTCACGCTCTGTTGGAGAAGGATTAGGTAATAGCATGGTTCTGCCTCATACCAAGTACATTGTTTTTAGCATGTATGCTACTGTATTAAAATGAGCATTTAATGAGATACTAAAACTCCTCATTACTTTCTAACTACAGATTTGTCCGTTCACAATTCTGTTTGCTCTGAACTTATTCTTGATATTCTTGTTTACCTGAACTACACAAATATGGGCCCATACTATCTGTTGGAAATCAATGAAATCTCAGCATATTCAGAAAAGCTCTCATCCCTAATGCAATTCCCAGAAATGTCACTTCAACTCAAATGTGGCCCTTAATTGCAAACAAATGTTGGTAGGGTGAATACGTTTCTAGAATTACAGTCCACTAAACTCCATTTTGACAATCTCTTTTCTGCAGCTCTTCAATGTTTGTGTAAAGCCCAAAGTGTTTGTCTTCGTCTCTCTGCTATTAATCTTGTAGGCAATTGTGTGGCCATTGCTTTGGGCAAACATGACTAACACCCATGTTTGCAGAACTTCAGTTTTACGAAATAATCTATTAACTTGTGCAGTCGTTGTTTTGTGTAATTAAATGTTTCTGTATTTAAGTAAAATTTTTGAATGTTTTTGAATGTGTGTTTATGTATGATTTTGAATCTGTTAATCTTATAAATGAACATATGCGTGGGTTTTGTGTGTGTACGTGTGTGTGTGTGTGGGGGGGGGGGTTGTGTTTACCTATAAATATTAATAGTTCTTGCTGTATTAAGTATTGTACTTAACACTTTAAGGGTAAAATACATTAAGGGTAAATTTTACCGTATGTTAGAATGTCTGTACTAAGAAGATGACAGTAAAATAATTGGGTATTTAATATGGTTTATTTCAGTGTTGTTCCTTATTGTGAAATATTTCATATTGTTATAGTTATTGTCAAGTGTTTGACAACAAAGTCTCCACGGAATCTCCGTGACTACCTGATTGATTGTTTAATGTTTAGTTACCTGCTTTCCATCTGAGGAGACACAAGTCTCCTCTCTGCTCTGTCAATAAAGGCCCTTTTCTACTGCGACCGAAAAAAAATCTCCGTTTCACCGTATATAATAAAGAAAAATATTATACTGTTGATTTAATTTCTCATTTGACCCTTTTTGTGCCTGGTACATTTCCTCTTATTTGATATTCGCTCCTATTTCTGATTTATTGTAACAATATTGACTTTTAAAGCTAATTTATTGTCAATATTTCATTCATTTCTGCTACTTCCTGTATCGGACTGTGTGTGAAGTCCAGATGTGTTCGCCCAGGCAGTCACGCCTCTGTCACACACAGACACGCCCTTTTCGCCTTAAACCAAATAAATCGCTGTTTCGGAAGAGAAACTCTGCCCTTCTTCTTCTTCTCCACCTACTCGACGTCGTTTCCTCTCAGCTCTCAGCATCTTCCACAACACGTAAGCTTTCCCCTTTTCCCGAGGCATACCTCTACGTTTTTGCAAAATTAACTCTAAACTGAGTAAATAGAGTGTTTTTTGCGGGCGCAACGTGTCTACAACCAAGTTCGTGTAGAACTTGCGCGAGAAGTAATGCAGAAATGCTTCGTAGGCGTGAACGCGCTTTTAACGGGACGTCCCGTTTTTACGTTTATGAGACAAAGTCCAACTTCTCCTTTTGGGACAAAATAGTATCGAGGCGTGTATTTCGGCTGGGAAGAAAACTGAAATACAGCGAAGCATCACGAACGACGAGGTTAATTTCAGTTATATAACCGAGCTGGTGAATAAAGTTATAACTTATAGAATTGTATGTGCATCGATTTGATGCTTGTGTTGTGTGTGGTTACTAAAACAGACACAACGTTTTATCATGTGCGATTATTGAATATCTGAAGGTTTTCAATTAATGTAATGAAGTAATAAAGACAAACTAATGAAGACAAAATAAGACCTGATAATTTGTTTTTTAAGGATAATTGTTACTGATCACGCCCTCAAACATTGAAATACTACTTAATATGAAGAGACAGTCTCATTCTGGCCAAAATGATAACCATTTGAGGAACTTTTGTTGCAATGTTGACCTTCTGTCTCTTTCACTCACCTTTGATAACTAGAACAGAGAAGTAATTCGCAGAAAACCATTTGCATCAGTTGGAGGAAACATGCAAACTCAGGGATTCAATGTATAGTGTTTCATAGACAAATGCAATTTCTTGAGAATCGTGTGGGAGATAACAGCAGGTTCTGACAGAAATGCTGTTGCAATTCTGTAACTTAGCGGATGAGATGCTGAAACTTGTGACTCAATTGTTTTGTCACTTATTGTTGAGAAGTGGTTTTCTATTCCCATAGACAGACGTTTGATAAAAAGATGGATACAAAGAAAAGTCCTTAACAACGTCTACATTCAGTCTAATTACATGCAGTTTGAGCTATTTTTTTTTTACGACAAAGCATTGAGGACTAGTACTAGTATTAAAGAGGAACACTACACCCTCTTCTGAAATGTTGAGAACCGACTTGCTTTCAACATCTCACAGTTGAATGTCAGACTTCCTCTTGTTGACTTTCATTCGCTGTGGTGACTCAATCTTCCTCTTCAATTGCGCCTGAAGTACCATGGATGGAGATTCTTCTTCTTGTTAGCAGCTCAATTCTAAAGGACTGGAATTCCCAATACATTTGTACAATTGGTTTCACTATCATCATTTTTTAAAATACAGAATCTAGAAAACCTGTGTCACTATTTAATTTCTTATTATGACACAATGTTAAAGCAGTGTTGTAGTGTGTTGTTAGACAAAATGTATGTATTTTGTCTTCCAAAAATTACTTCAGATTGTCTTACAATTATATATATACATAGATAAAAGATATAAGATAAAAAATTATAAAAATATAAGCCTCAAACCCCAACTTTCAGCTTGCTTTTCATCTGAATTGTTTCTCCTCTGCTCTGCTTTAGTCAACATGGTGTCCCATAAGGAGTTTGAGACCGCAGGTAAAGCTCCAGGTCTTCAGGTGTGGCGCATAGAGAACATGGATTTGAAACCAGTGCCCAAGAATCTCTACGGAAACTTCTATACGGGCGACGCCTATCTCCTGTTGTACACCACCACTGCGCCGTCCTACTTCATCCACATGTGGTTAGGTAAGTCACACATAGGGAAACGGCTGTTTGTGTGGATGATATTTACCTCATCTGTTTTTATGTCCTTGGTAAAGCTGTTTTTCTTGTTGTGAGTGTGCAGTTGTGCTTTATATGTCTTCTGAGAAATGCACACGAGAACTGGTTTCTACAGAATTGTGATTTTGGTTAGTAAATACTAGGTTACAGTATGTAGAAATTATCATTGACACATAAAATACAACGATGTCTGCAATTGTTTGAGTTACAACACAGAAGCATTTCGTTCTCATTAACCAGTTCATTACAGAACAATGCTTGTTTTGACATCTGATCCTGACGTCTCTTGCAGATTAGATTGACTTGACGTCACAGAAAGAATGAAATCGGACTGTAAAGAATCTAACACAAGCTGTTAGATTTTGTAGATTTTAACACAAGGATAACATCTACAAAATTAACCGGTGGGATTATGCTAATATTCTTACATGGAACAAATATTCGAGTTACATTAGATTCAAAGTAGAGTTTTAAGAAAATGTCAGAATAGACATGACTTATAACTGTAGCATTAAAAATTATTGCTTCACTTACTCCTCTTTTTGCTTCATTTACTTTTTGTAAGTCGCTTTGGATAAAAGCGTCTGTCAAATGACTGTAAAGTAAAGTAAAGTAAAAATAGCATTTGACTCATTTTGTATTTTAAGTATCTGAACTGAGACTAACAAATCACGTATAAAAATGATTGATTAAAAACAAATACTATTAGACCAGGTTGAAAACTGAATTTTGTTTTTGGTTGACGTTTCTTGCTGACTTGACAGTTTTAACCTTGAGCTTATTTAAGCAGGGAAGGAAATTGCTTTTTATTACTCGAAAGCATCCCTCCCTTCCCTCAAGGCAGAGGTACATAGCTGAGAAAGGTGCTCTCCCTTACACATCAGTGAACATTCACGCGTTTGCATAGCAGACAGTCCCTTAATTCCAGAGACGGTTTTTATTCTCACAGTTGAATAAACCTGCTCATTATTTTCACAGAGCAGCTAACCAGACCAGTTCTTTAAGACGTCACCAGGGCTGTAGTGTGTGAGAAGAAAAGGTTTATGTGAGGACAAAGAATGGAAAAACTTCTAATATGCTCCATGTGGCCTCTCTGGGCTATTTTTGCTCTGAAACATATAAACATGGTAGAGCAGTGTGTTCCCGTCATTTTTTTTTCTGATGTCCCTCTGTTACTTGTCTTCCAGGGAATGAGTGTTCTCAGGATGAAAGTGGTGCCTCTGCCATCTTTGCCACACAGCTGGATGACTTTCTCGGAGGAAGTCCTGTTCAGTTCCGTGAGGTCCAAAACAATGAGTCACTCACCTTTCTGGGATACTTCAAGTCGGGGATTAAGTATAAGGTGTGGTAGCCGGTGCTATTAAAAGCCTTCTGGGAAGTAGCCTGCATCATTATCCAGCCAAGAACCAGACTCAATTAGAGCTGTCTTTGTGCTTTAGACACGCAGTATCTCTTTTTTTTACTCTATAATCAATAGTTTTTCCAGTAGCACTGTTTACTGGAACTTTAAAATGAAAACTGGATCTGAAAAGCTTCCAACAGTATCTTTTTTTTTTTTTTTTACACTATAATCATTAGTTTTTCCAGTAGCACTGTTTACTTTGCAGTTAGGAAAGTACTGACATGAAAATATATTCATATGATTGCTATCACAATGTTAATTTGGAGTACGTTATAAAAAATAAAGATTACAGTGAACCAACGTTTTACCCAGAATTATGTTTTTGTCATCAGATTTGTGAAGACGCAAATGCTTTTAAATAGTTTTTAATAGCTTGTGAACTTGACTGTTGGCTTTTTACAAGTCGCGTCTTCTTCTAAATTCAGTTGTACTAATTTTAAAGATTGTGAGAGAAGGATTTAAGGAGTCCTAAATGAAAAAAAGAATTGCTTAACAACCAACAAAAAAAAACATTTCAAGTTTTCCATGTTAAAAAGGAGTACTACTGTGTACCAGAGCATGTTGTATATAGCTGCTTAAATAAACAAAAGAAGAAGAGGAAAAGTTTTATTGTCATAGTTTAAAACGGCAAAATAACTGTACATATATTTTATGTTATACATACACTATATAGGCCTCTGCTGCTTCAAAATCATTTTGAGTTTGCCTTCATGTTTGGAAGAAGTGAATGTGACTGCTTGTTTTCTCTTGCAACAGCAAGGAGGAGTTGCGTCTGGTTTTCATCATGTGACCACCAACGACATGGACGTGAAGCGTCTGCTGCAGGTGAAGGGCAGAAGGGCCATCAGAGCCACTGAGGTGGCTATGTCCTGGGCCAGCTTCAACAAGGGAGATTGCTTCATTGTAGACCTCGGGAAGGTATGAGGGGGTTTGCATGTTCTTTCATTGTTTGTGTGGTACTACTGTATCAGATTTTTCCCTTGCATTGTAAAAATATGAGTTTTTCTTTGTCAAATATGAATTTTTATTATTTGTGTACATATGAATACTGCGTGCTCTCTCCACTCTGTGATTGGTTGCCCTAATTGTGTGTGGACAAACTTTGTGCCCAAAAAATGCGAATGGCTTTCTAGAATCCAGAAAGGGAAGATGCAGCTTTGAGAAATATATTTCTTAAGTTATTTATATAAATATCTTAAGTTATTTAGTACTATGAATCTAAATGTTTTTCTAAATTTGTAATTCAATTTTATTTATAAAGCATGTTTCACAGTCCAAAAGCAGTTGTATGAAATAAACAGTCATATGTTTGTTCCAAATGTTGATTTTTATTTTTTCAGGATATTTATCAGTGGTGCGGCAGTGATTGTAATCGCTTCGAGCGTCTGAAGGCTTCCCAGTTGGCAATCGATATCAGAGACAATGAGAGGAATGGCAGAGCCAAGCTGATCATGGTGGAGGACGGGGCAGAACCAGAGGCTCTGATTCAAGTAGATGACTTGAGATCACTTGATCTCTTTTCATTTCCTGTTTCCTGTTTCATGTACCAGTTCTTTGTTCTAATATGAACCAAATTGCAACAGTATAAACAGTACATCTATTTACAACTTTCAATGCTCTTATATTACATTTACATGTCTAACTTTTCGACAGAACCCCTGCATCAGAGTTTTGCACTAAAACTACTCCTTACATTCTCTTGGAATTGAACTTAGCTACTTTAGTGTTGCAAACACCAGCTCTCCCACTCTAAAGTTATAAAGTTTCATTATATTTGATAGTGTTTCCAAACAAAGCACATTCTTAAAATCAGTTTAAAATATTGACTCATTAGTTGTCTTCTGCTTTTTGTGAGAGTTTGTCTCTCTGCTTTGAGTTTTGCAAGTCAAATGTGCAGATGAGTGACTCGAGAGAGAATATTTGTTTTGTTTTGTTTGCTGTGGCATCAGATGCATGTTAGAGACAATGCTGTGTTTCCGTGTGTCCTTTAATCCTGTACATCCCCCAGACTCTTGGGCCCTTGTCTGGCATTGCTCCTGCAACCTCAGACGACGATGAAGTGGAAACCTCCAACAAGAAGAAAGGGGCACTGTACATGGTACACAGTCACATTTCTATATTTTTACTTTTTTTAGCTTTGAATAATTATCCGTTTAAACATTCCTGTTGGCTTTTTTCAGTAAACAGCTGTAAAGCATAGAATGCTGCTTGCGTCATGCCATTTACCTGGACACAGATCAACTAGTATTACCCTGCAAAGTATAATAAAATCTACTTATAATTTTTACAACTTTTGCACACTTGCACTCGGTTTGCACGATATATATTTATTTTCACTTTAAATGTTCAACCTATTTTTTAAGACATTATGTTTTATCAGCGTTGTTAATATTTTACAATACATATGTTACATATGTTAGTAACTGGCTTCTGGCTGAAGCACATGACAGCGTCCGATGTGCAGGGGATTGCTCCACACCTGCCAACTTTCTGGTTTTGGCCAGCTAGTTTTAGAAATGCCATTGGTCAATTTGGCCTGGTGGTCTACAAAGTGGATGGCCTACTTCTGAAATTGAAATTAGAAAAGTAAAAAGTTATTGATCCATGAATAGCATGACTGGCAATTTTCCAAACTGGGTGTCCTATTTCCTCTCTGGCAGCACTTCCGGCTTTCTCTAAAACAGTATACATATTTTCTATTCTACTCTGTATATATGTCTGTTATACTGCTTTTATAAGTAAGCATTAGTGTACAATGCTTTCTCAGAGAATCATGGTCGTGCAAATGACAGAAAACACTTTTTAAAATGTAAATTTAAATTTTAATTAATTGATTTTTTTAAATCACTCTTGTTATTTAAAAAAATCTATTATTGCAGATCTCAGACGCCTCTGGATCCATGAGCACATCTGTTGTCGCTGAAAGCAGCCCATTTAAGCAGGAAATGCTCTCGCCCAATGAATGCTACATTCTGGATAACGGCGTTGACAAGAACGTCTTTGTGTGGAAAGGTGCGTTGCAAAAGCTTTTCAGATGTAGTTTCCATTTTAAAGTTTGAATAAAATCAAAACGACACTTCTTTTGTAACCAAATTATGAATTATAACGTAAAAAGAACATCTTTCTGACTCTTGGCTAATCTGGGATATCTTCCTGTGGAATTACCATGCTAGTTTTTTTTTCCTGGTCACACACTCACACTCCCTGCAGTACCTTTGTTTAAATTACCACAGCATTTTCATAAAGAAGATCATTTTATCATATGTCTCCTGCTTCCTTTTCCAAACAGGGCACAATGCAAACACAGCCGAACGCAAAGCAGCCATGTCTGCAGCAGAGAAGTTCATTAAAGAGAAGAACTACTCCAGTAAAACACAGGTAAAATTGCACAATATACGTTTCACAATATACATTTCCACTATCTTACATTGATTTAGTGTTTTGATAGTAATGTGTAATTGGAATTGAATTAGTCAGAGCTAGTCAGAGACTAAGAGCCACTTTTTTTTGTGTGTTACTGCAAAGAGCCACACCATACACATGGCCACACATAAACATCATCCCATTCCTTAATCTTGTATGCACACACGCACGCACGCACGCACACACAAACCTCTGCTCAGTCAGATTTAATGAAAATAACCACACCAACATGCTAATATTAGTTATTTTTCAACAGTTAACATTGTGTGCATATTTAACTCATGTCATGTGAAAGCTCCTGAAGAGCCGCATGAAACTAGTTAAAGAGCCACATGAGGCTCAAGAGCCACTGGTTGGCCACCCCTGGTGGATTATCTGGATTACCGGTAGCTTCCAAAATGGAGATTTCAATCACAATCTTTAGAGGGTTTGTTGTAAAGTATCAGGAAATTGTTATTTTTCAGTGAATCAGATGCATTTTTGCTCTCCCCATCTATTTAATCTCGATTTCAGTAGTAGCTGTTGTAATAACAATGTAATATATTATGTAATATTATGTATCCCATAATAATGTAACATATTATGTGCCACATAGATCCAAGTGTTGCCTGCAGGAGGTGAAACCACACTGTTCAAGCAGTTCTTCTCAAACTGGAAAGACAAGGATCAAACCACCGGCCCCACCAAGGCCTACACCATAGGCAAGATAGCTCACGTCAAACAGATTCCTTTCGATGCCTCCACCCTACACACCAACAAAGCCATGGCTGCACATCATAACATGGTGGATAATGGCTCTGGTAAAGTGCAGGTACGTTTCTCAATGGCTTGACTGACAGTGTCCAGGAAATGGAGTTGAGATATCTGCATGCATTTTAAACATAAATAAATAATTCTGACAAAAAGTACATATACTAGACACACACACTGTTGATATATTTGTCAAATATATTTTGTGTCTGAAATATTTATTATTTATTTGGGTATACATCGAATGTTGCACAAAATTTCTTCCTAAAAAGTTGCAATACTTTTTTTTTTTTTA
>SOMO01000039.1:1473524-1498381 GCA_028128575.1 Paedocypris carbunculus | reverse complement strand
TAATAATTAATATTATACATAACACAGCCCTTGATTAATGATTTGGATGTTAAAAAAAACAAACGTATTGAAATTCAAGAAATGCTTAAAAGCCGTTTAGAAAAGATATTTATAATGCAAGAGAAATAATACTTTTCTTCTGTAACCACCAGGGGTCAGCTTTGATCAGAGTTAACAGTAGAAGATTTAAAAAGATTTGAATTTTCTTATCAGATTCTTTTTGTCTTAAAGCAATTTACATTTCTTGTCAGATGAGCATTAAAATGATTTTTGCAAACTGAACCTGAAGCTTCAAGTATGCTTCTGGCTGAAATGACAATAAAGCATCTTTGTCTTTGACTCTGTTGTGTCTCAAGGAGCCATGTTTACTTTCTTCTTCTCAGGTGCGAGTGACACAGGGTCAGGAACCCCCTCATCTCATGAGCCTGTTTCATGGCAAACCCATGATGATCTACAAGGGTGGTACGTCACGCAAGGATGGACAGTCCAAGGCAGGAAGCACTCGTCTCTTCCACATCCGTCAGAGTTCTACTCGAGCTACTCGTGCTGTAGAGGTCAGTTCTCTGCTCATCCTGCTGCCTCATACGTGTTGTTTCAAAACATGTTTTCTGCTCCGTCAGGTCGATCCAGTCGCATCCAAGTTGAACACCAATGACGTGTTTGTGCTGAAGACGCCTGAATCTGTGTTTGTGTGGAAAGGTCTCGGTGCCAGTGATGATGAAATGGCCGCTGCCAAGTATGTGGTGACCATTCTGGGAGGAAAACCCAGTGATGTGGCTGAGGGTAAAGAACCAGGTAAGATGACTTGCAACTTTGTAAACCTTAACAATAATCTTCGGTCACGCATTAACTCTGCTCCTTTTTCCAAGCGGCTTTCTGGACAGCTCTTGGTGGGAAGAAGGAGTACCAAACATCTTCAAATCTGCAGAAAACTGTTAAACCGCCACGTCTGTTTGGATGCTCCAATAAGACAGGGAGGCTGACGGTAAGCCTGAGCAGAAAAGCCACACTAGCTTGATGATCCAATCCTAATGCATTTTATTCATTCAGGTTGAGGAAGTTCCCGGAGATTTCACACAGTCCGATCTGGCTATCGATGATGTCATGCTGCTTGACACCTGGGATCAGGTGAGTTTGCGCTCCTAGATCTGCGGAATTGATGTGTTTTAATACTAACAGCATGCTTTATTTTTCAGATCTTTCTCTGGATTGGTCAAGAGGCCAATGAGGTGGAAAAATCCGAGTCACCAAAAATAGGTATGGGAGAAATGTATTTTAATAGAACAATTGGAGTATATACTGTAAGTATATTTATTAGAAATATGGGAGTATATTTATTTGAAATATGGGAGTATTCTTTTAGATCTGGTATGATCTTGAATTTTGATTGGTCAGTACAGTAGTCTAGCTTAAAAGCAGTATGCACATGAAAGCATATTTTATGGGTCTCCTATTACTATTCATGTAATATTGAGCCATATCAGGTTTCAATTGCTAATCTGTTAGTTATTTATATAAAAATTATTATTAGTGACATAAAAACATGCAATTTTTACATTAAAAAATGACCCGCATAAATACACAAAATTATACATTTTTTACAGTCGGTCAAAACATGTTTTAAAATATAAAAGCTTTTATTTCTTCACCTGATTTGTTAAAATAAGAAAATAAATGTTATTATTGTGATGATCAGTCTTGTATATAGTGTCGGTAGTCTGCTGTGTATCAGTCTGTCTTGTTAATTCTCTCTTATTCTCTTTTATAGCCAAGCAATACGTGAACTCGGATCCATCTGGACGTCGTGGGTTGCCCATCACCACAATAAAGCAGGGGGCTGAACCCCCGACCTTCACAGGCTGGTTTCAGGCTTGGGATGCACAAATGTGGGACACTGATCCTCTGGAGAGAATCCGCGCTCACTTTTAAATCCAAGCACTGGATCTCGTGTTTGTAAATGTTTCTCAGGTTCCATGTGCCATGAACTGACACCTCCAAATTTTTTACGCAGTGCAAAGAAGTTTTTAATCACCTGTCTTGCCAAGAACTGCATTCATTGCATGAAAGCATAGAATAAGTGTCAGGCTTGAATAATAAGAAGTTTTAATGTCTTTAATATTAAGTACACCAAGAAAAAAGCAAGCATGTGTCGGTCATGTGCAAAAATCTTTTACCCCTAAAACTTGCTCTTATTAAAAATAAATAAACTAGTTAGTCCTATATAGTTGAAATTAGATTAGCTACTTAGTAATATATAACAGTAGCTAAAATGTACGTTTGAAAAAAAAAAATTCCGTTTCCCTAGTAAAGACAGTACCCCATTTTATTGTGTAATAAACAAAAAAGTGAAATGGATTTTGTATCTAAAGCATAACCATCTGTCATTGTTCCAAAAAATGTAAAATACAAGCATTTTATCATAATTTGTTTGCCACACTTACAGTAATGCCAATATTCTGCTTTTTTATGAATATTTTCGGTTTTGTTCTTTCATTGCCAATATGGCTTCTGGTTACGGCAGTTGTTGTGACTTAAGGCATGCAGTTACACACGTACACATTTGGTCTTTGCTTTCATATTCCTGAATAAATCTCAATTTTAAGAAGTTAAATTACAGTTTCATGTTTTTCTACAACTGTATCAATTGCACATAGACTCATTCTGTTTTGTTTTAATGCAAGTTTCCATATAAACTACGACTTAAGAATAAAATGATTTGTCACATTTGATCATAATGAATTATCACCATTGCCTTAAACTAATTCAATTTCTTTCAGCTTTTCACTCATTCTTTTATCTTGTTTAACAATTCCATCCTTCCAACAATTATTTTTAACAATGCAGTACTTTGATCTATCAATTTGTTGACTAATTTTAATTACAATTGTATTTACTCTGTATGCTATTGTTAACACGTATATATTGTGGCATCTGAAAGTGACGTGATTCGTCAGACCTTTGCGACGTCATGCGCACTCCTCTCGTCTGAGTGTGAGGCCGGTCACGTGATTCCTCTCTTTCCTCCACCGTTCCCTATCAAGAGTGCGACGCAGGCAGCTCACTACAGTTTGAGACACAGCCCGCGCCTAAATCTCGGACGAGCGTCCTGGTCCACCTGGATGCCTTCACTTTTCCTTTCTTTACTCCAAATCCCACCAAACGACACGCGCTTAGAATGGCTGGAGCAATCATTGAAAACATGAGCACCAAAAAGTTGGTGATTGTTGGAGTAATTCTTCTTTTGTTCCAGGCGTTCTCCTTCATGGTCGGAGGGCTGATTGGTAAGTAGTTTCCCCAGTGCACCTACGTTTAGTCGATGACGACTTTGGGCTTTTTGGGTAAACGCTGCGTGATGCCAAATCTTTAAAACGTGTCGGAACGCGACGTCTTTCGCGACACCTGAACGCTAAAAGTTGCGGAATTGCTTTGTTGGTGTCTATAAAGATGGGCGCTATTTTCACCCGCCGACGGCGCAGCCTTTGTGCGGCCGCGTTCTGCCTGTCTGCAACTTTGAGACTCAATCCGAGCAGAAGAACGCGACATTTTGCTCTGTTTCGCGCCTCAGTGTGTGCGGGGTTTTCTTTAAAATCAGGCCTTTTTTTAACGCCACCATTGAGTTGTACTCTTCAAAAGTTTTCCTCGTCCGCCAGCGTTTTTTCGTGCGCTCTTGGAATCTCATGTTTTTCGCGAGTGGGTTCCAGCTTCGTTTCTTAAGCACCAGTGGTGTTGTTTTCTGTTTCTGTTGTAAACCCCGTCAAATTAACATTATTAATTAACGTGAAAACATTTCAATTCTTTAAAACTTTAACGCAGCCTTAAAAATCATTGCCCTGATTACATGCATGTATTAAAGAAAACATCTAAATAAACATAAAATCTAAATACACACACGAGGCATTTTATTAGATTAGTAAATCAAGTGTATCAAACTGAACTAATACATAACATTGTGACTTTAACCACATTGTTCTTTAGAAGGATTCAGAGGATGAAGGGGTTAAATGAAGCAAACGTTTTTTATTCTCTTTGATCTTCTGCAGACATGGAGCCCGTCCCCTCTTAAGTAAAGACAGACCCTCCTTTTCTCATACGTCAGTGTTTTTCATGTCCCATGTTCCCACATTCACCAACCCATGTTTTCTCCCGTCTCTGACACCAGCCATCAAAGTCTTCCCTTTTCCTCCAGTCTCGACTTGTCTTTTCCACTGATCACCACAGAATCTTGAAAAGTGGAAATGTCTCGATGATTCTTCTTGTTTTTAGCTGAAATGACGACTTTTCTAGCTGTCGGCGAGAACATGGGATGAATTAGCTTGTTTGGGCTTTTCTGGCCTGAGATTGATTTAATGAAGCAGGATTCCTTTGTGTTTGTTCGGTGGCTGGTGGCGGTCGGGGTAATTGAGTAGAAAGACTCTCGGCTCCCCTGTTATGGATGGTTTTTAACTCGGCTGGAGGTCACCAGGCCGAAAGGCAGCTATTACTTGTTTCACCAAATCAAGTGAATGGAGCAAGGATTTAATGTGAATATTTTTGATGGCAAACAAATGAGCATGATTGGAATCAGGATGTGTGATATGGACATCTAATGAAACTAATTAGAAGGGAAATATATTGTATCAAAATATTTTTTTCTTTGGGAAATTGACATTTGAGCAAATTTTAATCGGGCATGTTTTTCTCTCTAGCACTCAAGTCAAAGTTTATCTTACAGAGGACATGTGTAGCAAACAAAGCAAGTTTTCTCGAAAAAAGGCCATTGATTCGTTCATTTAAATTAGGGCTGAGAGATTCAAACCTGGTTGTTTGGGGCATTATATTTTGATGGCATTCTCGCTGTCTAAAAGGTCTGAAAGATCTTTTAAAAGTACCAATCAACAGCAAAGTGTGAATACGCTCGACGCATGACTCAAACAGGACAAGACATAAGATTTCAGGTGGAGCTTATGGACTGTCATAAACTTGAGCAATATAAAGTGCAGTGAGCGAAGTAGCAATAGTTTACAATTCTATACAATCTATTGAGTATTAATGTAATAAGTTTTATAAAAATATACGTTTGAGACACATTGGTACATATTTGTTATTCTAAATATTGTTCAACTTAATCCTTTGACTTTTTTTTCTACTACAGATCTTTGTCTGTCTTCTGTAAAAACACAAATCTTGTCATTTTAATTGGGAGATGTATCATAAAAAAATCAGATCTTGCACTGAAAAGTAGTATTCTGTTTTTTAACTAACATTTACTTCTAAAGAAGTTGTCAATTAAAATGCATTATTTCTATATAAATAAATAAATAAATAAAAAATAAACAGACTTATAGTAGTACATATTACATCCAAAAAGTTATTTTTTTATCATCGAGGCAATTTTTATTTTTATTTTTTCATCATCAAGGCGGTTCACTGCCTGGTTCACATGTTCTCTCACTTCCGGTTAATTTGCAAACGTTGGATGTCCTTGCTGACCCAGGAAGAGTTTTATTAACTCCTACTTGACACACTCTCAGGACCAGCCTTCTGAATGACAGAAGAACCGTATTCTTTTATTCTCATGGTAATGACGTATCTTTGTGAGCAGACATCAGAGAGTCACTTTACAAGGCTTGAATTCATCACGGCACCCGGAATGTAAAAGCACATCTGTTTAGTATTTAGTGTTTTCGGAGTTCACATGAAACATGCCATATTATAATCCATTTATCAATAATTTTAAAATAAAATTGATTCTAAAAAAAAAATGATTCTGATTTTTCTGTTTACGTACAAGTTAAGTCCAACGCTCTAATCGTTTTTTTTTTCACAACTATCCACTCGCCTGTTTGAGTATATTTATGGAAAATTGAATTTTTCTGTTCTTGATAGTTGTTATTTTTAAAATATTTGCAGATCATTTTGTGTGATTGTATCAAACTGTGGCCGTATAAATGGTCACAGGTAAATGGGAGACAATTAGTCATTTATACTTTTAAATGGTAAATAAAATTCAAAGATTTTATATTTTTAAATCAACAAACAAATGGCTCTCTGGAAATGTTTGTCTTTTTATTTAGTCCTTCTTTTATTCTCTATAGATATTAGGTTATTTTAAGCATGTAACATTGCCATAGAGCATAGTCCAAACAATAAGTATTAATAAACAATGTATTAGCTTTGGATAAAAGTGACTGTCAAACAACTGAAGTATTTGAACCTACTTTTTCCAGAAAGAATTCAAAATTGAACTGGACCATTCTAAAGTTTTATTTTGTGTGTGTGTGCTTTGTGTTTATGTATTCATCTTTATCATACCATGCCACTTCCTTTCCAACCTTATCTGTTACACTGCTTCTTGTATGACTCTCTAGATGCTTCTTTACTTTCTTGTCCAGTTTATGGTCCTGTATGTGAAGCCTTTCCTGAATTTCAGAAAGCTGTTGGGAAAATGTTCGTGCTTTGATCTTTCCAAATCAGTTTGCTAATAACACTGCTTCCTTTATCTGCTTTGTTTATTACATGTTCCATTCAAATACATTTTAATGGAATTTCTTAAAAATATGTCTCCACAGCGCCAAGTCCCACAACCGCTGCCCACTATCTGGCCACCAAGTGTGTGGATGCCGTGAAGACCCATCCACAGGGTTCCAAGTGGTTCATGCCCTGGGGTCCCAACCAGTGCAGCAAGATCAGAGACTTTGACGAGGCGATGGCCAAGAGGATCGAAGCCAACAACATTGTTTTTGCAGTCCACATCCCTTTGCCCAACAGAGAGATGAGTGCCTGGTTCCAGTTCATGTTGGTCATCCTACAGTTTGACATTGCCTTTAAAATGCATAACCAGATTGGTAAGTAATGGCGTGTGTGTGTTTATATGGCTTGTAGAGCGTGTGTTGAGCTGGAAGGGATGCATGAGCACACACAGGAATTCACCATGTCATTCACTGAAAGTAGATTGGATTTCTCGCATGCTGTGAGAGGACTAACAATGATGGATAGTTTGTGTTCTAGCTGTAGTGCTTGGAGCCTGGGGGGCTTTAATAAGGATTTAGTCAGCACGCAGGTAGGGGGCAATGCTCCAGGCTTTGACACAGACAATTGGGGGATAATAACAAGCCCGACCATCTGGTTTTATTGCTGCTCCCTTTAATTATATCTGTATGTGTATGATCTGATTATATGCGTGTTTTTTGCTACAGCAGCTCGACTTTGATAAATCGGTCAAAATATCAGTTAAAATAATAACTTTATAGATTATGTTGCCGTAACGGTTTATGGACGTAGACGTGTTTGTTCTGTGCATCATGTCGTAGCAGCATCACCCGTTCTTTAAGGATAAATGTGTGAAACATCTTCTGTGGTTAATCTTCTGCTACAATGTGCTGTGAAAGACTCTTGAACAGTAAAGAAAAGTGTCCTTGAGCAACTCGCTGACCCCCACATGCCCCTCGGGCGCCACGTCTTAAGACTGCCCACTGCTCCGGGTTTGTGTGTGTTTCCTTCACTGGATTGGGTTAAATGCAAACCACAAATTCCTCAGATTCCTATAGATATTGATATTCCTAGCCTTTGGATATGAATCATTTTGTGTGAGTTTGTGTGAATCTGTTGGGCACAGTTAAACTCATCTGGCTGAGTCTCTGGAATGACTCCAACTCTGCTCTCTCAAGAAAGGATTAAGCGGATAACACTAGCTAGTAATGAGAAGCCATTGTTGAGCTGGAGCAGTCTGGGAAAGTGATCGCAACACCGGCTTCATTCTGACAGGAGGAGATGTGTCTCCTGGCTGTTGATTGGCTCTTTGGATCTGTGGTATATAAAGGGCTAATATGGAGTAGGACCTGGTCTTACTGAGGTCCCGATGGTGTGCTCAGCAATGAATGGCAGGAATGTTTTCAAGTGGATAATTCAGTTTTTGGAGGTTTGGGTCCTGGAATCTGGAACACTCTTCTTCTAGGTCTCCTCTGCCAGATGTTTGTATTCACCACAAGTCTGTGATGTTCTGCCAGCTGTTTTTCTCTGGATTCTGAGCTTTATGAGCATGGCCTCACAACAACATTGGCCTATGGTATTGGATTTCTTTAGGAGAATGAAATGAAGAAAATGTTAATGTTAGTACTATATAGCAAAATAAAATACTTACAGTATTTCAATTTAGTAAGACATTTTTTCTTTTGGTTTGGACATTGTAAGAAAACATTAAATGTTTTATGAAAATGTTTTCATGACATTTTTACATGTGGTGTATTTAGCAAATTTGTCTAAGTTTTTCAGTCATATCACATTCAGAAGTTGTGTTTTTCCACGTGGACCGTGGATCAGAAGTTGTAAACCTGATTTGTCCATAGGTTAAACATGTAAAGGATGATTAATAAAATAAACAACAACAATAATAATTTATCTCTAACAAAAATTTGTTTAGATTAAATGTGAAACTTGTGATAATTATTGGTATATATTCAAAAATGAATAACTACTATAGAGGCTTGAACTCTCTGTCTCTGAAGTCTGTTTTTAGCATAATAATTCCAGTATAATCAAACTTATATAAACAATACAAGGTTTAAAAATATAAAAAAAATACTAACCTCAATTTAGTATTAAATCTGATTCTGATATAAAAATATATTTTGTGCTTTTTTTTTTTTTTTTGGTTACAATTTGTGTACATTCAAAGTCGAGGTTAGTGTTAGGGTTACCAATAGTGTTAACAATATTAAAAATCTTCAAACCATAAACGTAAGTTAGAAATTTACAATGTGAACTTAAATTCTATTTTGTCAAGTTCAATTCTGCATTGGCCAAAAAGTTTGCAAGTGGATTTTTTAATCATTAAAAAGTGTGTTTCCAATTGAGAACACTTTTAGCACAATGTTGGCGTACATGGTAGCTCTTCTGTCACTTTGTGAGCAATCTTGGTCCTGCAGGTTTCACTGTGCTGGTGTTGGTTCACACTATCAGCGTCTCTCTGGCCATAGCTGCACAGTTTGGCTGGTCTCCAGCAATAACACAGCTGTTGAAATGGCTTAGTCGCCAGGGTGATGCACAGTGCGCCAGGGCGGAATGTTTGTGCTCGCTAAGCTGACATTCAAAGCTCTTTGGCACAGTCACGCAGACACTTTCAAGGAGCGAGCGACTAATCATGTCTGTTGCTCTCTCTCTCTTGCTTTTCTCAGGCCCCTCCCCCAAACATGTCCAGGAATTCTCTTTAGTTCTCCAGCTTGCTTCAGAACACAACCAGCATCTTTTCAGAGAGCTGAAGTGGTCCATGCAAGGCGATCTAAATCACAAGGCCCGTTTCACAACACTTTTGCTTTTTAAGCTCCAGAAAGCCCTCCTCAGGGCTCAATACTTTCGTGGTTTTTTTCCACAGTTATTGTCCCGGGTGTTTTCAGAAGACTGAAAGACTATCAGGTTGCTTCTTTTAGCCTCGGTGGTGACAAAAGAGTTATTCTTAGAGTATGAGCTGTCATGAATGTCACTTCACACAACCAAATTTAGCCGTTTTTTTTGTATTGATTGTTCACGTTTTTTTTTTTTTTATTTATTTTTTTNATAAACATTAGGCAGTTGTTATGTGTTATGTTACACAAAATACTTTTTAGATATTTATATGTTTATGTATTGTCTTTAACATCACTCTTTACTCTCTGTTTACCAAATGGCAGTAAACCTAGCTTCTTGCCACCCAGAAATGGACTGATAAGATACAAGTAAAAAATGCTAATCAATGGTTTTCTATTGCAACTATGCAGAATCGAGTAGAACATGTGTCTTTTGTGTTGTTGTGCAGAGGACAGAGCTCTGGTCACTATGGATGTTGGTCTGGCCTACCGAGACGATACCCTGAGCGAGTGGACCGAAATGGCCCAGTCCATTGAGCATCGGAAATTAAGCTGCAATTTCACAGCACCGAAGGTAAAAGTGCTAAACTGATACTAAAATGATACTTGTTTATTATCTTAAACAATTTAAAAGTACTTGTTGTAGATTTCTAATGATCAATCACTGGATATTAAATATTAGCAGATACAACATTTACTTACAAAATCTTTCTGATCATTGTAAATCTTAGTTTTCTTTTCTCTTTTTGTTCCAATGCTTTTAGGTAATTTTATTTGAGTCATCAAATATCAGTCATCATTGATTATAAAGATTTTTTGTGTAACCTCCATATTTCTGTTCCCAGACCTTTGAAAATGAAGGCCGCTACTATGATTGTGACTTATTGCCTTTCATGGAGGTTGGAAGCGTGTCCCATAAGTATTATCTTCTCAACATCCGACTACCCGTCAATGAACGCAAAAAAGTCAATATTGGTATTGGAGAAATCAAAGATATCCGACTTGTGGTGAGTTCTGATTTGGGGTTAGGATCAGGTTGTTTGTCTTCACTTTAGTGTTAATGTTCTACTTGGCTTGTGACTTTCTAGAGCATTCATCAGAATGGTGGCTTTACAAAAGTTTGGTTTGCAATGAAGACGTTCCTCACTCCCAGCGTCCTCATCATCATGATCTGGTACTGGAGGAGAATCACTCAGATGACCAGACCACCAGTCCTGCTGGAAAAGTGAGGCTTTTTTTTTTTTTTTTTTAAACTTGCTTGAATTCATTTTAACGTGATATAAACATGGTGCACTTCATCTGGGGAACAGCAAAGACAAGAAAAAGTCTTATTTGTTAAAAAGTTGAATTCTTAATACATTCTTAATAAAAGGTAATTCATTTTCATCCATCTAGATTAGTGGTGGGCTTGCGGCTTTAACACAGTGATTTAAATAGTGTTTTGGCTATATACGTACATTATATACATTAATACACACACACACACACACTTAAAAATGAGCAGTGTTTTATGTTCTTTTTTTGATTTTTGGAAAAATATGCCTATTTTTATTTATTATTATTTTTTTTTTATTTCATTTTTTTTGGCCTCGCTAGTCTTTCATGCAGAATCTATTTCTGTCTTACACATCTTTCCACTGATAATTCCAGAAGGCTTGCAGTCTGGATGATAATTTTTTCATGTGGTGGAAGCCTGGCAGAACTGACAAGTGCATTATTTCCCTCTAGACGGCCCAAATATACATCCAAAAGCTTTTTAGCCGTCAGTCTTACACACTGAAGTTGGACCACAGGTCTTGTCTTGCGCAGCTTTTAATGCTTCAGTGCAGCGGGGCTCAGTCCCTTTTCTAACGTTTTACTTGGCCGCCATCCTGCTTACATTTCACTTTTGGTCCCTCGTCTAGTACGATCCCCCATCCAAAAATGTCAAAGTGCTATTGACGACAAAGCAAGGATCAAAATAATGACTTTTGAATCTTTTTTTTTATGATGACAAAGAATTTCAGTAGTAGAAATACCTCGGGTCAAGAAAGCGGCATTGTTTTTGAAGTGTAGAAAAGTTTCGCACTGTGAGTTTACTCTGGGTTGACCTCATGCCCCATTCCACACATTCCTAAACAACATGGTCTTTTTCTGAACATAATATAGCGTGTAAAATCAGTTGGTCTGGAATGTGATTCATGCTTTTAAAGTTGGATTCCACACATTGTCTCGCACAGATTGCCTTTTAAGTTGGTTCTAGCTAAAAAGAAAATAATTAACCGGATTCTTGGAATGGTTTTGGGTTTTTTTTTTTTTTTTTTTTTTTTTAACTCTTAGTTGTTGATCTGTTTGTTGTGGTTTCAGGATAATCTTTGCTCTGGGAATCTCCATGACCTTCATTAATATTCCAGTGGAGTGGTTTTCCGTGGGCTTTGACTGGACGTGGATGCTGCTGTTTGGTGACATCCGTCAGGGCATCTTCTACGCCATGCTGCTGTCTTTCTGGATTATTTTCTGTGGAGAACATCTCATGGTAAGACTCTTCTATAATGACAATGCTTATGTTAATAGCTTATGTATTACCACTGTTTCCTCATAATTGGATAAATATTGTTTTTTTGTTTGTTTTTTTTTCCAACCATCCTTAACTACTTCTCTTTCATTTCATCTCTTCATAATTTTCTTCATTTTTCTTTTTTGCCTTAATTTTCATTCGTATTATTATTTCTTATCCTCACCCTCCTTGTTTTTTTGGATTATAAGTGATTATAAAAGCACAAATCCTCAACTCGTTGTGTGCTTCCTTGTGTATTTTTCTCCAGGACCAGACGGAGAGAAACCGTTTTTCTGTGTACTGGAAGCAAGTGGGTCCGATTGTCTTTGGCTCCTTCTGTCTGTTCATCTTTGACATGTGTGAGAGGTGAGGCAATGCTCACAAGGATCGATTAACACTTGTTCCATTATATTATTGCATATATAGTCTATTGACGCTGTCGGATCACATTGACCTGATTTCTGTCCTCAACAGAGGAGTGCAGCTGAAGAATCCTTTCTACAGTATCTGGGCATCGGATGTTGGCACCGAGCTTGCTGTATCCTCTGAGATTGATAGTGCCAGGAAGATGCTCACAGTCTGAAAGGAAATGCTTTTCGTCATGTTCTGCATAGTCTGTTCACTTACATGTAGCTGGTGTGAAGAACATTCCTTTAACTGAGATGATGCAGATGGCCTTCATCATTGTGGCGGGAATCTGTGCTTGTCTCTACTTTCTGTTTTTGTGCTTCATGGTGTTTCAAGTGTTCAGAAACGTAAGCGGGAAAAGGTCGTCATTACCTGCCATGACAAAGGCTCGTCGACTCCACTATGAGGTGACACTTGGACATTAATTCAGAAGAAGCAAATAAAGTTCTTGACTTGATTAAAAAACAGAAATGTGGATGATGGTTAATAGTTTGTTTCCAAGAATAGTTTTCTGCTCAAATGAGTCTGACTGGAATATTTTATGAAAATTATTTTTTTTATGAAATTATACTCTCGATATTTTAAGTTGATAAACTTCTCTTTGAGGTTTAATAAGTTATGACATTAGAGCAATGCTAGTTTAAAAGTCTTGAAACTTGTTGCAATGGAAAATTGAATTCCATCTCGTTGTTAGACATTCCGATGGATTAAGTCTTCATTTTATTTATGTAATTGTCGAAATAATTAGTGTTGATGAAATCATCATAAAACTAGATCAATTATATAATCTAAAAACCATATTTTCTTTTTTTTCCATGATTGTCTCAAGGACAATTTCTGAATGCAATGAATATTAGATGTTGACAATGTAATGGGAAATAGATATTGTCAGTCCTGCTCACTTTATATGCTTATTATTAAAAATAGAACATGTGTGCTTATCGACTGTTGGGCTTTTTGTCTGTTTTTCAGGGTTTAATCTTCCGCTTCAAGTTCCTGATGCTGGTCACACTGGCCTGTGCTGCCATGACTGTCATTTTCTTCATAATCAGCCAGGTAGAGTCGAAATATTTACATTCAGGCATTGTCTCAAAAACAAAAAGCATTTTGATGCATTAGGTTTTATTTTTAATTTAACAACGTTATACTTCACCAGTGAATTGAACTCGCAACTGTTGTAAATTGTCCTCTGATGTCGCACGTTGATCATGTTGCATTGTTGCCATCTTGTGTGTGTACAGGTGAATGAGGGACACTGGCATTGGGGTAGCTACACGGTTCAAGTGAACAGTGCCTTCTTCACTGGCATCTATGGCATGTGGAACCTCTATGTGTTTGCCCTCATGTTCCTCTACGCACCATCGCACAAACGCTACGGGGACGAGCAGTCGAGCGGTAAGACCCGAGTTGTCGAGTTAAGACTGAGCAAACTTATTATCAAGTCTGCTTGAAGTGTAAAACAAAATACAAATTTATGTGCATGTGAATACTGTACATACAATTAATGTTTGTGTGTGCCTCGTAGTATTTCTTTTGCATCATATTTAATGCATCTATTGTATACAAAGGATGTATTTATAACAGTATTCTTTGTGCCATGTAGCAGATCAGGCTGGTAACAGTGGTGAGGACCAACAGCTGACCACCACAATCGCTCATGTCGACGGACCTACTGAGATCTACAAATTGACAGGCAAAGGAGCTCAAGAGTGACTGGAAAGATTCACATCCTCCCCTCAAAACTCGCTGGTCTCTTTCATTTCAGTCACAAGTTCACCAACACTGTTTTGTGTAGTAGCTTTGGTGACGCACACGTTTTTTATGTCACTGCAATATTAAGAACGGCTGCTTAGAAAAATTGATGAGCTACGCCATCTGGTGGAAGTCGTGAGAAACTACAAGCGGTTATTTCTTTCTGTGGAGGTTGGTTCCAGCAAAAGGTGGTTATGGACCATTCTGGTTGTAAGGAGGAAATGGAAATGACATAATTTGTCATGCAGTAATTGTTTCCTGTTATTTCATATGGTTGGCTACAATTTATTATTTCCATTTTGGGGTATTTTGTCTACGTACTGTATAGCTAGTTTCTACGTTCTATAAACACTTTCGGCGACAAAAAATTCAAGCAACATAAGGTTGAGGGTCTTTTTCAACAATGTGTGTCAAGTTACCCGTTTCAGATGTTTTTCTAAAGGGTAAAAACTTGTTTTTGTTACGCTTTAGAAATATATTTTTATATAAGTGCTTATGTTCATCAAAATGGAAACACTAGTTGCTGTGGCATTATATCACTGTGCTGTGAACCAGTATCAATCTGAGGAATTTCAAAGTGTAAAACGTGCATATACAAGTCTTTTCATATTTTTATGCTGTTTTAAAATTATAATAAAGAAATTCACCATATGGATGTGTCATGATGAGAATTCATCTGAATCTAACAGATAAGGGGGGTTAACCTGCACAAAATCAAACTGTCTTCACTAGTGTTCTGTAATATTGGTTTCTAGTTACCATCTGAAATGGACCGATTTTATCTACCAGTTTTTATTAATACAATTATATTAATGTGAGACAAAGTAAAATACAACTACCTATACATCCCCATAAGATCATGCTGTATTGATAATCTCTTAATGTGGGTGTTGATGGTTAGTATGCCGCTGTCCTCGTGCTGTGGAACACAGACGGTCTTTCAGTCTGTCTGGACCTCCACAGTCTTCCTCTGTTTCCCCTGTGCAGGTGCAGCGTGTGCTTCGGCCCATTGTTCTAGAAACACACATTCTCCATATGCACTAGTCAATCGTTTCAATGGAAAGGAAAGGGAATCATTTCAATGGAAATACTGTATTAGTATGAAAGTCTGAATGTCTATTTATTTTGTCTTTGTTAATAGTATCACTGCTGTAGAGAATAATGATTATAAAGTATGTGTGTTTCATTACGTTAGTATTGTAATCCAAATTATAACAGCAGTTATAACTGCACGTATGGGTCTACATACATACACTTGTAACCTTATATAAAGTTACAGTTTAAAATCATTAACCAGGATCTTGTGCAATGAGCTGTCCAGTTTATATATCAAAACGCGTCACATAACTCACATTCGTTTTTTGCTGTAATATTGATGCATTAAGACAGTCGAACGAATTGTTGTTATTATTATTATTATTATTGTTGTTGTTGTTATTGTTATCAATTCTCCAAACAGTTGTTGACCTGTAGAGGGCGACAGAAACTCGAGGGAAAGAGGCGGAAAACAATCTGAGCCTGCGGCGTCTCTCACAGTTCAATGGCTGCGAAAGGTCGATTGTGTCGTCACGCCAGAGCGCCGTCTCTGATTGGTCGACGTAGGTGGAAGTGCTACAAACGGTGTCATTCACAAACTAACAAGAATACACTACAAAAGTGAAAAAGAATGCAATTACGTTTTAACTAGCATAGAAATCGATTTAAAAATACTTTCCCCGAGCGGGTCTTTTGAAGTGTTTTAGGAAACGATCGGCGAGCGCGGTTTCCTTTCCTTCACTGATTTAGCAGGATATCACACTTGGACATTGTTTTAAAGGTAAGCTGTCGACGGCGGATGTGTTTCGCCGCGTTCATTCACCGTGTGTTTCTGTTAAAACGGCGCTCGGATTCAACCAATACTCGTTTATTGTTTAAACCTGTGGTGTGTTCGCCTGTTACAAATCGAAAGTTGTCGCCTGGTGGCTTTAAAAGCAGGACTTTTATCCCTAGAATCCACCGCGAGCCGAGGAAGTCAGAGCGAATACGCATTAAAGTATTTCGCCGTTGTAAACAAGTTTGTTTCTGTAACGCAAAAACGAGATAAATGTTTATTAATTCCTCTGTAGATTCACTCTACAAGGTGTGTTTGACCAACAGACGCGGTTTAAGGGGGCCTACGTGAACCTGCAGGGGTTGGTTTTAGATGAGAATACAACCGTTGCTTAAGTTCCAGCTTTAAAATATATTTATATTTCTTTCAGACAGAATAAAAAAACATCCATTGCTATGGCAACGACGTCGACGCGCTATACTTTAAAGAAATGCACCGAACTTGGGATTTAAACACATTGAATGTAAATGTTGGATTTTTCAGAAAGCACTGAATTCTAATCTCTTACAACATTTCAGCATTAATCAGATACCAATACATGACTCCATATTGAGGCATCTGTGTGCTCTAATAAACACGCTTGTTTTTGTTTCAATAGTTTTTGTATGGCGTTTAGAAAGCAATTGTGATGACGTAATTGCTGACGTCTGATAGACGAATATGACTTTATTTCTCGCACGTGGGGAAATTTTAGTGCTCGAGGCGACATACCAGACATGGAAAATACAGTACAGTAGACAAGTACACTATTAAGACAGTACAATATGTTCCAACGAGGAAGACTAAAAAACTAAAATATACATGCTATAGTGATGACTGAACCCATTAGAAGATTATGATGACGGTGACTTCTACTTCAGGGATCCATTTATCACATTACTGATTTATGTCAATGGTTTCCCTCTAAACAAAGAGATGAAATTCTTTGGGTATCAGGTTGCTTGCAGCTTATCAGATCGTCTTCAGTTGTGTAGTTGTTTTTTGTTTAGTTTAGTTTTCTTTTACGATTTGTCCAGAGTTTGTAATTGCAATCACATTAAGAAACCGAGTGACATTCAGCAGGAAACATTTTCAACTCACAATTCAAAATTGGTTTGCTGATTAGGATTTATTTGGGAGGAAAACTAAGCAGGCTACCAAATCAAATCATCACGAGCATTAACAGCCTTTAACAGACATAGAGATATATCTGCATCTTTATGTATACAATTAGTGGTTATTTGGTTGATTTTCTTTCACCCTTAAAAACACCTAGACCTAGCCTGAAAATAAGACCTAATGGAGATTATCAACGTTGCACAGACATCACTTCCTCAAGATTTCTTCTGTCATTAAAGTAAACCTTAATGCATTTTTTAGTGGAAACAATGCAATACATGGATCTAAGCATTGAGAGGATCACTGGATGATGTGTCCAGTTCACTGTCAGACTGTCTTTAATGCTCTTTTTCTTGCTTTTTTCTTGTCAAATTTGCCTTAATAATTAGGGGATGTGCCGCGGCCTCCGCCTCTCAGTTTATTAAAAAAAATCAATATACTGTACTTGTACAAAATGGTAATGATTACAGTCATGATCTTGGTGTCCACACGCATCTAAAACATCTACAGTGTGGGAATTACGTCCAAAAGTGGACGTAAGGAAGTAGATGTGAACATAAAATGCTGACTCAGAGCATTAAATGTAATTTATTGAATTAGAATGCTAAAGTAAATGCTCAGCGTTATTTTTTCCTTATTCTTAAAGGGCAGAGATGAATCATTGCTTGCTGAAGCACCGAGTGAGGATGAACCGTTTCCAACTGTTTGGTGGATCACAGTGTAATAAGACAATAAAACAGCCATGGAAAAGATGAAAATTCATCGTATGCCCATCTATTATTAAATATTACAAGGAAAGAGGCAATTCTAAAGCGTAGAGATGCTTCTTTTAGTTCCTGTGTTTGACTGAATGACCCATTTGAGGCGAAAAGATGGAGGCCCAGTTGGGTCTTTCTGTGTGAAGTTGGCAAGTTCTTGCACAGTTGTGTAGGTTTTTTCCTGGTCTCTGGTTTTCTTCCTACCAATCCAGGGTGTGTCCCTTCAGGCCCAGAGATGCTGAGATTGGGTACAGCTCCATGTGACCTAGAAATGGAAGAAATGCTTTAATAGATAAATAAATTAAAGATTACAATACAATATATTATAGACATAATAGCATCCACATAAATATTAATGACTGAGTACTTTTATCATGTTCTGTTTTAATTTATTTGAGTATTTTATTTTTTTTTTTTATAATGAGCAATTTTCATCACTATGTCGTTTTTACAGCTGATGAGCTTTTTACTTTGTATAATTTTTTTTTTTTTTATATATATTTTTTTGTTTTTTTTGTTTGTCCTTTAGCAAACTGCAAAATTTGGGAAAACATTTTTATTTGGTAGCAGACCTTTTTAATAGCCTCTAAATTATCACAACAGATAATAGTGATATTTAAATACTTTTAAAAATGTAAGCAAAAAAGTTATATATTTGTGATGTGCTTTTGCTGTTGTGAATAGCATTAAGACTTTTTGGCTTTTAGTTCTTGCACAACCACATCTGACCAGGAGAGGGCATAAGTGGCTCAGGCGTGGATATGTGCACTTACAGGCCGTGGATCAAGTCCAACTGGGTGGTAGTTGAAGTTGAGATCAGACTTTCACGTGATTTTGCAGTTTTCTTGGCGCCTTGGTTGTAAGGAGACACATTAGTATTCACTGATGGTCAGTAGGATGGCTATCATGTATAATCAAAATGTATAATCATTTATAAACTTTGTTTCCATTTATAAAAATTAAGTAGTTTATAAAATGTATAAACTTTTATAGTGATTGATATATGGCAACTGCCTCAACTTCTTATTCTTATTGCTCATTAGTAACTACACTTGATTCTAGTGTCCATGGTTAAAAAGAACAATTTATTTCAGTGGTTCAGTGGTAATGAATTGCAATGTGTCCATGAGGTTGCAGGTTCAAATTCTGCTGCAGCTGGTTCTTCGTGTTCGTTTGTTCGTTCGTTCGTTCACTGGAACTTCACTGGATGGTTAAATGCAAAGTGTACTTTTGATGATACGCTCCCTAGTGGCCATATTGATAAACTCGCCTTTTGGAGCCTTGCTTGGCTTTATTTCAAGGTTCATATTGTATTGAAAAAAGATTTGTATTAGATGAATATTGTGCATTTAGGTTTTAGAGCTGTGAAATGACTGTTTTTTTCACTCTGGCTTACAGGTCACAGTTTGGCCATCGAATGAGCGCCATCTCCGTAATGATATAAACATGGATTCATTCATTAGTTTCTGCTCAGGAAATATTTCCGAACTATTGTCTTTTCACATCTAGTGGGGCATTTCTGCAGTCCTATTAAGGTTCAAGTTTGCCGGCTGAGCGATGTCCACTAACATTGAGAATTGAATGTTAAAAAGTAAATCCTTATTTGGATTTAACAAGTTACCTGGGTTCAAGACAAACATTGTACTTGTATATCTAAGATTGACTCACCTATGAAGTGTGTGAGCCTGACGCTGATAAACTGTTGCTTGGCATAAGAGATATAAAGAGCTGTCAGGATAACCCTTCTGATACATTTATAATCTGTTTATACTGCCATTCAAGGTGCAGCATGTAGTAAGTCACCTGAAGTGATGGTGTATAAATGTCACCACATCTGTGACGAAAGGCTTTACATATTTAAGGAATTAAGCAGATTACGAGCGCAGCGCTTCGTCTGTGTAATAAGACTGGATTGTTTGTTGAAGTAATCCAGCTTGGATTATTCCACAATTCAGGTGCGTCTTTCCTGTCTGAACACAGCCATGGTTCCGGTCTCAGTTCCGGTTCTTTAACAGCTCTGTTAATAATTTCTCATGATTACAAGAATATAAAAAGGCAAGACAGGTTTATTGTCTAAAGCTAGATCCAGTTTGTTTGAATAATTCTCAGGTTTTGAACTCACAAATACATTTTTTAAGACCATTAAGTGGAAAATGGTTTTATACTTTTTAATACTTTATACGTTTATTTTTCTTTTTAGATCTGTAGTTTTTGTCTGACTGATTCTGCAGCGTTTGATTGTCTCTAAAGAGCAGATTGCTTGTTGTGCACTTACTGATGGTCCTGAATCAGCAGAGGTTTATTCTTAGTAAGTGCTTTTGCAAAACATAATGCGAGTGATACAGGAACATAATGTGTTTTATGTTCTACATCATTACATAACAGTGTACTAAACTCAATGGTTTGTTCTTAGTGAGTGTTATTAAATAAAGTGTAAAGTGACTTACGTATTTATGAGCATCTAGTATCACAGTATTGCTTCCGGCAAGTGGATGTCTTGTACTCCTATTTAATGACTAAAGAAGTTGACTGTATTGATATGTTAATCATGTTTTTATTATTCGTGCAAACGTATTTTCACGTGTTTGCAAGCCCATGTGCAGTGAGTGATGTCATAGTTTCCTTCTGTGAAAGTTAATCGATTTTATTTAATCATCTCCGTTTTCTCTCTGGAGTTTCTTGCCAGATTAACTTCCTGCTGAGCAGAGAAGCAGGAAAATAATTTCCTTTTGAGAAAAAGGCTTCGGAGAGCCTGGAATACCAGGAAGTGGATGGTCTTGGCCACTGATGAATGGACTAGAGCGAAATGACTAGGTGTCTCATCCGCAAACAGAGGAAAGGCCGTATCGGAGACGCAATGCACGATCAAATCTTTCACACAAAGCTCAGTGTGAACCGTAGGGGAAGTTCACTATCAGGAAGGACAATGCAGGGATTGTGAGAAGTTTGGGAAGCTTCCTCCAAGTGCTCTGCTTGGGAATTTGGGGATTGGTGAAGGGAGTTTTGTGCAGGAGACTCTTTTTGGGTGACGTTCACACTCAGGGTGGCCCTCGGGCCCCCGAAGGTTTTGTGTGCTCAGTTCCTTTCTGGGGAGAATGGTGGTGCAGGTGGCAGAGTTGTACAAGTGATGTCTTTGTGAGAGAACAACCGTCTCACTTTCTCTTCCTCCTTTGTGGACTCATCCCTTAGTTAGACCCGGTGGGATATTTAAAGCAAGACTTCAGCTATTAATCTAAGGGCCTTAGTTGACGAGCAAAACAAGGCTGGGAATGAAAACAGACCTGTTAGTGGTTGGAATATCGGTTTCGCCCTGGGAATGTTTTTTGGATGGACATTTTTTGTGTTAATGTTTTGCTTCCACCAGTATTATTTAGTAATTTTATATATTTTAGTAAAATATATAGTAATTCACTATAAGCAAGTATGTGTTGAAGCATAATAACAGGTAAACCTTAACGTACTGTATACCGCTTCTATCAATATTTGCCATCATGTGTCTACATTACAGTCTTGTTTAATACTCTAGAACAAATTGTAGGTTTTGATTACTAAGCCTAAAGTCTGCTTAAACAAAAATTATCAAAAAAAAAAAAAATATTTTTACACTGTCATTATATTAAATCACATACATATGTGGATATATAGATAAAACAAGGGCTGCACAATTAATAGTATGGAAATCTTCAAATCAGTGTGTGCGATTAACACACACAGTCACGTGACCTTTTAGTGTGCAGCGCGAAGCCAGGTCACAAAGCATTTCACTTTATTGTTGATTTTTGATTAATTGTGGCGCAAAACTGCTCATATTTTGTGTATTGCCCTGGTGTTTAGTGTAATTTCATTCTGCAAACAATGTAGTTGTCTAAACACTACCTGTATAAGTCTCTCACTTAAAAAAACACGAGAAGACATTCTGTCTGCTAGCTTTTTATGCCTGTGTGTGTGCGCGTGTGTGTGTTTGTGTATTAAGTACCTTTATTACACGTTCACACACACACACACACACACACACACACACACACACACATCCAACATTAGAAATTAAAGTAGTTTGTTTCTGCAGCAATGTTTTGCTTGAATGCAGTTGGGCATGGCTGGTAAATGCTTTATTGGAAGAAGTCCTAAACTCCAAATCATGTCTCATAATGCACATTTGTGCCACGTTTTTTTTTTTTTTGGAGCAAAATGGTCGTGTCTCAATTAACAGGAGTTGACAGAGTATATTTTTTCGTTTTTACTGAACTGATACTGGACTTTTTTTTTTTCCTTTAAACTCCTGAGATTATCATCTACCACTTTTATGGAGTTTGTCTCTGTCAAGGTCGAATTTTGGATAATTTGAAGGGTAATTTCTCAGTGGGTTTTTTTCTTAAATAACAAAATAAGCGGGTTCTTTTCCTGGGTTCTACCATCCATTCATTTAGTAACACTGGTGCTTTCTTTTACCCTGACGTTGTATCAGATACTTTCTCTTTCCTTTCCCAACCCCCCGTCAGTCACATGCCTCATGAGTTTGTCCTTGACTTTCTTCATTCACCTGGAACACAAATTCTGTACCACTTTATTGGTGGCAGTAAAACGATGACCTCGTGGTGTAACAGTAGCACGCCTGACTCCAGATCAGAAGCTTGCGTGTTCAAATCGTGTCAGGGTCAAGTCTTTTTCTGCAATTCTGGAGAAGTAAAACACTGATTCACTGCCTTTTCCAAGTATTGTCTTTTGGCAGGCCATCCAGGCTCATTGTGAAGCAAACAATGTGCCACTGAAACAGGGGAACATCATGTTCCGTGCTTCTGTCTGGTCCAGCAGAACTTCTATGAAATGCCACACAAGTCTAATATGAAATGAAATGCGAGGCGCGCACCTTAACTAGGGCTGCACAAGTTTAAATGTCATGATATTGATATGATTTGTGATATCTAGGACTGAATAAAAATTACAAGTAACCATAAAAATAAAATTTTGTTTAAACACAATATTTGATGTGTAACAAAACGAGCTGCTCTCATTGGTGCTGGCTCTCATTATTGATTTCTAAATCTTCTCTGCTCTAGTTTTAGCATATTTATGTTCATATGTAAATAAATTGGTGCAACACACAAACACAAACAAACACCTGTTGTGATCTGTGAGGCAATGTATTTCTATATATATCTCAGAACAGTTCAATGAATAAATTCTTATTTACTTTTTTAGAATAAATGAATGTAATGTCTTGTTTTTTTCCTTTGTTTTTTTACACGTTAATTTTCAGATTTTTGTTTATTAATTGGTTGGAACAAATATTGTTAACTTGTTGTAAACATCACTGTTCATATTAATTGTTTAATTAAGTGGTAGCCATTGCATAAATGAAAGCACTTTATTGCCTTCATTGTGAGATGGCGTTTTCTCTTTATTTGTGTGTGGCTTGATGCCAGTGCTGACTCCATCCCGGTGCCAGTAAACGCTGCTGACTGGAGGGGGCCGTGTTGATTATGCGTTCATGTACGGGTGTTGTCATGTGCTCATGAGCTCATAGAAACTTTGATCTCACAATGACGCATCCGCTCATGTCACATGCTGAAGACCCGGAGGCGTCCTTGTGTTGAATTCTTGCCAGTGAATGGCGCGAGGCGACTAACTCTCATCAGAAGTCAGATGTGTAGATCATTTCTTTCCAGATCACCATCTCCATTGGTCATCTGCATTTCCGTGAAAGGTTGCTTTATGCAAATACATGCAAAACCTGTCTTGGTTTCTCAAACACAGCAGGTCCTCGATTCAAGTTTGAGCTTGTAACCTCATAATAATTGGTCTGCCCGGATGAAACTTGATGGAAATCTCTTGATGTTTTGCACACAATCACGGCAGATGGTCACAAAAAGCCACTGTTGAATTAGACAAAACCAGGCAATTGGCATTTCATAAAGCTCCTCTGTTCAGATTTGTCCTGTTAAAAAAACAATGGTATATTCTTTTATAAACATGGTTTCATCGATTCAACAGCAATTACTTCTGTTAATGATTTATAAACATACAGTTTGCATTGAACTAGATTTTTATTTTTTATTTTTCAGGNAAAAAAAAAAAAAATCATTATCATGATTCTTTTTACAGGTTGTGTTTTGTGAACAAGTACAAACCACAAATGGTGGGACTGCAACAAACCTTAATATATATTGTGTGACAAGAACAAAAGATCAAAAATACAATTTCAACAACTGAAGAACAAAACAAAACGGCAAACAAAACACTTATTGTAAAATGCTGTGGGTATTGATGGAAAAAGTTCAGAAGTCAGAAAAGTTTATGTTTGCATTTCATATTTGACCGACAATGTAATTCAGTAGAAATGCACCAAAGTTCTTTTTATAACTTCCATGTAAAAGTAAAAATATTATCTAGCTAGCCAGAAGTTAGCATGCATCATTTACATGCTTTTAAATTGTCATCATGTGCATGTTTTTATGCAATTGATAACCGTGTGATTTTATGTCAATAAATGCAGAAAGCGTATTTATTAAAAACTGCACAAATCTTAGTGTGGGATTCTAGTTTTGATTCTTAAGATTTTGGATTTCTATTATTGTTTTTTATCCGATATATCCAACTTTTTTCTTCCATAAACTATAATTTAGAGATTTATGCTGCATTACAGTTCTGCAGTGAAGCATCTTTAAGGAAATGAAACCCATGACCTTGATGTTGCAAACACACATCCAACTGATGGAGGCACAGGAAAGCTGTTATTTTTCTCTTATCGATCCATCCGACATATTAACAGGAGGAGTTGAGCGCCAACCTTTGACCTTAAGCGGCACTATATAATCTGGTGCTGGGGCGAGCCAGCTGTGACTGGAGTTTCATAAAGACGGTTTTGTTTTGGCACTGTAGTCTAAATGCAGAGCTCTGTTGGGGAGAGTGTGTTGTTGAAAGTTGAATAGTTGTGCATTTCTCAGCTGCTGATATGAATGGGGGCATTTAGCGGGGGGCAGCCAGAGAATACAATGCTCGCTAGTTTTATTGCACCTCTGTTTCACAAGCATATCTGGCAACATGCCCATATATGCAAACTCCCATTCACAGCTGCATCCTTTTCTTTCTTATTCTCTCTCTCTCTCTCTCTCTCT
>SOMO01000039.1:1417374-1450179 GCA_028128575.1 Paedocypris carbunculus | reverse complement strand
TATGCAAAACATTTTTGAGCAACTGTTGGCAAATGAAAACAGATGGTGTTGTTTGACTTATTGACTCTCAGCGCTCAAGCAAAGAGCAGATTGTTGACGCTAAGACGGGCATCTTTTACACCATCTTAACATGTCATCTCCACCAAACCACACAAACGCCGCCTGAGCAGAGAGTGCAATCAGACCAAAGCCTCTTGTCAATTCCCCTTAATATTGTAGATTTGTGGCTTTGTCAGTGCGGAGAGAAATAAAAACATATTTATCCTATTTCTCAGTACATTAGCTTGTTGCAAATCACCCCGGCAAGATGCTTACTCACTTAGTCAAGATCGAGAGAGAGAAAACAGAGTGTGGATTATAGGACTGGGGTGATTAAGACCCTGAATATGTTGTCTGTTTATGCCAGTGTTTGTGTGTGAGTGGAGAGGAAGCGGGGTCGGTGGGTGGGTGGGTGGTTTGCTCGGACAATATGAGCAAGAGAGTATTAATCCGTGCTCAGTGGGAGCAGGACCTCGGCAAACAGCTCAAGCAGACAGAGCTTAAGGAAGGCCAAGCCTGAGAGAAAGTCCTAAATCTTCACATTAGCTCCCCGCGTTTCTTCTACCGAACTCGTAAGCTCTTTTTCCAAAGAGGAGCGCAAACAAATCGCAAGCCCCCTCCTTTGCCCACCACGTCCAGCCCATGAGAAGTCCCACCACCCCTGAAGTCCACCAGCCACTCGACACCCTCTTTCACAAGCCCCTCTCCTGCCTCGCTGAGAGTCATGAAATCGGGGGGATTTAGAGAGAGATTGCACTGGGTCTCTAAACCTCCAGAGCTGGGGAAAAATGGAGGGAGGCATTTTCGATCTCCAAGAGTCCTCTTCCGAAATGACGCCGCTCCTCCAAATCGCATCACGGCCTTTTAAAGCTCTGGCCCACTTTACATATTAGTTAAGCCCAAGTTCAGGTGATTTTACAGTGAAAGGGCCTGATGGCGATTGAGAATGATGCTGTGTGCAATCGGGCTTTGAAGATTTTTGATAGATTGTGATGAGTTGGTTAAGATCGAGCCCTTTACAATGGGTGTAAATAAAGTATGGCAAAATAAACAAGCCGTTTTAATCACACATTAAGACTCTGGGACTTTTTAATGTTTATCAGAGAACATGATGAAACGCTTACATTCACGCATCGTAAAAATCGAAATATAAATTGGATTATATCTTCGCATGCCAGGAAGTCACGGCTCATTTCCCGCATTTCTCAGTGAATGTTGTCTTTTCTCTAATGGTGAGAAATATTAAATATGGAGGGACCTTGAAGTTCATTTTTCAGCTCTTATTGTCTCAAAGACTGAAAACTTTGCAGAACACAAGAGAAACGGAAATTACCAAGAATAAAATTAAAAACCCAATTTATTTACCAAACACTAAAATCTCTTGAAGAGCCCAGCAGTAAATTATGTATTATTGTATGTTTCAGACTATAGACGCACAACTGATAAACATCTATTTACAAATATTCTTTTGACACATTTTGCACATATTGCTTTAGATTACAAGGTGCACTCAAATTATATTTAGTCTTTTTTTAGGATTCTACATGGGCCTTAAAATCCGAACATTATGAGAATTGTGAGAACTGCGCTTAATTACTTTTTTGCTTTTTTTTTTTTTTTCATAAATCCAATTAATTGACTATAAAATGTGCAAAACGGCAAGTTTATGTACTGACAAAATCTTAAAATAAACATTTGAGTGGTTAAAGCGCTGAAAACACCTAACACAGAACATTACTAAATAATGAACATTTTCCGAGGGTCAAAAGGACTGTGGTATTTAAATACTATATCGATAAACTAATCTGCCGGGGTTAGACCAGACATGGCTGCCCCGCTATTGATCTCAGAGTGGGGCAAAGGAAGGCTAGGGCTGGAATAAGTTTTTTTAAAGGATGGAAATGGCTTCACTCATGGAGGGGGGTTGGGGTGGGGTGGTGAAGATGGAGATGGAGAGAGGATGACACTGGAAGAAGGACGAGGACGGCACAGGGCTGAAATGAGGGGAATCCATGGAGATTGTGCCGTCTATCTACTTCTAGCCCCGAGCGACCAGGGGAGTAAAGTTGCTAATGATCTCATCGACGTCAAATCTCTGCGATGTCAAACGGCAAGAAGGTACATCAGGGAAATGAGACATTGGACACTATATGTCCTGAGGTGCACTGAGGGTCCAAAGTTACTTTACAGGCAGCCAGGCAGCCAGATTAAATAGAGACAGAGCAGATTCTCACAGGATGCACGGCCGCCTCCCACTCGCTGAGCTGATGATAATAACTAATGAACTGCATGATAATGGCGCTGCAATGTAAGTAAAACAAAGCCTTGTCTTTTATTTTTGCAGATCTTGGAACGAGATGTTTGCTTGGTTTACCATTTAACAAATTTTCCTAGTATTCATTTTGAATTTAGAAACTTTGATCTGAGAAGGATTTTGTGCGGGAATAAGCACAAAGTTGGTTTGAATCTGACGTTAATGAAAAAAAGTTACTCAATTAAAAAAAAAAAAAAAAAAAAAAGATCTCTACAGTATCAGAGATGCATAAATATATAAAACAAATGAGAGATTTAGATCCCTAATGTTTTGCTTTCACTTTTAGTGAGGTTTTTGCCTTAAAACACATACTAAAAACAAAACTTAAATTTCATGTATAACCTTTAATTTATCAGTAGCCCAAACACATTAAATTTGAGTAATTTTTTATTAAGATATAAAAACATAGTCCAATAAACGGTATATGGAAACAGTTAACAAACCGTAAATCCATAGAGAAGTTCAGATAAAGAAACTATAAACGTGTACTTAAACAACAAAGAATAGTACTGTAATTACTCCTCGCAACTGTAGTTTGATGATACCGAAGCAGTTTTTAACAAATATTTTAATTAGAAAATCAATGCACAGTAAAAGTCACTGTTTCATTTTTAGAAACGACTTGTCAATGTCAAACTACATAAATATTGTGGTTTATGGTAAACAAGGATGTTTTTCTGATGAGGATTAGCGTGAAATTAGCGAAGCCATAAAGTCAAGCAAGCAAACAAAAGTTCGTTTCAGAAAACACAAGACCAGATGGACATGAAAAATTAACTGGTCAGTGTTGGTCAACACCATAAACATGTTTCTCTGGCCAGATACTTAGCCATGATCACGCTAAGCTCTTGCGTGTCGTGTTTAAGTGCGGTCAGAGGATTAACAGTGAGAGTGACGAAAACATCCTATAGATATTCAGTTCTCACAGTGGAGCTTCAGCAAATCATTTATTTACAAACCATTTCATCCAGTTCTGTTGTTTCTTTCACTTTTGAGTCGTCGATGGAAGGCAATTGAAAACATTACGGTTAAACTTTAGGCAGCTTAGCAAAAACTATGAATAAATATGTTTCTCAAAGCATCGTGGTCAGGAAACTAAATAAGAAACTATCGTGTGTGTTCAAATTCTATCATTTATGCAAATTCCACTAATAACCAATATAGTTTCCTCTTTGCAACATAAACGGTTTTTCAGCGAAAAGCATAAGTTCTGAAAATATTTTATGGCCTATATTTATTCTCAAAGCAGAAAATTCCACTTGGGGCCTATGAACAAACAAATAAATAAAAAAATAAAGAGTCGCTCTAAATAAATGGATGCCTTAATAAGGTTAACTATTTTGGATTTTCAGAGGCTTCTCATATTTTTCCAAGGGTCTGGTCAAATTAATGACAGTAGATCTAATGCCATTGCTGTACTTGGGAGTGTGTCCAATACTTTAAGGCATGCCGTAATATAGACTTTGAATGAGATTGATTTGAACATCAAACACTACCTTATAGGCTGCCCTCTTTCAAGCTGCTGGGTTTTAAAGTTCTGGTGTCAGCACTGGAGCTCAACCTGCTGTGTAGATTATCATAATTATGCTCGGAGGAATTGAGTGGTATAGTAACCATAACCAGCCATCCCAGAGTATAGGATTGGGAAGAGGCCTGACCCTGTGGATCAAGCATCACAAAATAATGATTACCTAATAAGTAAAACGCTGCGGAATCACTTTAGAGCGTGAATTGCTCTTTCTGGAACAAACTATATTATGAACTGGAATATGCATTGCACTTTCAGTTTTTCCATATAGATCATTAAATTGATTTTGCACATTTCTTGGTGCAACTTTGAGATCAGCTGGATAGAAACTGTTCCATTGTTTGCTTCATCAATCACATTCCAAACTTTCGGATTTTGTGATTGCGTTATTTACTTTAGCAGAGTGAAATGGCTGCAGGTCATTTCAGGACTAACGGAAGAATGAAAATCCCAAACAGATAGATTTCCTGCAAAGAGTAAAGGCGTAAGATAAAACCGAATGGAAAAAAAAACGGAGTACATCACCTATGAGTACCATCACTATTAATTTCCATATTCAAAATTTCAAATTTCTTATGCAAAAACAACTAAGAAAAGTTAGGTAGCTTTTCTGTATAGACAAATTAGCGGTGGTGTAAAGTACTTGAGTAAATGGACTTTGTACTTGTACTGTTTTTCAACAAAGCATATATTCACCTGTAATAATAACATATAACTGAAATAAAAAACGTATAGAAAGGCTGCCTAGTCTAGTTGCTCGGAACCAAAACACACCTGCACCTAACAGTGTCAAAATCTTAAATTATGGCACTTCATGTCTTGCTAATGCTTTGTTTGTTTTGTTCTTTTCTGTGTTTCACTCCTCTCCTGAGTGCTTGAGTGCTGTACTATTCACCCGGAGGAGTGTAGGTGCCACCAGGATGGAGATGACGTCGATCATTTTCTAAGTCGCTCCCCTGGACCTAGGATGGAGCAGCTTTTTTCAGGAGGGAGACATCTTCCGGAATAACCATCTTAATGATTTTGTAGTGATAGAATGCCAGAGGAGACTGGCACGAACATGAGCTGGGTTCTCCCCAGAGTTTGTCTTCGCACCCGTCAGTGAGGTTTTTTTTTTACCTGGTCACTGTCTCAAATGTTTCTTGCTCACTGGTCATAGTCATAATCTTAAACACCCACGAACAATGGACAAAATGCAACAATCTTTTATTTTTACATTTTCACACACTACTTTGAGACAGTTGTACCTTTAAAAATGCTATACAAATGCACTGAATTTGAACTATAAGCAACTTTTGAACATATGTACTCTTTACTCCACTACATTTGAACATACACTCACCCTTACTCATTACATTTTGGTTGTGCGCGACAAATAGACATTTTTTTTCTACCGTGGTTCATTTCTTGGGAGGACGAGGAGATATCACCATCTGCAGGGAATTGTTGACATGTGAGCTAAATATGGTTTACAGGTACTCTCTAAACCTCTGTTATAGGGCCAGAACAAGATTCCACTTGGGAAATGGACTCCTCTCTATCTGGTCCCAGGACAGTAAGATATTCATACTTTTCCTCAAATTAGGCTTTTCCAGGTAGTCTTTACACCTCTGCAAATCAGCACACAGTGGTGCTCACAACACCAAGTTCTAATACTTGGTAATCACTTTCTGGTATTACTTTCTATCGCCAACAAATCTATTAATAGAACTGTACAAGCAAAGGAATAAACACTGGTTGAAATGGAGAAAAAAAAACAAGTCGTGTGTTCAAATGTTAGAGATGTCTGCAGAATAGAAAGCTCCATTCGCAACATCTCCATCCTCTCACAGCTGCTCCTTCACGTCCACCCTTCTAACGGAGCCCCGGCCTCAGGCAGCGGCCCTCCGCGGCTAATCACCCTTTCCCAAGACACTCCTCATCAAGACGGCCTTTACAACAGATCAATCTTCTTCTGACACTTCATTTAGACTGAATTAATTTGGAATTAGAGGCCATTACTGCAATTGGCAGCCAGTGATATTCCCAAGACTCTGTCTGTTATCCTCCCTGTAAAGGAGCAGGGCTTTTGAATTGACTAGATAAGGTTCTTTTCTTTTCTCTAAGCGCAGGCTTACAGCTGAACGAAGCACTTCAGTTTTATTTTAACCGACTCATCATTGTGTTAAATGGACTGTAGGTAAGCTGTTTTTTTTTTCTTCCTGCCATAACGTTAATAAAGATACAAAAATAACATGCCTTATTCATGAGCATAATGGTAAATTTGTAAAGAGAAAAATGATTATACTATATATTTTTTATTAGATGCATTCATCTTGTACATCATGGTCACATTTTATTGTTTTGGTTTGAGTGGTTTGTCCATTTATCTCCTTTATCATTTCAACTTTTGTGACATTTTGTTTTAGATTGTTTTGTTAAATAAAAGCCATTCACAATCAATCTGGTTGATCACTTTTGGTGGCTAAAAAAAACAAATTACATTTCTGCTCAATTCAATAATTTTTGACCTCGGCCTTATATTTGTTACAGAATCATTGTCTCTTCTTTTAAGGAATGCACATGTGGTTCCTGGGAATAATGCGGGGTTCTCACTGCATGCTGGGAGTCCACCGGGTTCATGGTCAGTGACCCAGTGTGCTGGAGCCTGAACAGCATGGTGATAGCTCTTTAAAGAGCTTAACACTCAACAGCATCCTTAATCTCTTTTCAACGTGGGCCCAGGAAACCCCTCATCCCTCAAAACAGGATTGAAAGGAGTTCACTTCTAATATCCTAGTCAACATATCGCATGACATGTCTAAAAAATAATAACTGAAGCAGAAGTTGGAAAAATTGAAATGAGAAAAGTAAACTTGGAATTTGACTAATGGCAACTTACTAAAACAGAGCCATCTATTAACTTATATGATTTAGCATCCAGTTAATCATGAATTCTAGAGTCAATTGACAACTCTATTTTATTACTTTAAATGGTCCCTAGACTGTTTTAAATGCGCTGTTACATGATTTTAAACGTCTCACATGGTACGCTACTGCACACATAGCACAATCTGAGGAAGCAAAGCTGTGTGGCAATTGTTGGCCAGTGGTTGGGAGGTGAATCTGCCACTTAGAGGTTGCAACTTTCTCTGAGGTTCTACAACTGAGTGTCCTTCAGCAAGACACTGACCCCCACACGTGTCCCCTGGACACAAAAGCTTAGGGTCACAAAAACCCTAGCGGCCAAGTTGATAAACATGATAAACTCACTACCTACCTCACTACTTATGTCTACAAAGTATTCAGATATTTAATTAGGTCAAAATAAAATTTTGACATGTAAGTTGGAATTACATTATTTTAAGAATCAAATCAGCTTTATATTGTTTTTTTGTTGAAATGTATTGTCCCACCAAAACAAGTTTAGTTTTTTTTTTTTAATAACAGATTTGTTTCAAAGATTTACTCTACATATTTTTATACTTTCAATACTCAAGTACAATGGTACCTTAACCAAAGAGGGGAATTTTACGGGCTACGAGTTGTCAATCAGTTGATTTTTGTTAGTCACAAGTGTCGTTGATGAACAAGCCACACACACCGATGTTTTTTGAATATCGCTCTTCTGCTGAGGGTTACGTCTAGTTGCTAAACCAAAATATGGCATTGCATTTGGAGGTTTGGAACATTATATTTGAACATTATATCTATTTTCAATGAGAATACAATAAGTCATATGACATTGAGATGCAAATTGAGCCATTACAGATGATTTTATTTCTCCAAAATAAGTTTTAAAATCAGATTACACAGGTTCTCCAGAGGTCAAACCGCTCAGTAAAACCTTTCAAAAACCCGACCAGCACCCATGACTGAGTTGAGCAAGGTGTGAGAGAATAAGAGAGACGGAGCGTCTCCCGGCCCCTCAGAAGAGGCAAATATTAACACTGACACCGTCCTGCAAAGACCAGACTGCAATGCAGAGGAGCGTTACAGAGATTGGAGGGGCTTTGGGGATGAAGATCTTTCAAGTCGACTTGATGACAGCTTAACTCAGCAGTGATTGTTGATGCTGCAGTCACCATGAGCCTCTAGTCTCGTCTCTGTTTTGCCTACAAGTGAAAAGACTACCAGTCAAATGTAACTCAAATAGAAGTAATATATATGTTTGTACTGTCTTCTGAAAATATATTAAATTCAAGTACTTGAGCAAAATTGCATTTCTTTAAAATTACTATTACAAATGTCTGATATTGTGTGAATACATACTGTACTATAAAACCAAGAAACATGCATTGTCCTAGATTACTAATAAAAGTTTTATTCCAGCTTAATGAAGATACTTGTTTAGTTAATAAAAATAAAAATTGAAATTTATTAAAACGTTTGGCCGAGTATTTTTCATACTTGGACAAGACATCTGTGTTGGTTTTTTGAAACTAATGTATTTCTACAGCAGTTTGAGGGTTTCATTAATTCATTAAAGTTTTCATTAATGTGACATTTACAAGTAATGTGTAAATTACTTTACAGTAATTACGTATCAAAAAACAAATATTTGTCAAGTACAAGAAAACACACAAGTAAACACATTTGTTCACGTCTTCACATCCAGAAAAGATTTAGATATATTAGTCATTAACGCTCATCAGACATGTGATCTGCTTGAGATGATTTCAACTTGGGAATTGAACACATAACCATCTGCTCAAATAAAAAAATTAAAAACAAGCATCTACATACACTTGTATAATGGCAATTACATTTTTAATACCTCTTTTTTGAAGAATGCTCTCGTGAAAAAATTAGCAAAGAACTGTAAAATATTTAGTTAACACTTCAAAGTTTAATTAAAGTTTAGGACCATGAAACACGCCGAGTCAAAAGCCTGAACTTTGCCTATACCTTGAGACTGATCTCAGAGCAGACAGTCTGACACTGTACTTGATATTTTCCAGGGATGGAGGAATTTTTCAAGGGGTTGTGAAATTTTATAGCATTTCCAATGGATCCTTTAATTCTCTGTGCCTCAGTGTGTGAGATTTTTGTAATGTACACACTCCTCCGACAGTGTGCTGCTCTGAGAATCAGACTGCGAGGAGTTCCAGTGAAGTTCATTGCAAGTATTTTAAGAGCAAGTGTCACATTTTGACACGGCCTTGATAATAATTGAGTCAACACACACTACATTGGTTTAGGGCTGAAAGGATGTATATGAGGAATCTGCAGGGAAACGACTGAAAAGAGGGACGGTCATAGAACTAACCCAGTGCTCATCCGCAATAAAATGTTTTCATCACAACCTCTGAAGTTTGTTAGTGTAATTCTCTCAATTCACAATTCAGAATATGGTATGTATGCAGATTTGCTTGCAAACTAATCTGTAATTCATCTAAAAACTATTATTACAAGCAAGCTAGACTGAAAAACAACCTTTCAAATTTGTATCCGTATTCAGCACATTTCTCAGGGGCTTCCTCTATTTTGCGCATTCCTTACAAAGCTTTGCAAAAGCTGCCAGATAAACCAGGATTTAAGACTTATTCATCATTAATACCCAAGATTCATGGGAATTTGTTCGGATTATCACAGTTTTGAGTCAGGAAAACACCATGTTTATCTTGTTTAATGATAAAATCTGCCCTGAGGGACTCGGCTACACAAGGGTTTAACCCTCTTTTCTCATTCACAGAAATACAACACATCCAGAAAATGCATATTAATGTAAGTATCTAATTAAAGTTATCTCTTTAGAGAGTGACAAATAAAAAGTGACTATTCCATATTAAATTTGGCAACTGAATAGCTTGTTCTATTTTCAGCACATTATTATAAATAATCATGGTTCAAAGGTTTACTGTAAACCTCTAATAGAAAGCCACCTCTAGTAGAATGCCACCTCTAATCAAGCTCACCCAAGATGAAACAGTTTAAAAACTAAGAAAGAGGTTTAATGGTATATTTATGTATTTAGTTACATTTAGTTTTCTCAAATTCAACAAATGTCTTTAAACTGTGTGATGAAACGAAACATCTGGAGGCTGGATAAAGCCCAAAGAAGCATGGCCGATAACATGCCTTAACTTAGACTAAAGTTCCTGTTCTATTGTGTTGAAAGGTGAAAGTAAAATTATTAATCTCGTATTTGCAGGGATCCAGAATGTCTAATTGATACATACAAGTGTTTTAGTCATATTTGAACTATCAGATGTTTTTTTTAAATACGGTATACTGTACTGAAATTTTTCGACCAGTACAATTTTACTTTGTTGTCTTCCTTCCGATTCCAATGTCTTCTCTGTTTTCTTTGGAGGAACAAATGAGCAAGTGAAACAATTATGTAACAAGAGCATCAAAAACAAAGAACAGTTCTGTAACAATAGCATCAAAAACAAAAAACAGACACTTTTTACCCATCATTCAGAACCATCAGCACAAAGAATTGTAATGTAAGAATGCCAGAGGAGACTGGTACCATTGAGTCTGTTCTACCTACATTTATTTTCCTCTCTTCCTCTCCGTCAGAGAGTTTTGTTTTCCTAGCCACAGTCACTTCTGTTGCTGCTCACTGATCTTAGTCACGTTATAGCAACAGACAGAATTGGAATAATTTTTCAAATTGACACAGATGCTTTTGGGACAATCTGCGACATGGGCTAAATCATGGGGGCCTAAGGGACAACTTTTAAAAATGACAAAATTCTCAGTTTCTTAATCACTCTAAAAACATAAGTGAGTTTAATCCCAAATCAGTCACCAGCCAAGGAGCAAGTTATTCAAAAGTGACCCAGGTGAACAAACTCAATTGAATGGTAACTAAATATGACACTTCCACCTTTCACTGTTGGAGGCCGCCAGCTATTGTTTGATGTGAGCGGGCAAGAATACAGCAGCTATAACCCCCATTTGCTTTCAATGATGCCTTTAAGTTCACCACATGCAAACTGTGTTTCTGGATTAGACACAGGGGCTTTTATAATTGCAGCTGTAAAATCTATTTGATTCTAAGACCATTGGAGACGAAGGGCCACAGAGAACGCCCAACTCTCCCCGGGAAACTGAAGCCTGACTCAATTACATAAATATCAATTAGGAAGAAACAGGGGGATTGCGGTTGATCTGCCCCCAGAGAGGGTGTGTGAGAGCAGGGAGCAAGAGAGGAGGGGAGAGGGTTTGTGATGTGGAGCACCAGGGACTTCCAGATTTATTGTGGTGGAAATAGCATTTTAATTTGTGTCACACTTAATATTCACTTTTCAAAATTTAAATGTTAAATTTACTTAAATTAAAAAAAAAGTTAAATCTTTTTTTTTTATCATATTAGATTTAGTTTAATTATCAACAAGCACTGCTTAATAATTTCCCCTTGATAACATATGTTTCGGAAATCAATTCCTAATGTCCAAATTGATTGTGAATTATAATTTATTATATTAGCTTTAGTAATACATATATTTTAATCCAAATTTAAATAAAAACATCTATGAGTGTTCAACAATATTATAAAGATACATAAATATGGCCCAAATGCACAGGAAAATGAACATCCGAGACACTGCAGTTTAATTTAATTTGAGCTGATCTTTTAGATTGTTAAGATGGGAAGTAAAAAAAAAAAAAAAAGAATTGTAATAATTCTGTAAATTCTATGACAATATACACTTTGGTTTGATGGGGAAGATTTTCTCCCACTGGTGGGCCGCTCTTTCATGTCTAATAGGACGATTGGCTAATAAGGCTGACAGTTAAGAGGATTATGATCCGTATTGGGCTGTGCCTGATAGTTCCCTAAGCACATAGGACAGAATCTACCTCACTGTCAAAATCCATATATTCAAAACTGATCAGCACTATAGGGCCTTTATCGTTCACAGCTTGTGGGATTTGGCCCCCCAGTAGCTGCTCTGTATCGCTCTAATAAAGAGCAGTAGGATGGGGGCTATTTTGATATCGCTATTGAGTAGTAATGGGGTATCAGTGGGGGTCTCTTCTACAGCAATGCGGTGAGAAAACCCCGGCCCCATTAATCCACAGCTCTGGGAGGGTGAGATTGCAGAATCCAGTCACAGTTTGGATGAGTGTAGAGGTGTGAGGAGTGGCTTACGGAACAAATCACGGGGAATGGAGGCGTGTTTCCATACACAAAACTGCTTTATCAGTTCATGGTTGGGGATTTGAAGATATTAAGGTCTCTGCTAAGCATATGTAGCTTGCTTTAGACTTCTATTTGGAATATTCATGGAGTTTAGGTGATATTCTCACCCTGCACAGGGGGTCACCAGCAAAAGCAAAAATGTTTGACAATAAACAGACTTGGTCACAATTTTGTAATCTGTTTTTATTGCAATTTTAACCGACTGTGTCTGATAATAACACATTTTGACCTGGAAATGTAATAATTACGTAGCTTGCCTGTGACTCAGCACCAGAGAATGTTTGCAGCGACAATGATTGTGGGTTTCAGTCCCAGGGATGAAATAAAAAGTCTGGATTTTGCATTGCCATAGTTCTATAGAATTAAGCAATTTATCATTTATGTTCAGTAATGCGTGATTCTTTTTTTTTTTTTTTTTGGATTAGTGAAAGCCTGGATTCCCATGCAATAACAATACATTATGTTTTCTCAACCCATTTTTTGTGCAAATCTGCAAAATCCCTAAAAACTTTTGCAAACTAAAATTGCATATTTCGTCATGCCAGACATTCTTGATGCCTCCTGATCAGTGACAGGTTCTGGAATAAAACATCTAATGCTCGAGGTGTTACTAGGATATCAAATGCAGAGAGTGTAAAAATACAAAGAAAATAACACTTTATGTTGTATGTATGTTATGTATCTTGAGCAAATAGTTAGGACAAATCCCAAGCTGGATCAACCAGAAAAAACGTAAGACTAACTTACACAGACTGGGTCAGTCTCTACCGCAGGTTCTCTGGCCTCTGTGGCGAGGTGTTAAGAATGAGCTCTGAGAAAGTATGATATGACACTAATCAGCTTGTGCGCTGCATTTATCCAGCATGCGATTCCAACTGAGCGCACACTTTACCAGGAGCGGCCGTGAACAGGGCCATGACAAACTTTATTTAGCTGAGCAGGTGCCATGACCGACTGAGCCACGTGACTGACAGGCCGTCTGCGGATCAACAAGTGAAGAGAGGAATTTCAGAGTCTTAGTTCCTCAACTGAGGTAATATTGTTGAGGTTTGGTTAATTAGAACGCATGCTGCCCTTTTCTGTCCCGGGCTTGATTTACAACCTTTTTTGGCTTTAGCTGATTGCTGGCTAAACTTTATAAATGCTTTTCTGTCACAGCTGAAGCATTTTCTACTTGTCTACAATTTTTTTTCGCTGCTCTAAGCTCAATATCTCCACATCGATTGCTTCATATCCTCAGAGCCTCTCCTGTCTCACTCACTAATTCTCCCTTTTGGCCTTTTCATCCGGATTGTGCACGATGAGGTGGTGAAAAAAAGGAAAAGAAATCAATAACATGGGCCAAGTGGGAGAGGTCAAAGTTCAACGGGGTCCCTGACTGATATGTCAAAAAAAAGGCTGGACTTTGAAACAAGAAACAGGGGGAGAGGCCACGGCTTGCGCCTTCCGGCAGGACGGATGGAGATCAAATTTAGAGATTTCGATCGAGTCGGTGTGTAGGTGAAGGGATATTAGACGAGGTTTTAGAGGGTTATCAGATCAGCCCTATTAGAGAGCGTCGGGGATGCTTTTGTCTGGCTTAGGGCCAACATGTGTCAGATACGAGGCCAAATGACAATGCAGGAAAAATATCTGACGTGCACTGATGGCTGACTCCTGCCCGCGGGAAAACCAACATTAGCACTGTATCCAATGATCAGAGCCTAGCTAGAGATGGACTGAACTGTTTTACAGTCCTCAGGAAATAATAATAAGGTAATAACAATAACAATTTGGGTCAGCATATTTCATAGGAGTTATACTATAAAATGCATTATTACTTTAATTGATAACATGAAAATAAAATGTATAAATAGCATTACTAATTTTATGTATATGGTAGTTTATTTTTTTTGAAACAATAAAACATTTTGAAACATGTAAAATATATTTAATCCATAATAAACAGATGATTTGTGAAATGTCCTATACATTTCAAAATGAACAATTTATTCCAGAAACTAAACAATACAAATTAATAAATACTGTATATTATAATCACTAAAGAAAGATGCCATTGTATTATGTGGAGTAAACAATGTGATTCATATAAATCTAGACACTGGCATTTGGCCAAGTTTAAACTAGGGATACATTTTTTGTGCTTTCCACAACCCTGTTGAAAAATGGAGAGATCGGGATTCTACATTCTCTGATCTAAAAATGTAATCACTCTTTGTAATCTCAGCAGTGCTGCCTAATCACAGGGATTTTCCATAGAGGAATTAACACGTTTTTTTCTCAACCTGCTATGAATCTGTGTGTGTGTGTGTGTGTGTGTGTGTGTGTGTGTGTGTGTGTGTGTTCGGGCGAACAAGAGAGAGAGACGGTGCTTGGGGTGGCTACAAATGAACTGGCGGTTAAGTGACTGACATCTTCATGATACGGGTAATTATCACCCCTGATGTTTTCAAATGAGTTGTACAGATCCATTTATCACTATTCTTGCTTAAGGATGTTTAGTTAAATAAAGAAAAGAGGTGCAAATACATCCCGCCTGCAACTGCAAAAATCTATTTGTGAATCAAGATTCAATGTTTCAGTATTCCCAGTGCGGTAATGATGTTCTTTACCCTCCTCACTGACTGTAAATCTATCAAAAGCAATCACTCGCTGGTAGCTGGCACTATTACCACGCAGTGACGGGCAGAAAAGGTGCGCATGGAAGTACATAAATAGAGATGCTGGTCTGTGTTGGCTGGGGAGAAATCCATTTGCAATTTAAATGGAAATGTAATGATCCCACGGAGGCAGTGAATTAGCCTCCTGATCAATTGATCATGTCAAGGACAAATAGGTAAACAAACATGGCCATTAATTCATACGCCTCCACCCTGCTGGGGAAGAGGGCTGGAGGATTACAGGGAAGAAGAGCAGGAGGTGAGGGGGAGGCAGGAGCGCTAACAAGGCCATGACAGGCGCTCAGCAAGCGAGTGGGACTGTCAGTTCATTTCTACCCCACTGGGACGAACCAGCCCACCTCTTTACATGGGCAGTTGGGCCCAGCAAGACTCTGTTCATTATCACGGGGGGAAAAAATGCTACATGAAGAGAGACAGAGAGAGGGTGGGAGATTCATGTGACATTTTGCGAGTATGTTAACTGCTGCTGGCCAATCAGGCTTTGGATCCGTGCCGACTCCGTCTGAATGTAGACGAGGCGGAGGCCACAGCTGTCTCTGTGCCAGTCGCCCAATGACTGATCACCAGGATCCATTGACTGTTGGTTACAGTAACGGACACACATGGCAGTCTACATCTGTTCATAAGAAGAGAGAAAGTGAGACTGTCAATATGGCCACTAGAGAAATTATCAAAATTGTGCTCTGCATTTACCCATTCAGTGAAGCTACACAAACAGTGAACACTTACAAACCCGGAGCAGTGGGAAATTTCTTGCTCCAGGATCAACCAGATTGGGATTCGAACCTGCAACCTCTTGAATACAAAGACTTGGTCCATGTCCCATGGTGAGCAAAATTACCACAATTGCCACAATAACCCTTCCAAATTTCAACAATTCTGACGGGGTTAACTTTCAACCCCATCAGAATTGTCGAAAAAGCCATCAGGTTCTAAAGATCTGAGGCAAAATCAACAATTATCACAAAGGCAAATGCCGTAATTCTCTTAAATGACCATTGATCATTCCGCAGCCTCCTGGTGGAGACTTTCTGCCACACAATATCTTTTCCAATTGCCTCTGTCGATTAGCGTAATAAGAAGGAGATGAGAGGCTTCAACAGCACAACTGTCATTGAGTCAATCCAGACATCTTGATTACCACCAAATAACTCTGGCTAAAGTCAATCAGTCTCCAAGGAAAAGCTGCTTGACTTTTTATTAGAAAAGAGAAAAATGCAATTGAACTTTGCGATTAGCTGATGATATCTAATGAGCCCACAGTTAGAATGAGTTAGAAAACATTCAGACGAGTGTCAGCACACGCTTAGCTTGCTAATAGCTGCTAGCCTTTTTTTTCCCCAGTGTTCTGCTAAATCTCCTCACGGCCCACATCTTAAACTTTGCCATACAAGTTTTTAAAAAGAGAGGATTATTTATACTTTAATAATAACCCAAAAAATGCCGTCCTCTTCTTGGTACACAGAGATCCGTCAGACATTTATAGTACAAGTCATTAATGCAAGATGTAAAGGAAATGCCGACCAAGCGCTTTAACAATGCCAGGAGCAGTGGAAAAGCTTTTTAAAAGGCCCATTTGTAAAACAAGGAGATAAAACCAGATTATGGGTCAACAATAACACAATCCCTTATGCTCATTCCCATAATACCCACAGAAGAAGGGGATTTATACTTATTGTGAGAAGCTAAGCATCAGGCAACCATACTGCGGAAAAACATTTTACAGTGAGGCCAGGTAATCCGGTATGGAGGTGGTTCAGACCGAGCATGGGTGATGAATGGAATGGAAGAAGAGGAAGTATTACAGTTATTGGAGAACTCAAATCTGTGCTTTCCTGGTTCTTTTAATACCAGAGCATCCCTCTCCTACATGCTCAATAGATTGCAGCAGATTTGCCTAGTTGACTCTCTAATGACTCAATTGTTCTCTCTGTTTATGCTATTAAAAAAGTATTAGCTCCATTAAGATGCTGGTGCCAAGGGTGGATGCAGCAGAAGGCCTAAATGCGGACCCCTGTGAAGAGCTCACCAGACACAACGACATTGCCGAGGCTTTTATTTGAGGTCCTAGCTATTTTATGGAAGATGAACCACATTAACGCCATCTCATGTCATGAACTGGTGATATAAACACCGGCAGACTGTACCAGAGCTTACTGCGTGAACTCCATGTAACCAAGATAGCTATCAGCCCCCCTGCCACGTTTTATTGCGATTATCCATCTAAAAGGCACAAATACGCTCATGGAAAAAGCTTTTGGGACTAGTTCATTTCTTAAAGGATAAGACCATGAAGCAGAGAGACAGTGTGGGTACTTATGACCAACAGTTTCCTCAGGTATCCTCTTAAAGACACTCATTGAGAGGATGATAAAAACTTCAGTCAGACGCAGAGAGTCTGCTTATTTGAATCCTGGGTCATGCTTTAAACCTCTTCGCCAAAGTGCCTCAATACGCATGAAGTGGTGAGAGCCAGATTACGGACTGATAGTACAAAGCCCAGAGCTGATACAGAGGGATTTGCCAAAGTAAAGACAGATGTTGTACCCGTGCGGAATAGAACAATCCATAGTCCGGGGCAAAGAGTTAATGGGGAAGTGTAGACTACTCACAGGCAGATTTGCAACTTTTTAACCCATTTGAAAAACGATTTTGTTGTATTACAGTCTGTTTCACTGCCTTTAAAGAACAGACTCGATCGACTATATAAGCCGATATAAGAGGCTCTTCAAATGCCAACAATCCATCAAATTCTGAAATCAACCATTGGATATGTTAAACTATTTTGAAGGTTAGTTTGAGAACAACCTTAAGTCCAGTGATTAGCGCTGTCGCCTCACAGCAAGGAGAATGCATTTGAGATTGGCATTTGAGTAATGGTTGAGTCATTTCTGTGTAAAGTTTGCATGTTCTTCTTGAGCTCTTGTGGTTTACAATACAATACATACTTTTTATACAAAAAAAATATACTTTTTTCATATATATCAAAAAATGCTCTATAGTTAAAAAAAAAAAAAACATGAATCACTAAGGAATTACTTTACATGTGTGTTTCAACTTGTGATTGGTCAGCCACCAGGGCTCTGATTGGCTCCTGCTCCCTCTTACTCAGAGCTAGAAGACTCAGTTATGAAAAAAGATAAATATGGAAGCCCTACCCTTGGCCTAATATAACAGGACAATCAATGATGTACCTAAGTACAGTACAGTATTGGGAAACAGCTCCTGACTAAAGAAGGGCAATTGTGGTGCACTATTTAGAAAATCTGACTTGTGATTAAAAGGTTTTAGGATTGAATCCCTGATCGGTTAAAGACAGAACAAACATTCTTTGGTACAATTAAGGTTACTAAGAGTTTTCGGACACTGAATCCTATCAGCTCCAGGGCACGACAGCTTAAGGCTGACCAGTGCTCCAGATTTGTGTGTGCGTGCGTGTATCTTGCGCGCACATTATGGGTCAACAGCGGAAAACAATTTTCTAGTATAGTTTCAACCTGACCAGGCTGGTCTTCACTTTCCTTGCTTGTTTTCTTCAGTAACCAGACATGTATGTTATAGCAGATGGTTATTTCAAAATCGCTTGCGAGAATTAAATATTTTACATGCTTTGACGATCATTACGACTGATTCTGAGGATTACATTTTTGAAACATTAATCAAAGGTTTAATCAAATTAACTAAAATGATGATTTTAAATTGACAATAAGTGATATTACATACTCACATTACATTACAGAGAAAAATGATTCCTAGAGAAAAATGTTTTCTAAAATGTTTAATTCACTGTAAATGCCTTAAAGATTGTAAATGAAATATCAATTATTCAGCGTTTTCATGGTAGATCAGGCGCTACTGATTTTACTTATTAGTAGCTCATTTTTTTCCACTCAATAGTAATCAAAGCCCTAAAGAGGAAGAGCAACCACTTTATCCCCATAATTACCCAATTATAGCCAAGAGCAACCATACCGATGATAATGATCTAATCTGTGTCCAGTCTATTGAAATACTGACACTGCCTTATTAATTATACACCAATGTTATTATATGTGTAATTACATACAGATAGAGGAACAGAGGATGAATAGATGGATGGATGGACGGATGGACAGATGGATACTCATCTTAGCTCCAACATGCAGCCACCCCTTGTCAAAACCAGTTAGCCCTTTTAAATAAAATGACTCCTGGTTCTTAACTCACAGTTCAACTCAAGCCTGAAATATTTTAGTCTCTTGTTTTTCCTTTTCTTTTTATTTTTGCAGCAAAGGTGGATTAGGAGAGAGGAGCTTTTGTTTAGATAAAGCGAGGGATTAGGTAGAGATTTGCCCCCATAAAGTTGTGGGCTTGATGGGCCTTTTATCCCTCCATGTCGCTAAAGCTGTGTTGCTTCTGGATTAGGACGATACAATGGAGACCCTTGTGCTAGGGATCTGGGCCAAAGTGAATAAGACGGGAAAAGAAGAGAGAGAAAGAGAAAGAGAAAGAGAGAGAGAGAGAGAGAGAGAGAGAGAGAGAGAGAGAGAGAGAGAGAGAGCAATATGAGAAGAAGGATGGTGGTATACTGACTAAGAGAAGGAAAGAATAGAGAGCAAGAATTTTGACAGCACTGACAGGTGAGAAACTTTCGGAGGGGGGATTTGTTAAGACGATCCTGGGATCTTGTCATAAGTGATGCGATTTACAGAGGTATCAGTGGAGCTGCTAGAAGAAATAAAAATAAATGAAAAAGTACTGCCCCTTTAATACAGTTATCTAATTTAGCAAAGAAAAACGGTTTAAGATGAAGGCGCTGCTAATAACGTGTCCAAGAGATGGCTCCTGGCAAATTGCTTTGTTATTCTTGTCAAAAAAGGTCTCCTAGAAGCAGTCGATTTCATACCATACATCAAAATGATTAATTGCTCTGGGAAGAACAGATGCTGAAATACCCTTGGATTGAGCCTGAGAGGCTATACAGCTTTGTGGACTGTAACAGTAATGTATTCATGAAGTTGCAGAAACATCATTAGGTCTATTAATTAGCTAATAACCATCATCTCTCCCTTTGACAAACACTTGCTTGCGTTGAGATAAAATTAGGAGAATGCAGTTAAACTCTGAGTGTAAATAATTTAAAGGGATTTCGTAATTTTTAATATAACAGTCGTGACAACAGTATTGACATAATTAAAAAAAAATGGTAAAGGCCAGTTTGTGTGACACAGGCTTGAGATTTCTCGCCTTTTTTTTTTTTTGCAGTTGTGAAGGTGGGTTTTCTCTCCGGGGCACTTTAAATGTAAGGCATTTAAACCCACAGATGCGCTGGACAGTAGTCGTCGTTTAAGCAGATTTAAAGAAGAGGCGCTGAGAGGAATTCTTTCTCACTTTAATTGCTTTAGAAACGCTTCTCACAAAAAGACATTGCCCAGATTTACCTCCCGTTAAAGTTCTTATTTCCACCGGTTCACAAGTTAATCTTCTTTCTTTCTTAGACTTGAAAAGTAAGTGGCGAGGAAAAATAAGAACTCGAGAAAGGTGTATATGTATAATAAAATGTGTGTGTGTGTGTGTGTGTGTGTGTGTGTGTGTGTGTGTGTGTGTGTGTGTGTGTGTGTGTATAAGAATCGCGAGTGTCCAGTTTTATTTACATTTCGAGGTTTTTGTCGATGTTGGTAAATAAAATATATGAGCAAATTCGCAACGTTAATAAATATAACATGACTACGTAAAGAAAATTGTTATTCTTCGATTTTAACGCATTAGTGATACAGCAAAACATTAGCCGGCGAGCGAACATATACTTGACAAATATCCTCCATTTAAAAAAATGCTTAAAGACAGTTTTTTTGTTCTGTCACATCTATATATCGATAATTTTAAATATAATACTCCATTTCATTAAATTCTTTGTCGATTGGAATTATTATTTTTGATGAAAACTGTGGACAGAGATAAAAGTCGGTTAGAGATTTTCCCCCTGGCTCGTTTTTTTCGAGCATCTTTAACAAATTATGCAAGCTTTACATTAAAAGGCTACTTTGCGCTGCCCTTAATTCCAACCTAAACGGTTTTGCTGCGGGAGAAGAAATCTTTTCTAAAAACCCTTCAAGAAGAGAAGGGCATTATTGTTTTAATCCTCTTACCGGCAGTCATTTCAAGACAGAGGTTTTTTTTTGGAGGCTGAAATAGCGTCTTGTCTCCCCTTATCCTCACCCAAATCCTCCAAGGCCGGGAGAGATTGTGAAGGCAGTATAGCCTGGCATCTATTAGAGATCTTTAAAGTCCCTTCAGCCTCTCCTGTGGTGGCATGACAAAGCCGAAAAGCAAACAAAACCAAAGCATGAGATATTCGTTTGTCTTAGAAAAAAAAATGGAAAGCAATGAGAGAACTGAGACCTTGACCTCTATAGCAGAATTCTCGACCACGTAAAACACAAGAATACACACAAGACAAATATTGGTATTTATATCTCGCATACTTTAAAAAAAAAAAAAAAACAATATCATCGAAATTTGATTTTTATTCCATAGTAATTTGTCTCTATCTTAACAAGCAATTTTGTGAAGGACGCACTATATTTATGAATACATTTACGACGTTAATTTTAAGATATTTTAATTATATCATATATATTTACACCTTTACAAGCTAGATTAACAATTAGATCACTAGTTATAGTTTAAACTAGTTTAGTTTAGTTTAGTCATTTTGCTACTTAAAAACATAGTGAAATATAACGCTGGTAGTATGTCTCAGAAAGAATAACTATATGCAGGTCAGTATTTATATTTTACTTTTAGCCCATACGAATAACTTAATTTGAATATTTTCATGGAATTCATAGTGGGTCGGCCTTAGTGCTCAAAAGCGCACGATTTAAGATTTAAAGCTAAGGGTCAACCTGTTAAATCCACAAGCAGACAGCAAAATTCTGTCTCATTTGAGTGACAGCTCCAGGAACCAGTAGAAAGCGTCCGTGCTGTTACGCGGAGCTCATAAAAATCCCTCCTTTAGCGGAGTGGGAAGAGATGGACGCAAAGTGCTGAGAAGAGCGAACAGGGAGCGATTTTAAGACGGCTGATGCTTAGCGGATACATCTGAATGGGCTCTTAGACTTTGAAAAACCAAAGGACGTCTGGGAAATACTTCGTGCGAAAACGAAACACACTACAAGACGCTGGATACAAGACCAAGGTAGGAAACCAAATAATCTCGAACATGACAAACGTTTATTAGTTAATTGTAGTTGTATCCTTGTTTATACATCTATTGACTTTTTAAATTGTGTTTTTTTTCTGAACATGCTGTGTAATTACTTTTATTGTTATGATAATTATGTATTTATTATTATTATTATTGTTATTGTTGTTGTTATTTTTTTATTATTATTATTATTATTATTATTAGTAGTAGTAGTAGTAGTAGTAGTATCATCATTATTATTATTGTTATTATTGTTGTTGTTGTTATCTGCAATTGTTTTAGCCCAAAAATAACTGCGTTTTACTTTACGCAGTGGCTTATTCACGGTAAAAAAAAATAAAGTAAACACAAAAGGGGGAAAGTATCGTTTGCAAATTGTTGAATAACAGTTATTATATCATATAAAACTAAAAAACAAACAAACAAACAAACAAACTTGAAAATAAAACGAAAAGAAACTCTTAACAAAAATAAACAATAATTTACAAAGGTCGTTATATAAATGTACGCGTTTACGAATGAATAAAATATGTTTAAAATGTTCAAAGAAGAAACTTTGCATGCAAAGAAGATTCTGTGTTCAGGCGAATGTGCAGTGGCCTCTGACAGTGAGGGATCCTGAAACACAAGTGACTACATAAATAAATGTCACGCAGGACACGTTAAATAGTCCCCGCGGGTCAAATGGGTTTTTAACGCTAACATTTTTCCTTATTTAGTCGGATCAAAAAGTTGCACTGTACATGCCAATTTGCATAATGAGGTTTTAATAATCAAAGCATGGGGTGTCCGACTGCCCGCAGCAGTAACAGGCGGATGAACAGACCACAATGGCACCGAGACACAGAATTAAAATAAGCTGCCTTTGTGCTGAATATCAGTTGGCCTGTGGCAAGTTGTTGACGTGCACAGTCCAAAAACATTTTTCAAACGAGTGTTAAACAATCAATGTTTAACCTGGTAGTAATTGTCAATTCGGTGTTAAGGCGTTTCTGTTGTTTAAAAATGCAGGGTTTTTTAATATAAATGTTATATATTAAAAAATATCTGCTGCAGTCTGAGGATCGGCTGGAAACAGTGTCTTATGGGGAGAAATCGGATAAACTTTTCAGAAGTCTAATTAACTAAAAGCGAGCAGTTTTCTGGCATTTCGTAGAGTTGAAAAGCACGTGCGAGCATTTCTCGAACCCACGCGCACACATCTAAACTCACTGTAAATCCGTCCGTGTCACCGGCGATGATAAATGGAGGCCTCCACAGTCGAAACCTATTTGCACTTCCATTAGACGGGGACCAAATGGGGATCAACATGCATATTTTACCCGCAGAGAAGCCATACATCTCAGCCAAAACGTGGCCCCGGGGCGGTGGGATAAGGGGCCGCGCAAGAAGGAGGGAGAGGAACGGACCCCATTCAATTCAAATACTTGGGGGAGAAAAGTAAATGTTTAGCAAAGCACCTTCTGTCCAAGCGAATTAAACTATTCCCTCCTGCCCTCTGATCACATTCATCAGACGTTTGCACTGACTTAATAGTCTGGGAATGGGCGCTTTGGGTGTCATTCAGAAATTTCCTCACTGAAGAGGGCAAGTGTTTCGTTGACCTAAAATAAAAAATCTGAGCCTTAGCTCAGAACTATAGCTTTTTCCGAATATAAAAATCAATTACAGATTAAAAACAAACCGAACAAAAAAAATAGTTCTACTCGAAATAAAAAAGTCAGAACAATTATATTCTATTAGTGATAATAGGCTAATAATAAAGAAGAAAACAAATACGAACAAGAACGATAATTTCACGTGCCTGAAATATAGTCAGCTTTATAAATAAAAAATACTAAAACAAAAACCACAACAACCATTCACCATTTATTGTATTTGTTTAAAATCGTTGTTGGTTTGTTTGTTAATATAAATGTAGAATAATGGTTAATTAGTTGCTGAAAGAAAATAAAAAATATAAAAATATATTTAAAAACTCGAGGCCGTTTAAGTCCCTCGAGATTTCCAGGCATTTAGGAACAGTTCTCACCTAATAATACAAACTACATGAGCCTCGGAGAAATCCGTCCCTGTCAACCACCTCAGTGCTAATACATATCTAATCGTGTCCCCGAGCCTTTCATTTTATCCACGAAAAACATTAAATCTGATGTGAAAAATTACTGGGGAACGAGAACTTTAAACCATTCGGTCACCCCTTGAACCACAAAAACATAGACCGATTAAATTTAAACGGCTAAATTCGTCCAGCTAATTCAACAGTCTAAAAATCTAATTTAACGGGACATTTGTTGGGATTAGTTATGGTATTTTAGCTTAAAAACAATTTAATTTAGTACAAGGATAAGTAGGACCGTAAGCAACTTATAATTACCTCAATTAATGATTTTTTCCCCGTCTAATGAATTGGACAAAGCAATAATTGGATATTAATGAACACAGTTCCGCTTAAGCGGATTTCCAAAAGCTATAACAATTGTCCATTTAAATCATTTCAAAATAATTTTATGCGTTGTATTTAATAAACGTAATGAACTGAATCATGATTCGGTCATGTAGCTTGTTTGATTTCAATAGCTTGAAATTAAATTACATAGAATTATGCCAAGCACTTAGATCAGATTTACATTTGGCGAATTTAATGAAACATTAGCTTAATTTCGGAACAATAAATTATTGAAGTCTACTTTGTTAAACCACTAATGCTGCTGGGTCTTAAATTAAAGTGCGGTTACAAAAAGTTGCTAATTATTTCCTATTGTACAAAAATACTTGTTCGACATGCGAGTTACCCTGGCGCGCGCGCGCTCACGCACCCCTTCATTCATTTTTTTATGGTATTAACAATTTTATCTGTATAAATTTTAAGCAATTTTTGTGTTTTACAGTGAGACTTTTAACCATGCAGCACTATGGAGTGAATGGATACTCTCTCCATGCCATGAACTCGCTGAGCGCCATGTACAACCTGCATCAACAGGCGGCGCAACAAGCCCAGCACGCGCCTGATTACAGGCCGTCAGTCCACGCGCTCACTCTCGCGGAGAGATTAGCTGGTAAGCGCGTTCACGCTCTCTTCATCAGCCATCCTTGCACATCTCAATTGAACAGTCAATTAAATATGCCGTGTCTTTTTCTCTTCCAACGGCTGTACATTTCAAGATATTATTCTTGAGGCTCGATATGGCTCTCAACACCGCAAACAAAGACGCAGTCGCACTGCTTTTACCGCACAGCAGTTGGAAGCTTTGGAGAAAACTTTCCAGAAAACACACTATCCAGATGTGGTGATGCGAGAACGTCTGGCCATGTGTACAAACTTACCAGAGGCACGTGTGCAGGTAAGAACAGTTGTTGTATCTTCACTGTAAGTCACAATGACTATACAATCACATTGTCAATTATTTTAAAATCAGGTATGGTTCAAGAATCGTCGTGCAAAGTTTCGCAAGAAGCAGCGAAGCCTCCAAAAAGAGCAGTTGCAGAAACAGAAAGACATCTCAACAGATGGAAGCCTAGCCATTAGTGACAAAGACGACGCAACCTCCACCATAAATATCGAGAACCAGCCACCGTCCTCTTCCTCGTCCTCCTCAATGGAAGCGGAGGCTGCTCCTCACGCGCTGGGATCAGAGCTTAGCGTTGAGCTCAACGTGACTTCAGCAGAACAGTCAGGTAGCGAATCGGCCACAGAAGATAACACAACCGACAGGGAGGAAGAGACAAAACAGCCCAGGATCTGTGAAGACCTGAAAGTGGAGAAAGAACCAACATCTGGGAACATGTCACCTCTCATCAAACGTCTCAGCCCTAAACCAGGCATGTCGTTATGTTTATGTTTATATTTAATACATAATAAAAGTTTGACGTCCCAGTTTTTAACCACTAATTGTTTTTTCTCACAGATTCTCCTCTTGGTTCCCCAGCACTCCCATCATCTTCTAGCATTGCGACCGGGGGAATTCCTCAGAGTCACTCGTACTCCTCGTCTCCCCTCAGCCTCTTCCGTCTGCAGGAGCAGTTTCGCCAACACATGGCCGCCACCAACAACCTCGTCCACTATCCCTCTTTTGACATGGCAGCTCCCTCGTCTCTACCATACCTGGGCATGAATGTCAACATGCCAGCCCCCCTAGGTTCCCTGCCGTGCCAGTCGTATTATCAGTCACTGTCCCACCACGCACAACAGGTTTGGAATAGCCCCCTGCTCCAGGCTACTGGAGGGCTCCCTAGCCACAACAGCAAGACCACCAGCATCGAGAATCTACGTTTGCGAGCGAAACAGCACGCGGCATCACTGGGCTTGGACACTCTTCCAAACTGAGATGCCAAAAACTAAGAAAAGGAGCATTTCTCTACCACTTCCACCTCTCTGACTTGTCACGTTAGGGTCAATCATTGAACTTTGTTGTTAAAAAGCTGTGAAGCCCTGACTGTTGTAGTACGCTTTATAAAAAAAAGTAAACCCCAATTCTCCTTTAGCGTGACTGGCTTTGAATGGGCGGAATTATGAAGGGAAACGATGACTTGTGCAATTCTGACGAATCAATCGAATCTTTGTTACAGTTGGTCTAAAAACAAACATAAAAATAAGACCGGATTCTAGCTTGACTGTTTCGGATGGACGTTTGATGTAAGCACTTTCTGCACACGATCTCAGTCGGTTGCATGCACAATACAGCAGAACCTGAAAAACAAGTTCATTTCATTATAGCAGCTCTGAGAATTACCATGTAAATGCAAGTTTTACACAGCCAGCCCGATTAATTACACATATCCCGCTTAATGATTGGGATTAAACTGTGGTAAACTGAGGATCGTGGGGTAATGGGGTAAAAAAAAATGGTGACTACATATGCAAAGGTTTTAATTACATTTAGCCTTGGGCGAAGAAGGAAATGCAATTACAGAGCATGCATATCATTTTAGATTTTCATTTTAAGGGTGAGAAGAAACCGATACTTGAGACACTCAAGAAACCAGTGGCTAAGTGTGTGTTGGATCCAACCAACGGCTTGAAGTCGAGCAGCCTAGCACTTCAACGACAGCATTATCCCCCTCAGTGCTGAGTGGTCAGTGCTTGTAAAGTATTTCAATATGTACAATACAAAGTCTTTATCTATAAATGTTTACTGGTAAGGCAAATGTAAAAGTTCTATGTTTAGATTGAGAATAACTGAACCCTGTGATTCTGGTAGGTGTCCCCTGTAAGATTGTACTGGACAGGCCTCGTCCTCTTCCTCCCCCAATTATTTAACCTACAGTCTGGTGCTCTGTGTAACTCATCGTCACTGTGAACATCGATTAACAGTCACTCATGCCATCACTAAAAGTGGTGAACGTGTAGCCTATATTGGTGGAGAGTGTTCCGGAATACTACGGTATATGCGTTTCCTCATGTCAAATGTAGATTTGATTAAAACTTGTCAAATAAACTTCCATAACGTGTTGTTTGGATATTTTATAAACTGCATTATCTAACCTTGCTTTGAGTAGGGAAATTGGGCATAAAAGAATCATGTGACCAGAGATCACACGTGACCAGAAAGAGTACAAGAAAACCATACTTGAGTAAAAGAACGGATATATTACAGTGCAAATTACTTCATTACAAGTTACAAGTCACCAATTTCAAGAAGACTTGCGAAAAAGTCGTAAAGTATCCAATTTTTAAAAAACAAAGTATTTTACTCATACTTAATTTAGGCTTATAAATAATGTGGAAAAACANGATCAATCACTGGATATTAAATATTAGCAGATACAACATTTACTTACAAAATCTTTCTGATCATTGTAAATCTTAGTTTTCTTTTCTCTTTTTGTTCCAATGCTTTTAGGTAATTTTATTTGAGTCATCAAATATCAGTCATCATTGATTATAAAGATTTTTTGTGTAACCTCCATATTTCTGTTCCCAGACCTTTGAAAATGAAGGCCGCTACTATGATTGTGACTTATTGCCTTTCATGGAGGTTGGAAGCGTGTCCCATAAGTATTATCTTCTCAACATCCGACTACCCGTCAATGAACGCAAAAAAGTCAATATTGGTATTGGAGAAATCAAAGATATCCGACTTGTGGTGAGTTCTNTTGGAAGCGTGTCCCATAAGTATTATCTTCTCAACATCCGACTACCCGTCAATGAACGCAAAAAAGTCAATATTGGTATTGGAGAAATCAAAGATATCCGACTTGTGGTGAGTTCTGTTTTGGGGTTAGGATCAGGTTGTTTGTCTTCACTTTAGTGTTAATGTTCTACTTGGCTTGTGACTTTCTAGAGCATTCATCAGAACGGTGGCTTTACAAAAGTNAAAAAAAAATACTTCAGTAACATCCAAGTCCATTTATTCAAGTACTTTACACCACTGCATGTCACAAAAGAAAAATGTAATCCAGAAAATAAAAATTAACTCAAGAGGGTGCGTAAATAGTTGATATTAAAATTAAGGACAGAAAACAAGAGACTGGGAAAAATACACAATATATATTGAAAAAATACAAGGTAATCTTGGGAAAAAAAAGTGTTGTGCGGACATAAGCCATTCCCGGATGAATAAGCAGGCCATTATGCTGAAGAATGGCAGCCTGGGGCTGTGATTATGCTGCTATTATATCTTAAACAGTGTGGTTTGTCAAAATGCATAAGCCCTTTGCTCACATAAAGAGGTTTCCCCCTCTGTCTGCTCTCACCAGAGGCTTGATGCCACCAACACCACGTTCCAAGTGCCCTTGGTAGCAGCTAAAATGCATTTTAAAACGCTTCACGCCATATTTAAATACAGCTGATTAAACTACCAAAAATCTACGTTTGCTATAGTTTATTACTGGTCCAGGAGTGTGCCACACTGCAGATAATTTATCATTCACATTATTTATCAGGTTATACTTTAAAGCAGCAAGTAACGAGTGGAAAGACACGAGCAAACACAGCCTCCCTGCAGGGCCTTGGTATATGCGATTAAATGACAAGGTCGGGTTGTTTAGTAGCAGCCATGAGACCTGCAAGGCAAGATTATTCTCTGTTAATCATGCACCGTGATATCGCCTTCACTAGCATTAAGTGGTTTGGAAATAAATATTCAATCCAACATGACCTCAACCACTTACGTAAATGATTAGTCCATGAAAAATGAAAAATAGGAAATATGTTTTCATTAGAAAATTGTTTCAATATCAAGCAAAATATCCTACAATTTATGATGATAATTCAATTATTTTATTTCACAGCTATGTCATNGCACTCAACATGATTTTAAAACGCAGTAGAATTTCTAAAGCTTCTCCACTGAGACCTGCCCTTTCCCTGGTTAAATTTTTTTCGTTATTAACAATGTTTCGTTTGATGGCTTTTCGATCATATTGCATCTCAGAAGATCTCAATTCAGAGATGCCTAATACTACATGCTTTCATTTAGTTTGTCAGAATGGGTTAAAACATGGGCTAATTTTTTTTTGCTATTTTAAATGATTCACAAAGTGTAATTGCCTAAATCTAATTAGGAAAAAAACAATTTTCAATATTATTGAAATGTATTTATTTTGTGAAACAAAAAGCCTGTTTCGCAAGAATTAACCTGATTTCTATGACAGTTATTTGAAATCTCTGTTGATTACAACACCTTTGATTTAAATCAAGAACACTTTCTGAACTGTGTGTGTTAACTCACACTATGCGTACGTAGCTCTCCAGGCGAGTTAAAAAAGGTCTCTCTCTCTCTCACACACACACACACACACACACACACACACACACACACGCAGAGACAAAGGACCCTAAACATGCCTAGCACAAAAATCACAGTGTACCATTCAATCAGAAGAGTTTTCTCCTCCTGCTTTCCGATTTGGTTCAGCTAAAGGTTTTAGCTGCATGGAGAATGAAAGCTGCCACCATAAGGAACCCCGGCCCATTGAGGAAGTGACAGGCACTGCCAGAATATGATCCTAATCCGGTTCCCAGCATTCTTTTAGCCCGCTGGCACTGCAATTTTGCCACATACTCTCCGAGCTGTCAGCCGGGGTAAGTCTCTCTAATAGCGCATTGCTCAGATACGTATCGGGAAAAACTCCAGGAAACCGCCACAACAATTCAACGACTCACTCTCGTGGTGAAGCTGGTGCACTGTCTCGGAATACAGTGAGAATCTATAAGAAGTGAGGGAATGATTGGGAAGTGCACTGAGCTGAGAAAGATCCGATAGCACGATGACAACAGGTGTTTGAACTCCGTACTAAGAGGTCAGCTCCTTTTCGGCCCGGCTTCTCCTTTCTGATTCAATTCTCTCCTTTTTATCCTTCTGTTATCACAACCCCACTTAATCCTCTTACGGGTAAAGAAAACCGCTCTTTTCTGGGGAGAGCTAACCCAAGCCAACCGCGGCACTCCAGAGTCTGTCACCAAGGCGCTGTTTCAGTCACACGTAATTACACATCAATGCCACACTACACATACCTTTCAGATCCCGAAAGTGGCATTGTGGGCATGTGGAGGGAAAGCCGGCTCTCTTTGAATGCAGGACACAGTCATACGGATTAAGTCTCCACTGGACACTTAAGAGTTGGGTGAGACACTTTGCTGTTGTGCACGACTTAAGGAACGAGAGAGTACAGAAGCTGCTGTTGCCTATGAGGATTTATTTTCTTAATGGTAGATTAAGGGGGAAGATGTATCACGCTAAGCATCATGGGAGAGAACGCGCTGTACTTTGACGAAAAGTTTTAACTGTGATTATCTGCATTTAGGACAGAAAAAGAAAGGGAAAAAAGCAGTATTATAACCCTCAGTAGTTAATCCCCTACTATGGCGCACATAAAGATCTATATAATGCCAACAGGCGCATGTTTGTCGTATTATCTGATTGGATGGTATACCAGAGGAATAAATTACAAAAAAAAACAACCCACTTATTTAAATTATTCAACAGTCAACACATTCAACAGTCATGCCATGTTCATGTTTTAGCTATCCACCATATGCACCAACATCATAAGAAATTGCAGAATTCTGATGGGTAGAGGGAGAGATTAGTGGGGGGTGAAAGAAAGAATGGCAGAGGGAGAAATGGAGGGGTGTGAGAAAGAGAGAGCAAAAGAGAGAGTGAAGAGAGAGTGAGGTGGACAGACAAACAGACAGACAGAAACTAATAATCCCAGTGGTAAATTCACAGTTTTAAATGTTAATTAAGTGTAGTGCTAACCTACTTTCTTTCCTTGATCTTCAGAAGGACGTCACAACAATCTGGATGGATTGTGCGTCACAATGTTCCCTTCTGTGGCCCAGCCCCTGATTGTTCATGAGATGCTTTGGCCTCACACAAGTTGATATTACACTTGAGCCTCAGGCCTTCTTCAGCTTCCATTCAACAGAAACACTCTGATATCTTTCACTGCAGGTCCGGCGTTTTCCATCTGAAGGGTGTGAGAGATTCATGAACAGCAGGACCAGCAATAAGTAAACTCTTCCGATAACACGGATAATAAAGGGATGTTGTGAGCTCCAGAGGCGAGTGATAAGACAACAAATGGATCAGCTGCTTCGACAACCGTACAACGAACCATAAGGTTTAATGGGACATCTAAGCAACCTGGAAGAAACGACTTAATTATTTCTTTTTCCTTGATCTATTCATCATGCAAGTCACCTCTTCCATTTTTGAAGCCCATGGCATCTCAAGTCAAAGGGGAAAATGCTCTGAGCCAATCACAGGAAGGAACGTTGATTTGTGGAATTCACTAACCAAAAAAAGAGACAGCGTATCAGTATCAGACTCAATCACTTTTCAATCGTCTTCCAAGGAAAACTCGTTTTCCCTTTAGGAAAATTGTCCCACCCTACCATTGTCATTGGAGATTTTAACACTGACAGGCCGCAGACCAAGTGATATTGTCTGTGTCCAAGCAAGTTTCTATCATCACAAAGAACTACATCATTGGCAAGGTGTCTGCCATGAGATGGGATGCTGGCATCCTCAGCAGTGTCAATAATGAGTAAAACCTACAGACGCTCTAATGGTCCGCATGTCTACTGAGTGTTAAAACATGTAAATTTATGTAAAAGCCCACAGGAAACACATATTTACAATACGTTTAGGTAATCACAAGATGCAGGCATGGAGACATATCCTTGCCGAGAAAGCATTCCGTTCAAAAATAGTTTTTATGTGTCATTAATTCTCTTTGCATTCCCAAATAACCCTATATTACCGCGGTAATACAGTAATCACTCACAATCGCACAGGAAATTATCTGCACTCATCTGTGGAATAAAGGCGAAAGAGGAAACGAAAGAAGAGCATCCCATTTTAGTCTCCTCTTGCGTCCTTAATGTTCAACGCGACGCCGGCGAGTAAACGACCGCTCGGCCAATCTCGACTCCGGCACTGGCGGAGCAGCTTAATGGTCGCGGGGAGTCGATGGATCCAGTCAGACCCTCTTTTCCCAAAACGCGCACACCTTTTCATGCTACATTGCCTGGAATAGACGAAAGGTTCACGCGAGGAAATTGAACATTCATACACGAGCAGAAAACAAAACACTCATCTCACGCCAAATCTAAACGACAGTCGCAAGCAAAGCGCGTGACATGAGGCGTAGGGCCGCAGCGACAACCCGTTTAGCTCAGATAAAGACATTTACAGGACACACTTTATCCCTCATGAATAAATTGCAAATAAAACAGAGAACTGACTGAACAGTCGTTTAGGACAATTTACTTGCCAATCTCATATGTGTGGAAAAAGTTTGGTTGAACGTTTGCAAAATGGTACAAGTTCTTAAAAAAGTTACACATTTTTAGCACTGATTTAGGATTTGTAACCAAAAACACAATTTGCTAAACGTGATGCAAAAAGAAACATTTTTCCATTGTCGTTGAGCCTGCGCAAACAATAAAAATAATTTTTAAAAATTTTA
>SOMO01000039.1:1393541-1414656 GCA_028128575.1 Paedocypris carbunculus | reverse complement strand
TTTGTACAATTTTTTTTTTTTTTTTGGTCAATAAAATGTAGTTTTTTAATATGCTTGAGAAATAGACTAATCATTTGTTCATTGCCGTTTTTTTCCCAAGCTTCATTCTACTACCTTAAAGATAGCACCAAATACATTTCTTTAAGTTAATGTATTCGGTTATGACTAAAATAAAAAGTAATATTTCAATTGATTTTTCGAAATAAACAGGATTGCAGACATTGTGTCTCACAACATTGTTCTTGGAGACGTTCATAGATCTACTGTACTCCACTACTGTACACCACAAGATGTGGCTCAAGCTTACCTTGCAGGTTTAAACCTAGAGATGTCTCCTTGAGGGAAGACGAGGCATTTTATATCAGATCGCAGTAAATCCAACTCTGCTGCTTTGGAGTTCTGCGACCCGGGATCTTCTCTGCATTTGTCAGCAGAGATGAAATTCGTGCATCCCTGAGCTTCTAAATCCGGAATAATATTGGAGTCCGTCGAGAAGCTGTTTATAAGTGCTCCGTACTTCTGTTCACACAGCATGGCGAGGCGAGCCGAAGGCCACAGGTCCCCCAGCTGAACGCCATACGAGGAATCAAAGTTGTGCAGAGCCAGTTCGGTGGCCGGGAACCTTGGACGAGTCGTTGCCTATTAAAGCGTGGTGAAGTGTCNCCCTGAGCTTCTAAATCCGGAATAATATTGGAGTCCGTCGAGAAGCTGTTTATAAGTGCTCCGTACTTCTGTTCACACAGCATGGCGAGGCGAGCCGAAGGCCACAGGTCCCCCAGCTGAACGCCATACGAGGAATCAAAGTTGTGCAGAGCCAGTTCGGTGGCCGGGAACCTTGGACGAGTCGTTGCCTATTAAAGCGTGGTGAAGTGTCATATTCGTAACGCGAAAAAATGGCGTGTCGACTGTGGAAGGAAAAGCGGGCAAAACTCACCCATTTGGTTTTAACCCGATAACCCCTCTGGAAACATCTCATNTTTATTTTACTAAAGTCAGACTGACCTGCAGTAGCAGCCTTTCCTTCCTCAGCTTCTTATAGAAGAGCAGCACATCAGTGTTGGCCTGCACAACTCGAGCATCAAAGTCCATGACACGCAGCCCTTCCAGACTCCGAGCTCGAGACAGAGCAACATAAGCCTGTCCGCTCTCAAACACTCGTGCCAAGGAGATCTCCACACAGTCCAGAGTCATGCCCTAAACACGGAGTAAACAACAAAATCAGAAAAAAAGTCTTTCAAACAGGAACAGCCCCAGCCATTAGTGAAATGTACAGAAGTCACTACACTGTATTTACATTATATGATGAATTTATGACCCGATGTGCCTTATTCCAAACAAGGCCACCAGGAGTCTTTTAAAGTGTTACAACTTGTGAATTTACCATCGTTACTGAAAGTAACAAATGCAATGCAGTTCGTCTTTTTGCATACTTAATATAATAATATAACTTTTATTTAACCAGGTAAAAAAAACCCCATTGAGATCAAGATCTCTTTTACAAGGGTGACCTGGCCAAGAGGGCTGCAGCACACANTTTCACTCTAATGGCACTTTAACAGAGTTTCATGCATGGCCAACACTTCCCTCCACTGCATTAATGGGTAAGTGACAGCTTCTTACCTGACTCTTGTGGATTGAAATAGCCCAGGCCAGCTTGAGGGGCAGCTGCTGTCGGCTCAGGTACAGCCCCCCGGAGGCTTTAAACGTCCAGCGCTCCTTCTTCATCACCTCCACAGCGCCACAGAGGAAGCGCACGCGAGGAAGACCTGGAGGAGGAGAGCGGGACATGAGATACGAGAAAAACACCGAAAAATAACCGGCCTCAAAGGAGTACTTATATTTTCTGTACTTATATTTACATAAAAACTAATGAGGTAAATTCGACTTTATATATCAATTTCTCATTGAACTGGAAAATGTTAAAAAATAAAAACATTTATACTTAAAAGTACATTGAGATTGCCAGTGCAGTACACTGTATATAGTTTATAAATACAATTTAACCACAATTCTGATGAACACTGAGGGGCAAGCAAGCAAATGAAAAATGATGAGAGAGACTCGATGGACGAAAGCCTTCCTATTTGAATTCCTAATCTATATTCTCACATTTATTTACGCGTGTGTGTGTGTGTTTTTTTTACATTTTAAATTTGTCTATAATGCATTTGGTATGTAGTTACTGTACATCTCTAAATAAACCCTTTCATTTCAGTGACAGTATAAAGTAATCGTCAATGGTTTCACATGTCACAAAATAAAACAGCTGTTGGGCAGTCTGCCTTACCTTGATTGCCCGGCTGGAAGTCAAGCACCACTCCTCTGGCTCCATTTACCAGACCCCGCTGGACGTCCAGGTTTTTTGTGAGCATAACCTGCGTATACAGAGCAGTTTCTGCATGTGCCAATCAAGCTAATATCTGGAGGCCAGGAAAAGAACACACCAACCTGAGCACCAACTTTCAGCTGTAGCACACGACTCACTGGACTCAGCTGGTCAATGGTCTGGGCCAGAAGCGGATCACTGTCCACAGCCTCATATACTCTTGCTGACCCTGCATGGAAAACAATCGAATGAGGTTGCTAAAGATGGATAGATGGTCCTCACAAATCAGGACGAATTGAACCACATCACTGGCTTTCCACATTAAACCAGACTCGTGCTAAAATTCACTCTGAGGTGTCTGGCAGCCAATTCATATTTTGAACAAATGAAGTGTTGGCTTTATTGCGCATATTTTGCAATACAATTTACATTTACACTGTTTCAGACTTGCTTACTTGGTTTGTCTCACCTAAATAGCTCCAAATCTAGCGTTTCCTCAATTGTTCCTCGTGTATAATTTAACAACAAACATGTTTCTCATTTATTGTTCTAGCAGCGGTCAACAAACATGGTCAAATAGCAATAGTGATGCAAGGATCTGTTTTTTCGCTAATGTTTTTTCAGAGCTCCAAGTGTGGTGAACGCAAACACTTCATTTCTAAATGCATGCCTCAGACAAACCTGGTAACTGCTCCAGTTTATTCTCATTAGTGAGCTCCACATCGTCTTTGTGTGTGCACAGTCTGGTTGCCAGGATCCCGTCCCTCTCGATGGGACGACTGGCACTTTTCACTAGCTGCGCAGTCACTTCCTCTGTAACCCTACAGGATGGAGAGTCNCTTGAGTATGAATGATTAAGAATATGTGGAATAAATTATGAAATAGAATTTACTAAACTCAATCCACAAAAAGACGTCTATAAAAAACCCAACTCCAAGGAATGGAGATTGACAGATGTTGGTGAATCTGAATGAGTTCACACATGTGGGTGAATCTGGACTTGCAGAATCAGTTTAGATTGTTAGAACACGACTGTACCTCTTTAATTGCAGACATTTTGACGGTTTCGTAGTAGTGCAACGGAGCATGAGGCGTGTTCATGTCATAGCCAAATCCAGCCACAGCGACCTCATCACAGTTATGAAGGGCCATGGTTATGGCGACAGTACCCAACGTTGGAATGTTCTGTGAAAAAAAATGCACGCATTCATTTGACATAACACAAAAAAAATGCACAAAACCAGTGTGTCACTGGTGCTGCACCTGTGTGTGTGTGTGTGTGTGTGTNAAGTTAGGTGATTATCAATATGGCGACTTGGGACCGTATCGAAATTCTGTGCTGCATTTAACCTTCCAGTGAAACTGCACACACACAGAAAGTTACACACACACACACCTAGAGCATTGGACAGCCTTTAGGGTGCCCAATGGTGGTGGTGTCAGGGGACTTGTGGGGGTCAGTGTCTTGCTCAAAGACACTGAGTTGTAGAACACACTCGGCTGGGATTTTTATTTCAAGGTGAAAAAATAAAAACCTGCAACGCCTTTGAACACCAGCCTACCTGGAAACAAAATCTAGCTTTATCCTTTCCTTTATTCACAGGTGGAAGCTGAAGAAAGTCACCGCAGACTATTAGCTGGATTCCTCCAAATGGCTCAGTTGATCTTCGAAGAGACCTGTTCAAAAACATTGAACTTGATTCCTCTAATAAACAGTAAAGCTGAAATGTATTCCAGAACTGGCATGGCAAATGCACATAATCACATATAGATTAGTTAGAAAAAGAGACACGTACAAAAGACACAACGGAGGGTGGAGGGGTACAGACAAACAGATACAGAAAGATGGAGGGGGGGCAGATACAGAGAGATGGGGAAAAACAGAGACGCACACAGAGAGATGGGGAGGGAGAGAGAGAGAGAGACTGAAAGATGCTGGAGGCAGACAATTGAATTAAAGAAATACAAGCGTTACAAAATAATCCACTTCACCTGGCTATGGCTTCCAATTTGTCAAAGAAGTCAGCCTCCACCATTGAGATCTCATCAATAATGAGGTGTTTGCAGGTTGTCCAGTGCTGCAGCACACCAGGACGATGAGCAAGTTCAACACACTGCTCAAGAACAGCAGAGCCCGAGCCAATGCCTGATAACAAGTGTCAGACATGACACACACACACAAAGAATATAAAGTACATGTGTGTGTATTATTGCTTTTGAAAAAAATCATTACTACCTCTATTGCTTATATGTCCTCCAAAAGTAGCCCCAGCATTTGTTAAAACAGTATGCTGAGTACAGACAATGTTTAAAAGAGAGGTTTAACCGGGGGTTGTTAGAGACTGACTCCTACTCTCTTCACAGAAAGAAGGGATTGTGACAGCTAAACAGAGAGCAAAAGAGATAAGCTTGTCAATAACTTGATCCGGATCATTCTGTGACAGCGATGTCTTCCAACGCAGCGGTAATTGACGGCTTGCTATGAACGTTTATTTTCCTTTTGAAGCATCATCCATCTCTGAATCAAAATTGCGGGTCTCCAGGAAAATTATAACTTTCCTGAAAACGTGTACCTTTCAGTCTTTGCTCCCTTTCTTAGCTCCTCCACCACACAACCGTTTACTTTGTGCACCTCTTTCTGTCGCCGTTCTCTTAGCATCACCTGCCTGCGCTGAGGGTCTTTTTGTCATATTCAAGTGCTGCGTTTATTGGAAATAAGAGACAGGCCACTACTAGAAGATATACGGTATGTATATCCGTCCATCTATCTAACCATATGAGGATATGTATATAGTAAATACACAAAGTGTGTGTGTGTATAAATATATGATATCCATCTAATCAAATATATGTATAAATACACACCCCGTATATATGTTTTACCTGCAAAGCTGTGTAATGTGGTTCCTCCTATGTGGCAAGCAGCAACACCAGTACTTGCTGTTGCAAATGTGCCTTTGGGTGGCAAAGAGCCTATAATTCTTTTAAGCAGAAAAGACTTTCCAGTTCCTGAAAAAGAACATCAAATGTAAGGTGTCACTCCACTTCACTCCACAAAAGGATCAGTAGTAACTGTGAAAGGTGAAAAAGGCAGATGACGGTTCATTACCCGCACTGCCAGTGAAAAACACATTCTTGCCACTCAAGACGGCATTGAGAACCGCAGTTTGCTCTCTGCTCAATCTTTGCACAACGGGCAGAGCCAGAACAGGCTTTTTATTAGGATGGAGATCTTTGACCTATAAAACAAAAAAAAAAAAAAACATCATTGCAAAAGGAAAACATTAAATGTTCTCAACCATTAATTTACTTTAATAAATACTTTTCTAAGCAATGTAGTGGAGATAAAATATAATAATTAACAATAATAATAGTTTAATAATTTTAAATAATAATTTAAGAATAAACAACAGTTACAATGACTGTATTCTTAACATGGTATCAAGTTCATAAAATGCATGTATGTTTAAAAACAAAAAAACAAAAAAAAAACGTCCATCTGACTACGAAAAAAACTGATGTCTTACCAGAGTACCATCACAGTCATCAGGTCTGGGTCTTTTGTTCTGTTGTTTTGCACCCAAAACTCTGTTGACAGGCCTTTCTGAAGGACCTTTGAGTGGCACCTGTGCGTTTACTTTACTTCTCAGTTCATTGGCTTTCTGGACATCTTTCATTTGAACGGGACTGATGCTCTCGAAAGATCGAGGAAGACCCGCTCGCAGCTTGGCTCTATCACACATCGGCTTAACGCTTTTAGACGCCTGGTGCTTGATGCTGAGCGTCTTCAGGAACGTTTTCAAACGATCTGGCGGACAGTCCGAGATCAGAACCTGCGTGTTCTCTGGCACAAACTTAACGGTGCATTTTCCGTCCTTAGCGAAGCGAGTGAAAAGCTGGAACTCGCGCAGCATGAAGTTTTGTGGGACTCTTCCGTCGTGGACGCGCAGAACAATCTCCTGAAACTCGTTGCGTCCTAACGTGACGGTGGCTTTGCGGATGAGCTGCCGTTTGGTGGCTTGTCCTGCCGGATTCAAGCGCTCCACGGCCACGGTGCACTGAAGTTCAGCCGACTCGATGTGTCCCAACATTTCGCCTTTAAAACAAAAGCGAGCAAAACAAAAAAAAAAATTAAAAGCCGCTCAGAAAACACGGTATTTGATTGGAGACACGCTGCTTGGTTTACGAATAGTTAAAACCATGTTTAGATCTACATTTTTATTGCGGCTCACCTTGGCTTTCACACTGAGCGCTTTAACAGCGAAAAGATGCTCTTTCATATTGAAGCTTGCAATTTCAAATAGTTCCGCTTAACAACGATTGGCTAACAGTAACGCCTTTCGGCCAATGAGAAGGAGGCATTTAAAATCTTAGCCAATCAACGGATAGAAACTACGACGCGTCGTTTAGATTAAAGCAACGTGCACTTTGACGTGCTTTCACTACCGGTTAATAATTTATATGTAGTTAAAGGTAAAAAAAAAAAACGTAGTTAAAGGTCATGTTCTTTGCACCCTAGTTTATCTTATTTAGATTTCCCCCCTACTTTCTAATTTTAAGGTCTACATGCGTTCTTATTACAGCGTTTAGGCTGTTTAATCACAGAGTTTACATATTTGTACACAGATTTCGTTTTTTAAAAAACTCTTGAGTTCAAGCCAGTCGCCACTCTTTTTCTGTGCGCACGTACACATGGTTTTACGGGAAAATTAAGATAACGCGAAAATTCGAAGAAAACGATACACTTCAGAGGCATCAAAATACTTCGGAATAGTGGCAAACGTCTTCTTTTCATATGCAGTAATTTTGAGCGTATTATAGTTAGTGCCTTTCGTGGGTTTTAAAGAAAATCTTTCGGTGGCAAGAATATCCAGAATAATAGAAGACGGCTTTTTTCGCAGTTTCATATTCTGGTGTGTAGTTTTTTCCAGTAACAAGAAAAAACAACTGATGTGATATTTTCTGCACAGTTTTGCTTTATACTGCTCAACTAAAGTTCTTATATGGAAACTAATTATTGTTTGTTGTCCGGGTTGAGTTGAAAGTGTGTTTTTCCAACAATTTAAAGATTCCAATAATCCTGGGATGCAAAGTTTAACTTTAATAAAACAACATTTAGTTTGTGTAACAAAAATGTATAACATTATAGATTTCCATGCTGACTGATAAGTAAAGTGTGATATGTAGAGTGGAACATGTTTTTGTTTTGAATATTGCATTTGAATCTTGTATTGAAAATATATGTTAACACACAAATGCTATAAATATGTAAGTGATGCCAAATATTCTTTATTTCTTGTCTAAACTTGTATAACAGTAACATAGACAGATTTTTAATAGTATTTCAGTATTTCAAATCATGACACTTTTCAAAAATGCAAGTCCACAGATTAGCATGCAACTCCACAGTAAACAGTAGTGCAGTAAACACAGAGAGAAGGGCTCTTTTCCTGCAGCCGTAAAATAGTTAACAGCTACAATTATCAAGCTTTTCCCCCATTTCGAACCAGCCAATTTGCAAATGACACTTTACATTTTGAACACACAGTTTTCAAAAGACACTCAGCACTCTGGCTGGATATGCTAAATACGACATGGCTACAATTTGCATGTTCTGCTGTCTTCATGACTACAATAGATAGTGGGAACTTCACGCAAATTTGCCTAACCTGAAATGCTTGACAACTTCCCTAAAACCGAACTAATCAGTGATTTACAATTCAGATATCCCAATCTTACAGTTTACATTAGCATCAATAGCTTTATTTATTACTGAATAATTCATTGCTCTTATCAGATACCTTGTTTTGATTATAAACAGTGAATGTGTCTGTCCCATGTTGTCATGTTTTATGTTGTTTTGATGCTATCTGGATACAGTAAAAGCACATTTATTTTGCAGATCAGGAGTTGCATTCATTATGTTTTCCACTTATTGAGCTGTTATACATTAGCATTTGAATCTTTCTAGCCACACTAATCACACAGACAAGCTGGGAAAGAGCCTTCCCTGAGCACTAATGTTCGCCTTATAAATGTCAGGTTAAAAAACAGGAAGTAGTATGACATCGGCTACTTAATTTGGTGGATACTGCCAGAACTCTCTGAATTTACCACCATGCAAAACAATCACAATTTTCCCTCTTTGTTAATTATGTAACATTTTGAACATTCAGTGTGTGGATTAATCCCGACGGACACTAGTTTTGTGCAGACTTTAATTAAATCACAGTGAAAGCAGAGAACAAATCTTTAGTTCTTAAAAGTAATAAGTGTGGAATCAAGATTGTATTCCTATCTATCCAGAGATTGCGTTTCCTTCATTTAAAAAGACTTGAGATTATCTGTAATAATATATCCCTGCTTCATGTCATATAATAACAATTATATAAGTGGACCCTCACACCCTGGTCCCCATTATCTCGGTGTTGGATGCCTCATTTCAGATTTAGATGAATAAGCCATCTTGTATGCTGTCGTGGAAAAGGCCATAAGAGAGAAGCCACCTGGGATAAAAATACATTTATGGCCAGAGCGATTATTACGGTTTCCTTTAGACGAAATCTAAAAGCTGCGACTTTATCATGTGGGAAAACGATTGAACCAATCACACAACACTTTATTGACTGACTTCACATTGATCTTTTATTATGACGCAATGAAGAAAATATTAACAAAATCATGAAAAATAACGACTGTGAACCAAAGGGCAAAATCATTTCTAAGAGTTGAAATTGAAAGGTTAATGCGCGCCCTAATTAAACTCCTGGTCCTGAGATGCCCTGATGGCATTTAATGTTGATATTGTTTTAAACATTTAGTAATCTGTTTATTCATCCATCCATTCATAACTCTCTGTCTGACTGTTCCTCTGTCCACCATTTAAAACTTTTAAATTGCACAAATTATTAATTTTATTGTCATTGTATCTTGCCTTGTCAGTATTTTGTCTTGAGTTTGCACCTAAACTTTTCACTCACCACAGCTCACACGTTATTCATCCATCTTACCATTCATCACTCCGTCCTTCGTTCATTCATTCTTCTATCCATTCATCCCTCTGTCCTCCATTCTATCATCCATCTATCCCTCTGTTCTCGATCCATCCTATCATCCATCCCTCTGTACATCTATCCATCATACCATCCTATTCATCTCACCAAACATACGTCAAAACTGCTGATGCCACATTTGACGTTTCGTCCCACATTCTGTTTTAAAAGTGTTTTTTCCCGCTCTTCTGCTGCTGTCAAGTCTTGTAATACTGCTTCCATTTCAACTTGAGATGAGTCACTTGCTTCAGTGAGTGTGAGGATTTGAGAGATCATCCATTCACTCAACGTGCTGTAAACGTCAGGCAACTCGTATCCCAGAGCCCAGAAGCAATAATGCCTAGATGAAATTACAGGATGTGATCAATGAGCCACAGAGCAGGCGACACATGGCCGGAGATTATGGAGCCATACGAATACACTCTGTATGATCTGAATATACCTCCGAAAAAATGTATGAAACCCCTTATTTGTATAGAAAAAGTGGTAAATACACACTAAATCAGATTCATTACTGTCAGGCAATGAGCCTTTATTACAGATTAATGAAGAAAAATCCCATCCTAGCTTTACTCTCAAGACTTGGACTGCCAATAATTCTGTGAATTAGAGAAGGCAGCCATCGAAATATCACATATCGCTTCTGCCAAGATAATCCAGTAATAGATGTCCTCATTCGTTCCATTCGAAAAGGCAGGAATGCCATCGTAATTAATTTGTGAATCTTCCACACGTCAGAATGGAGGCGTAATGAGTGTCTGGATAAAAGCGTCTCCCCGTCTAATTGACTGTGGCCAATCAAAATACGTATTAAACGATGCAGTGCGAGCACGGGGCTTTTAAACCACTGGTGTGTTTTGTGTCTGCTTTTGACGGTTGCATGTTTAGGCTGTAATAATACATTTCCTCACAGGACATTAGGCAATTTTGCGACTCTCGGGCTGAGTGCTACCACGGCCGCAATTTGACAGTGTCCGCTTCTAATTAGAGATTCACGTTTCCGTTGGGACACAAAACATCGTCAGCAACATTGGAAATCAAGGCAATTTTCCCAGACAATGATGCAGAGAGAGAGAGAATGAGAAACAAGACGGCCTTGACTTAAACAAGCCCTGGGCACAAAAGCATCATGCGGTCAGTGCATTACTTATTTATCTTAAATCCACCTCACTTAATGAAGGCAGAATATGGTCAGCAAGGCTTTGTTTTCTCTCTTCCACACCTGCTTTTTCCATCTCTTTATTGCTCTCTTATTTACTTTTCTACTTTAATTTCTCACTTCTTTCCCTTTTTTCTTTTACAAAATTCTTTGCTACTATTGGTTTTCATCTCTCTCGTTCTCTGTGCTCTACTAATCTTTGCTCTTCTCCCGTTCTTTTCTGTTTTCTCCCCCTTTTTCTTTTTGTTCTCCCTCCGCTCTCTTGTGCTCTTTCTCTCCCTTTCATTTTCCCTCCATTTCTCCCCTCTCACTTCCATTTGCTGTCTCTCTCCTGCATTTCTCCATCTCATTTTTTTCTTTTGTTTACCCCCACTTTCTCTTGTATCTGAAATATTAGAGGAAAATGACTGCCGTGATGTCAATAAACCAATATTCAATAGGCACTTGTTATTTTCTTTTATATTATGTTTGTTAAGAGGTTTATAGTCTGCTGACTGAAAATATGTTCAATACCACGACTTTAGAGGTAAATTGCAAGCGTTCTGGTGTGGTTTCTTTATGCATCTCAGTTGTCGAGGACTCAGAAGATGAACAATTGTAATATCTTCTTGCCTTAGAGAAGTCCTTAGAGAAGCAATAATGCTACGAGAGGGCTGTTAGTCACTCAAGGGGTAAGAGATTTCCTTAGCATGCGTTGAAATGACGCATGCGGCCTTTCCATTATATTGCTTAAAACATGAGAGCAGAGAGTGGCTAAAAGTCCCTAATGGACAGTCAAGCTCCACAACAGATATACAGTACAGGGAAATTATAATGCTGTGTTTTTAATTTGGAGGCATGTAGTTTCAACTTAGTCTTAACATTTTTTTAGATTTTTTTTCTCACAAAAACTGGAAGTAAAATATAGAACATCGCTACAATAAATAATTCAAGCAGCAGTTGTCTTCATCACTGTTATCTGGTGGTGCACTTAAGACATATCTTGTTGCAAGCAATTCTCGGACATAAAAATGTCCAATAATAAACTAAGAGATGGATTTACTGCTGAAACAACTGGGTTACATCCGATTTAATCATCATATAATTTACGTTTGAGAATACGAAGCAGAGCAATTGTAAAACTTTTTCTTTTACGCTAAACCTTTTCCTTTATAAATATACATACATACATAAATATGGTTTTGTGTTACAATTGTGTTTTAAATTGCTTTTGACCATTGCAAGACAGAATCGATCATACTCCAGCTATTTTAATGGGAGTCTCATCTCTTGAGATTCCAGAGACGACACACATTCATGCTGAGCAGGATGGATTGGATGGATTCATTCCATCATGGAACCACAGCATCATTACCCCAATCTAGAAGATTTTATCTTCAGTCGGGAAGCATCTGTTGTCTTTCATTCTCTCACTCTGATGAGACATCTTGTGTCTAAAGACATCTTGCCAGTGGTTTATTTCAACCATTGTTGCATCTCAACAAAGACAGCAGCGAAGCGAGAGAGTGAGTGTGAGAGAAAGAAAGTGTATGAGTGAGAGAGAAACAGAGTAAGAGAAAGACAGAGGGAGAGAGAGAGAGAGAAAGCGAAGTGGTGCATGAGGCTCAGAGTCAGAGGCATAATGAGGACGATGAGAAGTGAAGAAAACCTCATCAGCCCCCCTGCACACTGACAGGTTGTTATAACATTACAACATTTTTACGTCAAGACATGATTGGATGACTTCTCTCACCACGCATTTCACTGACTGCGTCACCATTTGTCGACAGCACAGAGTTCAGGAAGTGCATGAGGCCAAACCATGCAGCTTCAAATCTCCTCACTTTTGTTGGCAGACGGTTGTTTTTATTAACATGACATTTAGGTATGTTACAAACATGTAATATTATTATAAATTATAAGCCATGAGTTATAAACTTCACAATGAGTTTCATCGTAACTTGGAGCTCAGCCATGAGGTCAAGCAGCTACACCCGAGTCTGAGGGTTCAATTCTTCTGGTAAAGTATGAAGTTACATATTGTTTATAATAGATGACTGTAATTATCAGTCATTATGAATACACACATCTTGTTAAATTATGTTACAGGTAAAGTGTGAAATCAAGTATTCTACAGAAATGTCAGTTTCTTATACTGCAATATACGAAATGGTGTGTAGGAAATGTACCCACCCCCCCTCAACATCTTGATAGACATTTGGAAAAATTAAGCTCCAATGGTTTCAGAAATTGTGTGAAGTTTAATGGTGCAATCAATTTGTAAGTCTATAGACAACTGAGACAGTTTAGCCGTAGGTAAAACAAATGTTGACTTATAACTAGTAATAAAATACTTGTAGTCTATTTATACTTAGACCTGTTTTGTAGGTTTGATACCCATTAAAAACAGACATAAACTCACCAATTCAAACACCCAACTCATTATTTAATGAAGATTAGATCTATCGAACTTACACAGTATGATTTTTCCATTTTCATACAGGGCTTATTGCAGTCTATTTAAAAAGTATTTTCCTTAACCAGGTTGTGGTTGTTAACCTTAAAAAGTTTGTGTTGTAAGATAAACCTATAAGACTTGATAAATAAGCATTGATAGAAAATTGATATAAAAATCTTTAAAAGATGTTTATTATGTGACATAATATCAAAGAATAGCTGTGCAGACAATGTCTGAACTCTCTGTCCAAAAAATCTTGTTTTTTTGACTACTGGAGCCCTTGCGTAACGAAGGCTACGTGATATTTCTATGGCAACAGTTAATCTTGTAAATGGTTGAGATATGCAGTCATTTATGTAATTGATGTCCTATTGATTTTCCATTGATTTGGTGCTTAATTACTAGATTTTTTTTCTCTCCATTCATTGGGAAGGTCGCAAATAAGAAAAAGGAATGAGTTGAAAGCTTTAATTGCAGTAAAACGAACTGCTTCTTAACAGCATTGTTCATATCAAGCATTTCCAGTGTAAAGTCCAATGATTTTTTTTTCTTTAATAGAAATCAGGTTAATTTGACATTCAATATCATACATATACTTTATATGTGCTATATTTACATGTACCAGACACTTATCCAAAGCCATTTACATTGTAATTCAGTGTTTTGTTTTTTCTTTTTCCATTTGAACAGTTTCATTCCTTATCTCACAATCAAACCCAGATCACTGCAGAAACTGAGATTTTGGGGGTTCTAATAACCAGCTCAAAATGCGAAGACTGTAATGTGTCTGCTTCAGAGAAATATATTTTTATGTATACTGTACTAAAAAATCCAGACAATCTACCTAAGCCCTCCAGCACAGCTGTTTATGAGAAATGCATATGTGCTTCTCCACGGTATGTGACACCGGAGTGTGAGTGTTGGCGTCTATGGCGGAGAGGTTATGGACAGAAGATCGTAAGGGGATTCTGGCCCAGGGTGCAGGAGAATTGACTTACAAAAACAGCCAGCACTACACAACAAGCATCCTTCCTCGCCCCTCTTGGGATGATGAATACTTTCATTATCTGGAATGAGGTTTGAGTTCCAGGCTTCACTGCTGTGAGATACTGGTGGGCAGGATAAAAGGTTTAACTGGATCTGGAGAAAAGCACCAAGTCCACTTACACAATCCCACTGGCGCAAACGCAGCTTCATATGGATTTCTGCACATCCCGAGACTAAATACACCCATGTGGATTACAAAATGGATTTAAAGATTTTCCTAATTCTAAAACAGAGATCGATGCATCTCCAATCACGTTGCGGCGTGTAGCTTCAAATCTTGAACATTTTCTTCAGTTTAATAAAACCTAATGAAGAGTTTTCAAAGTGAAGTGACACATGCATTGATTCTGGTAACAATAAAAGTTTTCAAGCGAATAAATCTGGCTCGAAGCTGTAAACATTTCCATTTTTTTACATTTCACAGGTGCACTGACACAACATGGCCTTGCCTTTTATTATCAGATATTCTTGTTTTTGATTTGTGTCTAACTTAAATCATTCAGAATCAGTCTTGTGGGGAAATGCTAAAACCTTGGTCGGAGACAGCAGTTAAAAATGTGAAAAATTATGCTTTTATTTACTTAACTACCGGTTTTATAATTTATCTTTTATCACCCATGGGCGCCCACCTTATAGTCGCGGAATGAATTTTAATCACGGAAAAATGGTAATTTAATTAAGCGTTTGCACTGCCTACATATAATCACGCTTTCCAACCCAGTAATACAGTACAGAAAATGTGCAGAACGACTGTAATTGTTTTCATCCCAATTTTCTCTCCACGAGTTTAACGAAGAATTAGACGCCCCCGCGCAATGCAACGTGTGATGTCACCACCCACCGATGACGCCACCAGATGCGGAACGAAACCTGACATTCCTATAAAAAGTAGTAACAGCACTTGTAAACCTCACATACAGCCGGCAAGAGGTAAATCCGAGGTATAGTCTGAACTTTTCTGACCTCCATCCAGATCGAACATCAGATCGTGCGTCCATGGGAAACCCGAGTGCAGACTTGCGGCATCTTCCCACATCCTAACTTGTCGACATCAACGAGACATGAACGATTCACTGCTGAACGTGGGGTTGAACATCTCCGATTTCTCCGAGCCTTCAACGAACATCTCGTCGCGCCCTTTGAGTCTGGACTACCGCTCCCTCGTCACTTCGGCCACTATGTTTGGCGTCGGAGTGCTCGGGAACCTCGTCGCAATCGTGGTGCTGTGCATATCCAAAAAAGAGCAGAAGGAGACCACCTTCTACACGCTGGTGTGCGGCATGGCCATCACGGACCTGCTGGGCACCTGCTTCACCAGTCCAGTGGTGATCGCCACATATATCGTGGGCCGGTGGCCGGGCGGAGCGCTCCTGTGCCACTTCTTCTCCTTCTCCATGCTGTTCTTCGGCTCGGCTGGGATGTCTATCCTCTGCGCGATGTCCGTGGAGCGATACCTGGCCATCAACCACGCGTACTTCTACTCGAAACACGTGGACCGTACAATGGCTCGGTTTGCGATGATGGCGACGTATCTGGCGAACATAGTGCTGTGCATCATGCCCAGTTTTGGCTTCGGAAAGCACACGAGACACTTCCCGGGCACTTGGTGCTTCCTAGACTGGCGCGCAATGGATCCGGTCGGCGCGTCTTACACGTTTCTTTACGGAGGCTTCATGCTGCTTCTGATCGCCGTCACCGTCCTATGTAATTTCGCCGTGTGCAAATCTCTGGTCGGAATGAGTAAAATGGGCCGGATCGTGAGAGCTGAGGTGTCTGGACACACCGGGTCAAGACGAAGGTTTCCGAAATTGACATCCGCCGCTGAGATCCAGATGTTCTGGCTGCTGATCTTCATGACCATCGTGTTTCTGGTGTGCTCCATCCCTTTAGTGGTAAGCTGAATCACACGCGTCTGTTGTCAACGCGCGCGCGCCTGTGTGTGTGTGTTGTGTTTTGAAACTATGTGATCAAGGTTATAAACTGTATTTACAGTAAACTACAGCCGACTCCTGTAATTGGGACACGACCATTTCGCCCCAGTATAAAGCAGCACTCAACTGCATTTTAAAATTTGATTTGTACTTTAGGATTTGTCCCAATAAAGTGGCTGCCCCCTTTAACCGGCGGCCCGATTAAGCAATTGCACAATCCCAAAATGGTTACAAATTATTCGTACATATAGTACACGTTCATTTTGGTTTAGAGTGGAATGAAACTCTGCAATTAATGTTAATTGAAAAGTTATGCACACACATTTTCAGGTATCAGGATGCTAAAACGTATAATTACAAACAAAAGGTAATCAGTGATAAGACATTGGCATTCACAAAATTAGGCAAGCATATGGTTAACTCATGTGAAGTCTCAAAATTGTTCAATATTTTGGATTCACAAAATGCCTTTCATTCATTTATTGTAAATTGTTCAAAGTCTAAAGAGATTGAATTTGTGTTGCTGACTTTTACAGGTTCGCATCTTCGTCAACCAACTTTACGATCCAGCGTACATATCGTCCGGCCGAAAGCCAGACTATCGCAGTGATCTCCTGGCCATTCGATTTGCCTCCTTCAACCCCATTCTGGACCCGTGGGTGTACATCCTGTGCAGGAAAAGTCTGCTGACCAAAGGATGCGCCCGACTCAAGCGCACAATCAGACGGAGCACGGAGCAGCAAAGTCGTGTTTCTCGCTGGATGGATGGTCAGAACTCACCACCCTCCTTTGCTCAAAGCAACTGCACCAGTTACGTCTCACTGCGCACGGCTACCTGCAGAAACAATATGGAGAAGCAGATCTGCACGAACTCCAAATCCTACGTGGACTTAACTCTTCGCCAGGCCTGGGACTATGACACAGCAATGCCTGAGTTTCACCCGTTCAGTATCGAGCAGAACTGTGTCCTTCGTCTGGATGAAGATGGAGCTTCCAGCCCCAAGAAGGCATCTGGGTGCATCCAGGCACCAGCCACTCAAACATCAGACAGGAAGCCTGAAGTCGTCACCTGCATGTTCAGCTCTCCCAGTTCCCCTTTATTAGAGGACAGTGTAAAGCACTGACCTTTCACTTGAATTCATACATGCCACAAAGCTTCATTTTGTTTGTTGTACTTTTGTAACATCTTGGGTTGTATTTGTTGTTAAAAAAAATCCCAAATGAAAAGGAAAAGACGTTTTCTAAAAGTGGCATGTTTTTTCAGAGAAATTCTGTGAATTTGCTTATATTTGATGCAGAATGGCAAAAGACACTTGTCTGTCAGTGTGTGTGTTCGTGCGTGCGTGTGCGTGTGTGTGTGTTTTGGATGTTTTATTGTGTGTAAAGATGCTGCTGCTTACATGAGCCATGTTGCATGGGCCGTACTCGACTGTAATGTGAAGAAAAATACGATTTATGAAATATGAAAAAATATATTTTATTTATTACAGATGCTGTTGATTTTTATCAAAGCGTGATCATTTTTTGCTACAACTTTTGTAATATGCATTTTGGTGGATTTAAGCAATTGCTTTGTGACACAGTTTTGGTCCAGTGTTAGGAATAGCACTTGTGTCCACAAGGTTGCAGGTTCAAATCCCTTTTTGGCTGTTACTAGTAAGTTAGTCCTTCAAATGGATGATATTTTGAACAATATTGAAATTTAGAGCTAACATGCTCTTTAACATCTAACTCTAAAGTCTAACAACGATAAATTAATTGGCTAGAATTAAAGAATGAGAAAAATTTTTTACATTTCAGTGCAAAAAGGGTGTCAATTAGAGATTTTCGTGTGATGAAAATGTGACCAAACGACCACATTGTATCGATAGCACCGAAAGCCTAACAACGGTGTTTTTGTTGTTAGGTCCCACCGGTGACACCAGAGGGCGCTGGAGCTTTACTGTGCTAAAATAATTTGACTCCCGTACAAAACGCTCAGNTTTTTTTTGTTCGTATCCGTTTTCGTAAAACACGGTACAGTAATTTACCGCCACGTGGCAGTGTATGTACATGTGTATAGAAATGGGATTATAAGGATTATAAATGTCAACAAAGTAAAATTCCTTTTCTAATTTGTAGAATCTTTTAGCCTGCCACAAATGAGAATGCATGTAACTCATAATTGGATAAAATATGCAGAAATACATTTTGTAAACAACTGGTACGCTGCAAGCCTAGGGTCTCAAACACGCAAACACTTTGGCCTAAACAAAAGGCTCAATCTCCCGTTATTGTAGCCGTTCCGGACAAGAGCGGTGTGTAGACTCACTGTACGGACCCCTGAGCCACAGCCCGGTGGGTCTGAGATGGGTCCGCTCATTATCAGCTCCACGGCACATGGAAACATTCAGCACTTCAGCAGATGAGATGTTCACCTTGAGCGTAATGGTGCCGTAATGTACATACTTGTCTCCAAGCCGTGTTCCTGCCCACCTGATGACTGTCATTAGCTCGCAGAGCAGCTTTTAGCGTAAATATTACTATTCATCTCTTCATTCAGAATGGCCAAAAGTGGAGGGAAAAATCTCGGTATTTCTGTGGAGAATTAAGTGCATTTGCTGATGTGATGCAAGTTTTTTTGTTTAGTTTTTTAATGCTGTTGTTTATGTGATAATATGCAAGTGTGTGTGTATTCAAAACATTTTATTAGGCACACCTTAAATCACTACTATTACACTGTTGTGAGTCAAGTTTGTCTGTTTTACCACTAGTGAACATCTCAAAATTGTGCTCTGCATTTAACAATCCAGTGAAGTTACACACACACACAGGGTGTAAAGGGAAACACACACCAACCCGGAGCAGTGGGCAGCCTTAAGCCTTTTTACAAAAATGCACAGAGAGTACGGTGAAAACAAATGGTTCAAGAAATAAGTCTGACATGGTTCATGCTTTATGACACGGCACATTGTTTGGAAATAGCCATCAGAAGATGGCTTCACTCTGGTCATTAAGGAATGGACATGGTCAGCAACAATACCCAGGTGAAAAAAGTTTCTAGTTTCTGTGAATGAAAGATTTGTAGACCCCTGCCTTAAAGTATTATTTTATTTTAGCTTGAATGTTTCATTACTGCAGGCTCGTGAGAAAATGCACGCTTGTATCTTCAGCTCAAAGGGCAAGAATCTGAATTTACGTCATGTATAAACAGCTTTATTCCCATAGACATAACGAAAAATACAAAAATATAGAGTAACTTTGCCAACAATATCAATAGTAGATAAATTAAACCTGACAAATACTAAAGCCAAGCACTTTATTATGATGTTTTGCATGTCTTTCAGAGCAGCTTTTAATATTGAAACGGAATGCAACAGCAAGGCTCTTGAGGTCGGTGAACGGGACAGACGGATGGATGGATGGATCCCACTCGTCCTGAAGAGTTTTGGAGAAAAACAGTTTTCACTTCCTTTTCATAAATTGAACGAGACAGAAAAGTCCAGAACGTGGCGGTTTCTCCACGACGGAGCAGCTGAACAAAGCCCTGCTGTTGTTCACACTGTTTGCTGTGAGATGACGGAAGATAAATGATAAATAAATACAAGCACCTAAAAGATGCACTTGTCAACGTAGTAATAAATAAATAACTTAGATGCAAAAATAAATATATTTTGTTAGGTGTACAGTAAATAGCAAGGGATGCATGGCATCCATATGGTATGAACGATAAGATCATTATTTAAATTATTATTATGTGTGAGAGAACGCCATCGAATCATCAGTAAACTTTCATCGCTGGAGACACATACAAACCTTTTGGATTGTTTATCTAAATCTACATAATCACAACGTTTCTGTTGTGAACAAACTGGGTGTTTTTGCACACATACAGTATTCTATGAAACATCCTGTGCCTTTTGCTTGTCTTTAAGTTGTTAATTTACCTAGAAATATGTATGTATTATGCATGAAGTATGTGCAAACATTATTTCGGGGAAACAAGTTTCGAGGTTTTTAAGTACAAATCCAGTATTGAATAATTACTGTTCCCGAATTGGATCAAATTCAACTTTCAGAAATGGAGCAAGACGAACCGTGTTGTGTTTTGTATGGGTTAAACGTGACGAATTATTGTTAAGAAGTGAACTTAAAAACATCACATGCAGAGTTATGGATTAGGAAAAGGAAACGGAATGTCCCTTAATGAAATGAGCATAAAAGTCTCAAATGGGGCGTTTCCAATAATCATGAAACTTCCGTTGGGCTTTTTTATGTCTTCTTCCACACCTCACAATTTGGATCCCAGCCCTCTTACTTGTTCAGTGCGATGAAAAGATTGTCCTCACAGGATGTTGCTGTGAATCAGTCACAGCATCCAAACACCTCGCCGCCTTCCACTACAGGACGACCCCGCCGACCTTGACCTTGCGCCACGGCCCAGGAGGTCTCTCGACCCCTCTGTCTCTGATTCACTGATGCATCATTTTTTCAAGAAGCAATCCAATGATCCTCATCCCACACACTCACAGTCAGCAGCAGAGAGGGACTTGATGGTTCTCCAGGTTGTTGTGGCATCCATAAAGGACACAGGCTCGTATCCCGTAGGGCGGCAGCAGGGATGTGCGCTGACCTTCCGGGAGGTGCGCTTGGGCAGGCTTCCATTAGCCAGCAGAGCCCGCAGTGCTAGATCATAGTTCCCGCGAGATCTTTGACAGGAGCCGACGCAGAACTTAAAGACCACTATCTCGTCCGAGTCAAAGCCCATTCCTAAGTCCCGGACCTGCATATTGCGCTTTTCTATGCGGCAGTCCCGGCTGCTGTGTCGACTTGTCTTCTCCTTCTCTTTTTTTTTCTTTTCTTCTTTCTCTTTTTTCTTCTTTTTCTTGCGCGCACCTTTGGTCGGTATATCAGAGGTGTCTGGTGAGCGAGGAGAACGCTCCCACCGTGCTGGCTTTTGGTCCTCCTCCATAAATATAGAAGGCTCTGCAGGGGACAATCAAATCGAATAAATGGAATAGGGTTAAATAAAGTTACAATACAGATGTTGTAAAACACGTTAAAAAGTCATTTGATGACAGGATGATCTGATGATTGAGGACGGAGAGAGCGACTGAATGTGGGTGAGAACGTGATTGAGTTTATTGATTGAGTGAGACAATATTTGAGTGAGTGAGTGAGTGA
>SOMO01000039.1:1376634-1388375 GCA_028128575.1 Paedocypris carbunculus | reverse complement strand
AACAAAAAAAATAATAGTGGGGAAGAAAGATTCCGATCTTTGATGTCTATTCAAATGTATTAGAGTAAAGAGTACATATTTTCAATCAAAAACAGTCAAGTAGAGACTAAAAGTTACTTATATTTTTGATACTCAGTCAGTACATGTACAACGTAGCCTAAAACATTTATGTAAAGTAACAACTTTACACCACTGCCCTACTGTTTTACACCAGAGCTTGCTACAATCACACCAGCAAAAAATGTCCAGGCTAAAGCAGGCAGTTCATTTCAAACAAACCACAAAAATCAGGTGCAAATACTCCCTCATTGTCCGAGACTGTCCTGAATGCCTTTTTTTGGACAGTAGGAGGAAACTGGAGCAAAAGTCAGAAAACAATCACTCAATAAGAGCAAAATTGAGACTCCTGTGTTATTTCAAGCGGCTTTACCTCATACCAAGCCGTTCTTTTTTCACCTCAGACAGATCCATTAGAGCTGTTTGATGTGCCAGATCTACCTGTCATTAATGATGAGGAGCAGTGGTGTAGGACAAGTCCTTCTAAATCAACCGGCCAATAAAAGACACCTGGTGAAAGCAGAAATGTAAAATACACTTCGCCGCCTGATCATTGCCAGACATGCTTTTATCTGAGGGTGTGAACTTCAGCCGTAAGGATCATGTAATATATCTGTCTATGTTCCCTCTGGCTTTTTAACTTTCATTGGCCTCAATGTCCAATCCATAATTGGCAAATGCACGGCCTGCAAGTTCAAGTTCAAGTTCTATTATACAGACCGGGCAGAGTGTAAAACTCTTTCAACATGTTGCGTACGACTATTTGCTGATATCGAAGATCCTGCATTTCAGACATTTTAATGCGCTTATGCTCCAGAACTGGAGTTCAATCGCAGAGTTTCTTGGGTGCGTGACATTCAAGCGTAAAATTCAATAATCCTTCCCTGGCAAAGCCACATTCTCATTACTGTCAAGAGTCCAGCCAGTAGAAGGGTGAACCGAAAGCACATTCTGCCAAGAAAACTAGCATTACCTGGTTGAAACGCTTTTGTTTTTAATGTTGAGTTCCAGAGGGAAAAAGCACTGATTGTGGGATGGTAAACACATGTGGTTTCGCTAGACCATTTGAGTCAAAAAGTGAACGTGATAGTAACCGCAGTTTCCATTAATTACAAAGATTTATAGTCCAGGCCTAAGATTTATATATTTCCGTGTATCCTATTCTCTGTGTCCTCAGATCTGTTCAGTCACAGTTTAATGCAATTTAATGTATCTTGTAATCACTTCAGCATCACTGAGGTGGTTCCATTGCGTCTTGTTAGGGGAGAATCTTTCTGCATTCACGGTACATCAGCAACGATAAAGATAAAGTCTCTCAGCCTAGAGAGAAGGGCAGAGTTTATTTTTGCTATGCAAATGCAGAGGCTTCTGTTTGTGTGAGGCATGAGCTTTCTTTCCCCGCCAGTGTGGACCACACAAACACAGAGAAAGTGCGGGAACTCACACACTTGCAGTTTTATTGTTTTTTGGGCTGGGTATTATAAAGTTTTATTTATCAAATAATGACCAGTGTACTTTTGTTTTTTAGCTCATTGTGAATTTTCACTCTGGAACGTAACTTAAATTTACAGATTTTTAGTTATGTTCTGCAACAGTGTATTTTTCGGTTTTTTAACGCAAGGATAAAACTAGAATTGTTTTCTGTCAGTTTTGGTACAGATGAGAGACACTAATTGATCTGGGATTTTTTTTCTGATTTATATATGCAACATAGTGATAGTGAAGAAGACAGAAGAATGTTGAAGTCCCGCTTGTGTTAGCTAGATGCAAAATTAGTCCCTGTGATGCAAAATTAAAATCGGACCAGAATTTACATATTTTAAATCTGAACTAAAAACGAATATACTGTAAGAATAAAGAATATATCGTATTCTAAAAATTGTATAAGAAAAAAACTATTTTAATGAAAAAAAAACCTTTAATCTTAAAAACAACAAATATTAATTAAACTTTTTTATTTTGTGCGTGTCATTTGATTAGGGCTTGATAGATTCAATCTATCAATCTCTCTTTCTATCTATCCATCCATCCATCCATCCATCCATCTTTCTGCAAGTATGTCCATCCGTCTGTCCGTCCTTCCATCCATCCATCTACAGTATGTGTGTGGCATTTTCATAATACAATTCACAAAAGTAAAATTAAGGTAAATTACAATTGGTCCAAGTTCTGTGAATGGGAACAGCAAAAATGTGTTTCTATGCTCCTCTTGCAATGATTTAGTCAATCCCTTCCAGCCACCAAATCCTTAAAGTCTGACACAGTTTACATCCATTTAATTTTACAATACATTCCCATCAACAGCTTTAAGTTCTCCTCCCTTCATTAAAGTGTCTTTTCTTTTTGCTTTGAAAACCAAATAGAGCCAGATTAAAAACATTTAAGGAGAACAGACGGGGAGAGAGAATGAACACTTGGTTGAACAAGTCCTTAAATGGGAATAAATTAGGGAGGTGAGCTAGTATTTCACTCCTGGGGCTTTGCCTGAACAGTCACAGTAACCTCGAAACTGAAAGAAAGATGCTCTAAGCAACCAAACACACTAAAAAAGGAAGACTGAAGAGAAACCAAAAGAGGATGAAAAGAGAGAAATTATTTTTTGACATATTAATGTCATGAATATGTCAGAATATTTGAATCACAGCATGACTGAGAAGTTAAAAGAAGGAACAAGTCCTGCAGCAGCTTTTTGTGAGAGAAGTCAGACTGATGCTGGGATGCAGAATTAGAGGCCACATTGTTTACACCGTACCCCTATACAGCTGCAAATATATTTTTAGCAAAACATATACTTTAAAAATATACTTACATGTTTAAAAAGACATACTACATTTATACTACATTAAATATAATATTAATACTATATTTAGTCGATCAGTAATTTAGAGTGTGTTTTTCTTTGTTTCAATAAGTATAACAAAGACAAATAATACATTTAATTCACACTGAACAGCAACAAGGTGAATTTGCAAATCAAAATTTTGGGATTTTTGACTCAAACTTTTCCACAGGTCATATATATATATAATTTCTATACCTATTTTTACAATCATTAATAATATTGTGTCCATAATGTTGTCCAGCTATAAATTGTAAAGCTTTAAAAAAAGTAATTTCTTCAAAAGGAACAAATATAAATCAGTTCTCAGATCCTCTCTGTTAATTTTGTTCAATCGGGCAGAACCCAAGCAACAAGAACAGCACATCCTCACTGGTCTTTATACTGTAGTTCTTGTCTCATTTGTTCAAATTAGGTTTGGGGAGAGGGAAAAGCAGCTATTAGTGTGTCTGGATGGACTAACGACATTCAAAGCGTTTCCATGTCGCTCAGTTCAGCCCCAGACTGGCTTGGAGTAATGACCTGGCCCGCTCTTTCAAAGGCACCGACGCCACCATGATTAATGCATCTGACCTGCAATTTCAGAAGAATACAGCTTATTGTATTAAAGACTGCTTCCAGCCACAAACATGGGTGTACAATACGGCCACTTAACATTCTTTGCTATCAAAAGTTTGGTAAGAGATGTCCAGATAAAGACAAAAAAAATTTAATCTCCTTCATCTGTGTCATTAACCTTGAAACATGAATTTCATCTGGCAAACACGAGTGTCGCCAACAATCGAGCAAAAGATTTTGGTCTGATGTGGCAAGAAGTTTTTGTGCAGTTTTTAACAGACAGAATGAGCGGACTATAAGCAATCACAGGGCCCGGGCTTCTCAAGTCACAATCAAGCTAAATGAACAAGCCTTAAGAACACAATCGCAGGAGCAATTTGTGTGAATCAGATGGTTCTGTGAAATGCAACCAGCGAAACACAGAGGCGTGTAAGTCACTACAACCCCTGTGAAAAGTCACATGCAATATCCTGAAATCAATATAAAGTGTTATATTTCCATTCTCATTACAGCAGTGAATCAATATGTCGCTTTAATTCTGTATTTACTTATGGATCATTTATATACGTACAGTATACATTTATGATTTATTGTTCAGTCTTTTGTGTTGTTGCTAGAATGTTTGTTATATTTTTGTAATGATAAAATTCATGCCACCACGTGTATGCATGATAATAAAAAGATCACCAGTCTAGAATAAAATTGAGTGGTGATTTTGCTGATCATCCACAAGGGGGAGACAGTCAGGACTTGCCACTTTTAAAACGCAGTGTAAAAACTTTTAAATTGGGGGTGTGATGGTGTTATAGATGAGATTATTTATAATCTCAAAATCAATAATATGAATAAACCTCACTATATTGAGTCAACTGTCTTGAAGTTGTATCATAGATTGTATTTTAAATGTACATTTAGACAGGCCCAGAATTGTTTTGAAAATGTTTGACTGAAACAATATATCATTGTGTTTAATAAAAACAAAATTACTACAGAATAATAAAGATATTTTTAATGGTTATTAATATATAAGCTATATAAACAAAAAATATGCCATCTTTGGGAGTAAAACATTTCTCAACTACTCATTGGATCCAAAAACAGATTTAATTACAAAAGCTTAAATTTACAGGGACTGTATGGGGAAAAACTAAACAAATGTCAATTCTATTCAAATAAATCTAACCCTTTTTTTTTAAATATTAAAATTCTAAAACGTGTACAAAAGCTGTCTCTGAACGACAGGGCATTTGCTCTCTGGCGGCCACTGTCTATTTACCAAGCACCTCAGACAGAATCCCATTCACATGGACCACAGACAGTTGTGCTGACCCTTAAAGTGAGTGGGCTCTTCAGGTCAGCTCGGGCCAAGGGACATGAACCCTGTGGTGGAGTAGCAGGACACTGTGAGAAATCTCAGTGCTCTGCTTTAACGTACATCCATTTCTCCTCCACATTGCTGTCACAATGCATCTTGTTCTTTATTACGTGTGATGAACGTTCCAGCTGTGCGGTCCTGAATGTAAATTTGTCATCATTTAAACATTGTAGGTTCAGGAATGTGTACAAGAAAACACAAGACCGGAGGTGCCACTTCTACTCAGGGGGTTTCACAGATCATAATACGACTCAAAGAAGTAAAGACCTGAGAGGTGAGAGCAAGGTCAACTAACACCAAAGTGACCAAAGAAAATGAGCAAGACAAAATTCTTATCCAACAATCCAATACATTTCAGCAATGAGAACATACGAAAATTTTGTTGTTGTAAAGACTGATTCATCTTTTTAACATTTATTAATTAGTTAATATTTATGAAAAGTATAATTTTCTCTTTAGCTCATCTTTAAAGAGAATATTAAATGTAAAACCATAAAATATCTAAAACAATTAAATGCTGAATCAGTATAATGATATTTAAATACTGTATTTAATTACTTATACCGGTAATAAGAAGATACTGTCTATCGTTAAAATGTATATAACACTACTAAAAACAATAGCTAAATATAACATACATACATACATACATACCATGTGATAAAAGTCTGTTATATAAGTCAGTACAAAAACAATCGCTGTAGAAGTGAATAAGAATCTATAATTTTAATGTATAATAATAAGAATAATAGTAAAAGTTTCTTAAAAATATAACCAAATATATGTTTCATAAATATCTTATAAATTGAGAAAAATGTAAAAATCTTATAAAAAAAAAAAAAAAACTAAATATAGTAATACAATTATTATCATCGTCAGTGTATAGAGAATTTGTCTCTCTTTTTTTCAACAACAAAAAGTTGTTCAAAGCGCGTGTCTTTGTGAAAGCAGAATTTCAGGTAAAGAAATCCTCTCAGACCACACCTGATATCAACCAGGCAGAAACGTTCCAATTACAAACAACCTCCTGCTGTTTATTGCCTGAAGGGACATTTAAAGGAGATCTGAATCTGAACCGAACATACCTGTCATTTAGATAAAACGTGAATTTGAAAAGTTAACCCAAAAGTGTTACCTCGCTTTCCCGGCGTTGGCGCACGAGTCCTTCCCGCGCTTCTCGTCGGCATCTGCGCGAGCCGCGTCCGGTAAAATCCACTCCCGTTTGGTTAGTGCGGTCTAACTCCAGAACAACTGGCTTTCTCACGGGTATGTCCTCTTCTACAAACCAGAGGAGAAAGTCTTCAAAAGGCAAGGAGGACGTAGAAGCACCTCCCTCTGTGGACAAGCCTCTCCTGCGCTCGAGCACCTCGCCGATCCTGAATGAAAATCCAAGTCAGTGGTCAGATTCAGCACCACGCCAGTTGTTAGAATGATAATGACATTGACAGCTATGAACACGAAAAAGTAGTATTAAACAAAAACAATGGAAAAAAAAATTGTCTTTAGACCTGGACCATCAGTTTAAAAAAGAAATATAATATACATGTTAATCACATTTAATAACGCAAAAGAAAAGCTACTCCACATGCTGCCTGATTCATTCTCAACTGCCTTAATGTGATTTTAATCGCAGTTATTCTGGCTTCGTGATTCATGAGGCCGCAGAGAGACTCAATCTGAGTAGCAGTATGGAGGATACAGCAGGAAGACACAACCTCATCAGTCCCAATACACACTTCACAAACGAAGAGTTAGGTAAGGACAAAAACGTTAGGGTGGTGTATGTGTATTTTAACTGTTCAAGAAAAACGTATAAGGGTATAAGAGTGATGATTGGCATACATATTAGGATTACTGCCAAAAAAGGGCTTTATAAATAAAGTTGAGTTGAGTTGAGTTGAGTTATACTGTATAGAGTGGCCTAACTTTTTGATTCACGGACTAAAATGTGCTCCAACATTTGACAAAGGGCCGGAACAGGTTGATGTGGTGCTTTGGCCAACTTACCTTGCTGGAGAAAAAATACACCTTGGGTTATAAAAGAAAAATATCCTTTAATTCCAAATTAAAATTAAGAAAATTTACAACAAAATATCTGACTTTGTGAAAAAGCATCTGGTTTTCATTTCGTTTTTACAAGTTCGGCGGGCCGGATTAAAATGTTTAACGGGCCGCATGTGGCCCCCGTGCCTTAGTTTGCCCTGGTGTATGTGGTCGACTCTGCTTAATTGAGCCGCCGGTTAAAGGGGGCATACACTTTATTGGGGCAAATCCTAAAGTCCAAATCATATCTTATAACGCAAATTTGTGCCGCTTTATTGGAGCAAAATGGTCCCAATGTGTCCCACTGTAATTGAGTCCATATTCTGCTTTAATATCACCCCACTTAAAGCCAAATAATATTATTATTATTATTATTTTTTTTTTATTTTGTGAGGCTGCTAATTATTTTTGTTGTTTTTAATTCCAAAGGCTGTAATTGCAGATAAAAAAACTTCAGTCATAAAACTTCACGCAGATCGTTTATCTTAAAACTCCTAATTCTCAAGTCTATTGATTTTTTATGGCTAATTGTGTTCAGTTATGTGTTTGGTTATTCCTCTATGGTTTGCGCATTTGTCACGCAAGTAATAAATTAATCCTAAGCCTAAAACTTTAAGAAAAAAGCACAAGGAAAACTCAAGTGATATAACTCATTTAAATTGACATTTTGTTGAACATCAGTTTTGTTGAAAAAAAAAATTGATCAATTAAATATTGAAAATGTGAACATGAAAGAGTGAGAAGGCAAGTGCGTGGGTTTTGTTAACGTGACGTCATTCTGAAGTCATTGTTCACTTTCTCCACACAGAACAAAAATGCAATGTGAGAGTGACTTATGCAGTGACCAAAGCGCTTTGTGCTCCAACATTCAGCCAAATTGTTCTTGTGATCAGTTGAAGCTGAAGTTGAAAAAGTCCATAAAAACGAACAATACTTCAGATAACAATGTATGTAAATATGACAATAGAGCAAATGTCTGACACTCGAGAAAAAAAAAAAAAAACATGTCAAAAAGTGTACTTTAAACACTTTTAGCAATGTCTTAAAATGACACATTTATAAATGGACCTGACTAAGCATTTGGTCATGTTCTACTGCGTTCTCCGAGCAGCATCTCCCTTACAGTGGAGTTCCCTCCACCCACAGACACGCGGTGACTTTGGCACTCCTTCATTGACAAACAACAGGATTAAAGCACAAAGACAGGCCAAACAGGGCCTTGCTGGCTTTAGGCTTTCACTACAACACTTAAACAAATTCTGGGAGGTTCTCCCGAGGCCTATTTATAGAGCCAAGCAACAATACCTTCACCTATAAGATGGATGAAGGAATGCAAGGCAGATTCCACCACAAGTGCGACTAAAAGACATATAAACAATGTGAAGGTCACGTTCAAATAGGCTGATGGTCAAGCAAACTCAGTGACCAGTAGCATTTTTTTTGATAAACCTGCTCACAGACACAAAAGATGCCAATTTGATTTAGAGGAATAAACCTCACTAGAACTGTTTAACACACAATGTTAAAATGTATGTTTCTCAAAACTTTATACATGCTTCTGAGAAACTAACCGAAAACACCATCCATCAAAATTCCAGAAAACTAGAATGATCAATGCACTGAACTATGCTGTTTTTGTCAGACCCACCAAAAAAGAGCTAACTCTACGAGCGAAGACTTAGAGTTGCCTCAAATAGCTCAATGAACATAAAAACTCAAGTTGATCCGACAAGTCAGAATACAGTACTATACTGTAAAACTCCCAATAACTGACATAACTAAGAAGACTTTCCACCGCAGCGTTAGGATGACCAACACGCTGAACATGTCCCCATGAGCACATGTGCAACAGAAACTAGCGCACAGTAAACAAACTCATGCACGACCAGCTCCTACAGGCTAATACGTAAAGCTCTCTGCTAGTAACCTGTGCTATCTGTTTACCCTGCTAGTATTTAGCATCAGGCAGCAGCAGTAAAAGCTTTCACGTATTCCTGTAATTTTCCCCAAAATGACATTTCCTGATGCAATTATTGTCAGAATGTGTTCCGTCCCTTCCTGGCATGTGGTAGGTGCACTTGCGTTAACCCTAAAAATATTGTGCGAACATGCCGTGTTTTCCTAGGTTTGTAAATGCCATGAAGAGAGCAAGGGTTAAAAAGACAAAACAGAACAAACTAAAAAAAACAAAAAACATTTCGAAACCACATCTAACAGAAGACGCTCAGTCAAAACAAAACAAAAGCCAGGGGTAACCATGTGTCCGCAACGGTGGTGCCGACGTTGGGCTTTCTCTAACCATATAATGCCTTTTAAACCATCTATTTTCTTAACCACACATGATTATTCTAATTATGCTGTAAAAACAAGATCATTTTTCTACAAGAGCAAAAATTCAAATAAAAAAAAGCAAAAACGTAAACTCAGCTAATGCACCAGTGAAAGTGTTTCTCATCACATGCACATCTGGCTAGCTTTAAGGTTCTTTATTGACATTGAAGCTGGCGTACGACAAGATATGCCAAGTTATCCCAAAAGTTAACTAGCTAATTCTGAGTGCGGGATACAAGGAACACGCTTCCAGATGTGTACGTCAGCTAAACACAAGTTCTTTCTTGATCTATTCTTCCTCCACATATTTTTTGCTCACTGGATGCAGACATCTATAATAATCCACTAAAAACAGAAAAGTGAAGTACATGTACTAGATTCTTGTACCAGGTGCTTTTCCGTTTACTTGAGTGCTTTATAAGAGACCCTCACTTATCATTATTATTATTATTATTACTATTACTATTATTACTTGTACTACGACGACTATATTGTTATTATTATTATTAATTATTTATTGGGGAAGCAGCGAACATTCACCGCAAAAAAAAAAAAAAACGCAAACAAAACGTCTTTTAACAAAAAACATTATGTAATAATTCATCATCTCACATGCAAAGACTTAAACAGCCAAAGCTTGTGTCGATAAAATTTTTTTCGAAAATGTGAGTTTTACTCAGAGAATGAAGTCGGACAGAGAATGAGTGTTTTTAGTTTTCATATTTACCAATTCTATGTTTGTGTCGGACCTTAAATCTCATCCAACGTTTCAGGATTCAAAAAAATTATTTAGAAAAATCAAATAAAAACAATAATTATAATTTAGACAAATTCTAACTTCACATCTCTCAATTTTGATTTCAAATCTTGCCAATGTGATTTCAATTCCCATTTTTTCTTTCGAAATTAGACTTCATTCTGATTTTTACACCTTCACTCTACTTTCACGTTTTGGATTTGTCGACTTCATTCACTTCTCATTAACGCTGCACGCATCTCAAGTCAGAGTGGTTTTTAACTCCGCAGGAGGAATGTGCAGAGTTTGGGCCCTGACCACAACATGAAACAGGAGAAATGTGGTGGTGTTTAAAAAGGTCACAGTAACTACAACTGAGGCCTATTTGACTTGTCCATGACTGACACGCACTAATCTCACGTGTCACGTCAAAAGCACAGACCCTTCAGTCCGAGCAATCACGCAACAGTGGGACCTTCAGTGGTTGACGGACAATTTATGGGCCGCTTCTCTCACCTTCCTGAGTTTACGAGGCATTGGTCAGAGGAGCATGAGCAGGGCTGAACATCTTCGAAAGATCCCGAGTGAATTTACGTCTATTTGCACTACAGTGAACCGTGAACTCCACCTGTGAATCGTGGGACAATGTGTTTTGGCCTGTATTGTATCCAAGGCTTTGTAGTTACAAAAAGACGATTTAGTCATCTAACAGAACACGGCCAAAATGGTTTTGATGCCAAAACGTTGACGGTTATATTACTAGCCAATATTTATAGCCGGACACCCTTTACCACAGTCACTTTAAAGGCGCTGGGTGTCACCCGATCAGAATACAGTTATAACATCCAGCAGCTGGAGGTCTGCGCTGCTTTTCCAGCCACGTTACAGTGGGACTTCCACAACCACAGGAATAAAACAAGATCCTGGTCAAAAATTCACTCTGGCATTAAAGGAGGTAACAAGAGGATAACGGATTCTCTCGAAGAAAGAAAGAAAGAAAAGCTCAAACTGTTCAATCCGGTTTCAGAAATGAAGATTAAAAACCGACAACCCAGACAGAATGAAGTATATTTGATTTTGAATTTCCTGAAAGGTTTGCAACACTGTACAAAGGTCATGGGTTTGATTTCAGGAAAACTATGGAGCTGATTCATTGTTTCATTGTAATGCAAAGCAAGTTGATTTGAATAAACTCAAAAATTTAGTTTTCAGGTATCACATGATATAAACAATAAAACACAAATTAGGGTTCACATTTAATTTGACCCTAAAGTAACTATACCCATGTCCTGTACAAACAACAAAAAGACCTTAAGAATGAAAGCAGAGCCTCAAAACCATTAAGTGCTAATTCTGAGGTTATATTAAGGTACAATAAACTGTTGAAATATTGGAATTACTGAGCCAATTAGGGCTGTACATTTTTTATGAAATATCTTTCAAATCTATTACGAGTTTTAACCATTTACTCACGCTACCATTGATCCGAACCTGTAAGACCAGTATTTCCTCTTCACAAAAGCATGATGGACAGTCAAAAAACAACAAACTCTGCATGATTGTAATATGTGACTCAGTCTCTTTGCAAAAGACTAAATCTGTTGCTTTAAGCTAGAATTGCCTTTTCACACAACTTTTTACAAGAGTTGTGATTTCTTTTTCATGGGGGCCACTTGAAGAAAAGACAATATTTTGGAAGACCCGACCAAAAGCTGAACTCAGTCTGACGTAATAAAAACTGTATCTCATCACAAAAAACAAAAAGTAATGCAAAATAGTAGCATTACAAATTTACAAACAGG
>SOMO01000039.1:1336882-1350436 GCA_028128575.1 Paedocypris carbunculus | reverse complement strand
GAAACCCAAAAGAGTCCAGATCACAGGAACAGAAAGAGCTGCGTTAGTCAAAAGAATGAAAAGGTTTGCATATTTCAGAACATCCATCACCACAGTATCAAACACCTTTGAAAATAATTGTACAATAATGTCAAAAAAAGATTCCAGGGGGGAAAACCACTGGTGAAAACCCATTGATTTCTCCATCGATTTCCCAGAGTGTGAAACACAGCGATTTTGACAATGAGATTACAAACTGTACCGTCATTTAGTAAGGACTCCACATCTTTATCTGTGAAACAGAGGGTTAAAATAAGTACTGCGGCTAAACCAAACCACATGTGAAAATCAAGGCAAAGGGTATTCCGGAATCAGTCCGCCCGTGTTTCTTAATGCCACGAAATCTTCTCCAAAGAGTCAAAACAGATTTAGTCCTTTATTCAGCCTTGACCATCACAGTTCAAGTTTGAGAATTTACAGCATGATGTGTAGGGTTATAAAACAGCATCCACGAAGAAAAAACAAAAAACAAATGATGGACTACTGAATAATCATGTGTTACACAACGGTGTTAACACCGTGAGCATAAAGTAAAACTGCTGTGAAAATGAATTTACCAAACTGTAATTAATTTGCACATTGAATAAACAGACTTACAGAGGTTAAGCGTTGTTTGAATTTTGTTGTTTATTTATAGGAGATGTTTAAGACGGAACTGCTTTTTACACAAAGTGTAATTCTAGCTACCTCCACTGTGTGAGCCGTTATGATAAACCCTGGTTTGTGTTTTTGATTTTTGCCTTAATTAACTTCATAGCACTGTGCTCACTTCAGAGAAAATCACTTTGTAGAGCAAAATCTTTCATCTAATGGTCTTCAATGGTGGTCTCAAAGTCTTCAATCTTCATTGACGAATCTAAAAGTTTATATTTTCAGACAGCAAAGTACACATCGCTCACTGTAATTTAATAAAGACGACAGGCGTGCTAAAATTGAAATGGTTTGAAATATTGCGAATCTGACAAAGAGCTTGTGAGTCTCATTCGCACAAACTCACTGGTGTTCTTGCCCTATTTCGTCATTCATCATCACAAAAAGGTTGCGTATCCTTCCCTCATAGTCTTTCACGGACATTTATCGTGATTCATCTTTCCAGTTTGTCCTGCACTGCCTTTCCTAACAGAGGTGGGGATCAGAGAAGCCATCCCGGGCTCACTATTATTTTCTAAAAAAAAACGGGCGCAGCTGTCGAAATGCACCGTTTATAATTCATCTAACTTTTTCCACTGAGATTCGAGATACCGAAGCCAGTGAAGAAAAACACGAATTGAACAAACTGAGAAGAACTGATTTGCTGAATACTAAATAATTCCTGACACTCAACACGAAGAGAGGAATAAATGTCAAAACCGGCCAAAAGCATTTCTTCGGCTGTGCTGCGCGCTGCCAATACGCAACCATTCATCAATACAACTTCAAAATAACTGGATTTTTTTTGCTGGAATACTGAAAGCACTTTCTTCAGCCTTATCAAGAAGAGCATCAATCAAATTTACACTATTTACACATTCAGCTCTGTCACACGCAGTGTTTCGCGTGTTTTAGGAAAGCTGGGTCCCGCTGCGGAGAATCCAAAAGCACATGAGTGTGTGTGTGTGTGTGTGTGTGTGTGTGTGTGTGGTACATGGGAACCTTTCTGCTGTGGTGACCAGGGTCAGATTGTAGAGATTTGCTCTCTGAGAACAGATGCCATCATGGGAGACGCTCAATGTTGGACTGTGTGAGGGAAAGCTCCCTATCAGATTATTATCTGTATAGTATCTACCGATTCAATCTACTGTACATCATGTAATGATCCTCCAAAAAAATCCCTTTTAATATTGTCAGGCTATTTCTGTCTGATTTCTCCAATGTAAAAACAGTGAAGCTGGCCGCTGTGAAAATTGACATTTTTTTAATTTCAATGTAATTTTGTTGCCCTTATTGCACAGCCTCTGAAAATGAAGAGTACTAGAAATCAAAAAATTATGCAACTAGACCAGATAAAAAAATAAATCACGCAATCCCAAAAATTTGACCGAGTTGGAGCAGAAGGAAGTAGGGTACGTTTCAAACTGTATTTGTGACTAACATCACTATTGCAGTTATTGATATCAACTGTGATTTATTCTTAAATAAGCTGGCTTTAGTCCTTTCTAATACGTCTGAGGAGGCTTTGCTGGAGGACTGAATCGTGTCACTGAATTTCCTTCTTTCCCGTAAAAAAGTTTCCACCACTAATCTGGGCACTTCTGTCTTTTTAAGCTGGCCACACATAGTAACAGCCTGGATGATTTAGTTTACTTAGTCAATTAGTCAATTAGCAGACAATTTTATCCGAAGAGACTTACATTTCATTACAATTTTTACAATTCAACAAATTCCTGCTTCCCCTGGGAATCGAATTCATGACCAGAGCTCTACAGACTGATTCTACAGGAATCTCAGAGAACCCGACTGCCTGTAAATATTATAAACTAATGACTAGAACACAAAACTTTAAGAACTAAGAATGGGACAGACTCCCTCGTGTGGCAGGAAGTGAAGTAAAAAAAAAACTGTAAAAAAAAAAAAAACACTGTACTATGAGTCTCTATCGCCCTCTAGTGGCTGAGCAACGATTTAGACCGTAGAACTGGAAAAAAACTTATTTGGGCAAAACGAGAGGCAAAATTAAACCTGAAACAATGGTAACTATTTCAGCAAAATTGTATTTCTACTTTTCCAGTTTTTTGCACAAAATTGGTCATTTCAGAATGGACGTTACCAAACAAAATTAAACGTTTTTAGCTTATTCTCTAAAATAATTCAAAATGTGCCCAATAAATCTACATTTAATATCAACAGACACTGATCAAATTAAACAGAGTACCTATATGTATAGTTTTTTCTGGTTTAGAAGGAGTGCACGTCACATTAACAACTCATTTGAATATGAAACTCAACTTTTGCGCTTCAAAAACAGTAAACAAAAGTGCAAAATTAGATCTATTCTAACAGCTGGAAGCTAAGTGACTTCAGTCCAGACCACAAACAAGAAACTACCAACAGTGTAAATCAAAACCTGCCTCAGCGCTTCCTCACAGGAAACCTCTAGGCCACTTGAGATAAAAGTCATTGAAATGATACCTTAAAATAAACCTTAAAAGGGTTTAACATTGACACATTTGTAATGGTGTAAAGAAAAACTAATTACAGTTAGTCATGACAATAGTTATGAGCTTTTTCTCTGTGAGTGCGAGACGAGGAGAAATGTGTAAAAAAAAAAAAACAGCAATTTACAAGGAAAAACATAAACCTTCTAATTTTAGAATCAGACAAATGACCTTTGGAATTGAAAAGTAAGAATTAACCCAACATCTTTGGAGTTGCGGTCACCAGCCCTAACAATACAGGAATTAAGCGCTTGTGTGAGAACGGAGACTGGGACCGCATGCGCAGACGCAGTCATGTGACTTTTAACTGTGCAGACCACATTTTCCCCACACCAGAGATAGTTTCACATTTATATAAAGCTGCGGTTTACTCTGCTGTCGTTTCATTGATAGTTGACTGCAATGTTGGTCATGAATTTCATGAAGAGATCCATCTCCAAAAAGAACATTTTACAAAAACTTTTTAAACAATGTATTTGTTTCGCTGGAATGGTTTGCAAATTGTTAACATTAAAATATTTGTTTCATTATAATGAAAAGTTATTAAAATTTGTATTATTAATAAGGCCAATAAAACATCGCAATACCTTTTACTTGTCATGAGTGTAAGACAAATAAATAAAAAAAATAAAAACAACACTGTAACAAATGGTCAGCTTTGTTCAAAAACTGAACTTTCAGCATTTTAATCACATTTTGTCTGAATACTCAATTGACACAAAAACTGAAAAACACCTACATTTTTCAGACGTGCAAACAAATATGTCTTTGTATATCATTTTTCTTAAATTACAAGAAAAACTTAACATTTTTCTTATATTTAAAAAAAAAAAAAAAAATTAAAAAAAATGTTTATGTCATTGACTCCATGAACATAAAATACTTGAGTGCACAGTTTCACAACTTCAGATATGTTAGCGTTTTGTTGTGCTACACTAGTCTGCATCATCTGGCAACATTTTGTGGCTTGATCTGGGCATTCTGTTTTTCACAGGATGGATGTGATCAAAATCTACAAATTACAACAGGCCTTTGGGTTAGAACTTTTAATTAATAACAAATTGAGTTAAGTGCATATTAAACACTTTTCATAAATCAGTTGATGTATGAAGGCACATTTTATTGGTGGGTATAAGGCCATGCAAATATTTCCTTGGTGAAAGGGGGAGCGTGGGCTCGCTAAACCGCTACACACACGGCTGTGAGAAGAGATTACTGGAAAACCTTGATAATCTTTCGACAGCAAAAAAAAAAAAAAAAAGTTGAATTATTGCCCTTGGAAAAAGGATGAAAAAGGTTCTTTAAAAAACAGCAGTATAATGCAAATCCTGTGTTACACAAGAATAATGGCTTTCAGACGTGAACACCAATTGTAATGCAAGCTGTAAGCAGTTAAGCTTAATAATTCAACAGAGCGCCTAACAAACAAACTGTGGCAGATGTATATATTGACAGACCAAAAGGCCGGTGTGCAGCGAGGTCACGGCCTAACTCACATTAACACAGAGATGCGATACAGGGCCGGAAAACTACTCACGTGGCTTCTGGCCCCATGCGAGAAAATGAAGCTTTCCTGAAGAGTAGTAGATAAACCCCAAGACCAGCATGGGACACAGGACGAACAGCAGTTTGTGTGAAGCCTTCATGTTCCTCAACCATTCACATGGTACCGAGTTTTCACATCCCCTAAGAGAGAGAGAAAATACGAGACGCTGAATCACATGGCAGACTGCTGTTAAACAGAAACGCTGTGTTCTTATTAAGAGCAGGACAGCGCTGAAGGTAGCTGGATGTCATGGTGAAGGAAGAGTTCTCGGCTAAACTTCATTAACTTCTAGCACTGTACTATAATTCATTCTAGACTCGCACTCCAAACTAGTTACTGTGTAACAGGGTTGGCATTTAAGAACCATTTGCATCTGGAGACGGAAAGAATGACACAAATTTGTGTAACTCAGAGACGAAGGGGGGGGGTTCAAGTTGAAATGTATTTTAATTTCAATGCAATAAGATGTATAGGATGAAGATAATTTTAAATCCCATTTTACAGGCATAAACGGAAGCTTTTTTCTGATACATCTTCATACATTTTTCTGAACGAACCAGTTGAATCAAACCAAAAAGCAGTCACATGATCACATCTACGTCACTCATTGGCCACATTCGTCATTGAACGTTTTTCTTATTAATGTGTTATTTGTATTCTGTTTGAATATTTCCTTAGCATAAGCCATACATTTGTAGCGTGAAGAGTGTATGCAACTAGAAAACAATGCTATAATGCCCTCCACACAGTGAAGCGTGCATTCGTATTTCAATGAAACTTTGCAACATTCCAGTCATTCACTTATTACATAAATACTAATATTAAAATACATGTATATATCAACTACACAGATAATTATTAAATGGCAAAAGCTGAAGAGATATGAATATGTGGCAGTTGTGGTCCAGCAGTAGAGTTAGAACATCTGCCCAGGCATTGCAGGTTCAAATTGCGGCCCGGTGGGTATCACGCATGAGAGCAAGACACTGACCACTACTTGCCCCATGACACCACGGCTTAAGGCTGCCCATTGCTCTGGGTTTGTGTGTGTGTGTAACTTCACTAGAAGGCTAAATGAAGAGCACAATTTTATTTGTTCCCTGGCAGTCATACTGACAAACTCACTTTACTTCTAGTGGCACTTCAACTAATTGTTGTTGTTGTTGTTATTTCATTATTATTATTATTATTATTATTATTATGATGTATCAGTTTTCATTGTAGTTATTGACTAACTTTGAGCTAAACTGCATCAACAAATATTAATGTATCAATCTCATCAGGTTAATTTACACAACCTTTAGAACTGGTGTAACACTGCTCAAGTCAGGAAAAATAAGGAACCCCAGTATCTTCAAGTCAATGTACAAGCAAATGAAACCCAGCGATCAAAAACCGCTGAACCCGGGCAAACAAGATCTTATCAGAGTCGAACAAGTCTGGAACGTTTAACTGTTATCAGACACAAACTACAGGGGCAATTTTATATTTGTTTTACAAGGTCTAAATGTAAATCAGGTTATTTCATGTTTAATGGTAAATGGTAAATCAGGAGGAAATACAAACGTTCAATAATGTACAGGTCAGTTTGTTTGGGTTGGCTTTGGAAAAAACAAAGATAATTACGCTGTAAACTTTTGAAATGGGAAAACGTGAAGATACAGTTCAAAGTGACAAAAAAACAAACATTTATAAATATTAAAATAAAAACGAAAAGCGCACCACAGCTTTATTAAAAATAAACTTTTGCACACATATATTGACGTAAACAATTATAAATTATGGAACTTGTACAGATTTTGCAACTGGCAACGGTAACCTTTATTAAAAAAAATACCACTACAGTAAATTTTGTGAAATTTATATATAAGAATAAATATCTAGAACAAATACACTACATAAACTTTACAAAACGTTTGCGTGATAAAATACCAAAACCAACATCGTGACAAAGTGTGGTCAACCTAACCAGTGTGTAAACTTCACAAATAAATATGCAAATCATTCAAGCAGATGCGAATAAACTCCATCCTGTTTACTACAAAGCCCCAGAGTAAATAACTAACAAAACCATAAACGAATAAACAATTGCCTAACCAGTCCAACTCTTAGCAAACTTTACAAACAATCGAATAAACGTCAAAAGCACGGTCGTTAAATGAATGGCTACGCACCTCGTGAAGTTTACCAACCTTCTCGGAGCAAATCAAAATCAAAATAAACATCTAAACAGCGGTGGATCTTCTCGCATGTGCAGACGCCGACCGAGCCACAGCATCAGTGCGTGAGCGAGTGTTGACAGTCAGAAAGTCTGAGTGCGTGTGAGATAATGCACAGTGGAGCGAGCTGATAGTGAAAAGGCTGCATTTTCCAGAGCGAAGCTAACGGTTTACCCTCCCCTCCACCACAAACACAACGCTCCGCGTCTCCACATAAACACAGACAAACCTGAACATTTCCTGCGCCAGGCTCCATCACCAGCCTGCTCGTCTGAACTAAATCGAGTTACAAAACACGTAATATCCTGCATAGCAGAAAAAAAACACGGTGGACCATTTATATCCTCGCGGGCCTAACGCAGAGCAGCCTCTTTGAGTACATCCAGTTAGCCAGCTGAACAAAAACAACCCAAATGTGAAGAAAAACCACACATTCGCGACCGGTCGGATATTAGCAAGCGCACATTAGATGTTTTCCCCTACGGCGAGTGAGTTTCCCCCCGAGCAGATTCAACACAAGCTCCCAGGGAGATCAACCATACACGGGACAACGCAGAATAACCGTCCGTCGGGTGGCTTTCGCGTTACCTGTCCCGAGCAGTCGCACTATTCCTTGGGTAAGAATATTATCGACGGCATCTTGCTCTTTCCTCCCCGCTATCGCCCATCGTTTGTCGTTGCTCTTGCGAGGACGCTTCTGCTGGCAGCGAGGGCTGGTTTATTTAGAATCACCCTCCCCTCACCGACGGACTCCACGGCGTTTTGAGTGGGAGGTCTGCACTCCGCACGCGCTCCTCTCCTCAGTCCTCACCACCACGGCCATGTTTTAGAATGTACCGAGTCCAGCACTCGCTCTTCACTCGCCACGGTTTAATAAGCCGCACGCGTGTTCAAACACAACCAGACGTGATTTGTGTGCACAGTTCACATTTGCCGCGTAAGATTGTGGGGTGCGATTCGAGGACAGCGCGTTCTCCCGAATCTTTCTCACTGACCGGATCCAACCGTTAAAGAGTCACTGCGAATCGGTTAGCATGGATCCCGAATCTCCAGGAATCCCACAGAGTCTTACTCTAGTGCTTTTCTTTCTTGGACTGACCCGAATACGGGGCTCTTCAACGTTATAAATTATGCTAACTACAATCTGACATTACAGTCATATGATTACACTGCAACGATAATGACTGAAGTATTTGTTTCACTGAATAGTACTATGATACTAAAAAAATGCTCATATGAAAGTTCCTAGCAAATTTACTTTACTTTAATAGAAGGTGTAAAGATAGAAACATACTTATGGACATAAGTATCACATACTGTAAATGAAATGAATAGTTGCAATCGTTGCTTGCGGTCACAGTACAGAAAGGGGTTTCCGGTCAGAGAAACACGGGAACTTGATTAGCCAGAGAAAAAGGCCTTTTATTAACAGAGCAGAGAGGAAAGCAGGTAACATACTAAACAGTACACAACCAATCAGTTTACATCAGTCTGGTTCAGTGGAGCTGATCTGTCATCAAACATTTATATCCACAACAATGCCGTGGCATATTCCTCATTTGAAGTGAATACTGAAATAACCCATATTAGCTACCGAATTATTGTACTGTCATTGCTCATAAGAAAGTGATAGTGGGAAACACACAGAACACATACAATCTCTTACTGATAGACTTTCATACAGTAAAGATTGCTCCATTGCGAGTTACAAGCAACCAATTCCAATAAGACTTGAGGAAAATTCATAATGTCCAATTTTAAAAGAACCCAAGTACTGCATTTTACTTTGGACTAAAACACCAAGAAATGTGAAAAACAACACACTTTTTAGGAGGTATTTTCTAATAAAGAAATACAATTTATCACCTAAAAATGGCAGAACAGAATAGATATACAGAATGGAAAAAACAACAAAAAGCCAGTCTCGGTCAATCTCAAATGTGCATAAAAGGGTAATCGCCCATAATTACCTCATAAATAGCATCCAGTACCTTCAGCACTCTGCAGATGGTAATATCGCCTCATCTGTCCAAGAAATGAATTACGGAAGAAAATGATGCAGACTTGTCGCCCACAATCACAGGGTAACAGTAAGTGTCCATTCAAATGTAGTGGAGTAAAGAGTACAGATACTCAATAAAAGATGTAGTCAAGTATAGAATAAAAGTTGCAAATATTTTTGATACTCAGTACAAGTACAAAGAAGCCAAAAATAAAGTAACAGTAAAAAGTAAAGTAACAAAGTCTGTTTACTCAAGTATTATACACCAATGGTAGAGTGGATATACAAAATTGAATGAGCTTGAGCATAAACAAAATGTATAGCTTAAAGACAACCAGATGGATGTTATTGCGTACAACACAATATTAAAAAAAAAAACATGAAACGTTATGCAAATTCAAACCATATTCCGGTCACTGAACCAATTCAGAAACAATGCACCAAACTATAGTTCTTCAATACACATACATTAATCTGGATCTTCAGCTCAAGGCAGATCTTCAAACGAAACTACGTAACTATGTAAAGTCAATGTCGAAACTCTACTCTACTAAAATGTTTTGCCTCCAGCAAATGCAGAATAGCATTTGTCATGTGTTGCTTTGAATATATGGTGTTGTCTGGACCTTTCTGGCTGTTGAATGCATCTTTTCATTGGGGTGTTTTTGTGACCCATCACGTGGTAGATTCTCACCGTCAGCTAATGCATTATAGGCCGCACAGAATGGGTTCAGTTTGGATTTGGGAAGCATTTTGGAGCATTAATTTATGTCTCTTTATCGTTTATTGAATAAAGGCAGTAAGTTAAAGACGGAATTGTTTAGAAATAGAAGATCATGTTAAATTCATGTTAAAATCTATTTATACTGTTTTTTTGGTAAACCAACTCCCAGTGGAAAACGAGTCAGCTCTTAGTGGAAACTAGAATTGAAACTGACAAGAAGTTAAGTTTGTCTCTTTTTATCACTGTCAGTCAGAGATTATTATCTAGGTGGGAAAATGTTTTAGTTGATTCCAGTTTGTGTAAAGTTCATCAGACAGAGACACAGAACATCTCATAACTCACCAGATGTCACAGATAAATATTAAACTCCTCTGACTCTTGTTGGCTTTTTTTTTTTTTTACATTGAACTTGCTTCCAATCAATGCATGAGAAAATATTTCAACTTTCCTGTGCAAGTGTCGTGTGTAACATTTCAGGACCTATTTGTCCCTCATGTTGAGTCTGCAGCAGGCTGTATCTGCAACGTCTCGTGGGAACTAGTGTAAAAATGTAGTCGATCAACCTCTGCCATTGAAACAATCAGATCATGTCTGTCAAATACCTCCTATACCAGTCTAGAATATGAGACTTTCCCATTTAATATCTATGTATGTGATCTGTGAGAGAAAGCGTGCAAATCCTCGCTCATTTCAAAACAGTGTCTGTGGGATTGTGCTGTTGAGTCTTTCTAATGTGTTGTATCAAGCATAAACACTGATGCTCAGTGTGAAAACAGATCTGTTTAAGAGTTACAGGATAATACAAAAGAATGTGTGCTCTCCTAATATTCACATCTTTATGTAAAAAGGGAAAACAAACTAGGAAAATCTGTAATATTTTGGTTGTTTTTCTATATTTTTTATGTTTTATATTGTTTTGATGTGTGCATGTGTGTGTTTGTGTGAGAGCTGTATATAAAGTGAGTGAGATTGTGGTATAGTGTGTATACACGTATGGCATACATTTACACTGTATATAACCTAAAACCTCTAGTAGAAGAAGAAAAATAGAAGGATGTTCATATTTTAGAATGTACTTTCTGTTTTTTAGGTTGTGTGTGTGTGTGTGTGTGTGTGTGTGTGTGTGTGTGTGTGTGTGTGTGCGCGTTTTGTTTTCTTTTTTTCCCATATTTTATTTTCCTTTCAAATCCTAATTTTTTACTCTGGGACGATCCATCTATTTCATAGATTTCCGGACGTAGATTAAATTGTTTTAAAGGTTTAAAAGCTACTTCAGTTGATTGGTATAAGGCACATAGGTGATGATGAAGTTCCTGTGGGAGCTGTGCACGGAGGAGGAGGAAGAGGAGGAGGATCCCAAGAGAATTCTGATTGCATAAGGACAAGATTTAACATGTTACAGTACCAGTTCAACGAAGGATAATGCTCAATGATACCTCATTTATGCTATTGTATGCCAATTCAAACATGTATAATTTTTGTGATAAAGCCCTAAATGTCTGTTTAAATTTAAATTCAATTGGTTACATGGCCAGCAGCAGACTTGACAAAAATATTATCTGTCACCGTCCTACAAAATGAGTCACTGATATTGTTGTACTGTTACCTTATTCAAGTCACCGGAACTTTAACTCGCTCCTCATTAAAATGTATTCCAATTTATGACACTGACAATTAGGAAATTAGATACTGCACAGGCAAACAATTGATGCCTTTACATATACTGTATATATACACATTTTTCTGTGTATATATAACTTACCAAAGTATTGACATGCCTACTGTATGTGTCTGTATACATGTACATATTTAAATGTTTATAATTACAGTATGTATAAATAAACAAGGACACGCAGACACACAATTGCGTTCATACACTCAAAACTTTACTTTATATTTGTTTATGGGTGCATATGTCAGTATACATTTCAGCACACACACACACACACACACACACACTATCTCTCACTCACTTATTTACTGTCCAGAGGTCAATATGATGTAAGGGTATCCTGTACATTACTGGAAATGATCCGGGACAGACTTCGACTTTAGGCGAGGGAAAGAATGATAAAGATTCTTGTGACTTCGTTCTGATGAGGTTTAATCCTATAAGAGAAAACAAAACAGTTCTTTGTCTGCTTCTAAAGTGAAAGCTACTTAACAGTGGTTGCTTAAATCATTGGGTTCTAAAATTTCAACTAACAAAGACTGTGACTGAGTGTTTGTTATATTTATTAAAGGTCTTTGTTGCTTCACAGCTTTAAGTGAATATTTTTCATGAAATGACAGGGACAGACTTTTCATTGGATCATTTTTTTTAAACCTGGAGTAGGTTTTCCCTCTCCTTCTAGAATCTAGGAGCACTAGGAGCAAGAATCTGACGTGGATGGGGAGGATTCATCTCTCCGACCACATTCTTTGTTCCAGACTGTTTGTTGCTCAGTGAGACGTTAAGATCTGCTCGGCTTCTCTAGGTAAAACTTTGGCAGAAAAACCCATAGAAACAGTTTTGTTTTGCCAACATTCAGGAACACCATGGATATAACATGGACATTTATATATTTGAAATTAATAGCTGGAAGAGAGTAAAAAATGATTTATAAATGACTTTTATAAACACAAACACACACACACACACACACACACACACACACACGTATATAGGCAATTCAGCTTTATTTGATAAATTTGTTTTTATCAGAGGTGGAAAGAGTACCTGAAAATCATACTTGAGTATAACTACAAGTTCAATTCATCAATTCCAAGAAGACTTGAGTAAATGTAGTAAAGTGTCCAATTTTAAAAGAGCCAATAGTCCAAATGTATTTAATTTATTTTACTGAATGTAGTCAAAAAAAGGGATGTGAAAAACAAGAAACTATTTATTTATGAGATTTTATTTCCTAATAATGAAATGAAATTTAGCACCTCAGTGTTTCAAAATGGCAAAACAAAATCGATAAAAAGGGACAAAAAGTCAGTCTCAGTCAAAAAGAGAGTAAAAGTTGCTTTTGATACTCAGTACAAGTACAAAGCAGCCAAAAAATACGTACTTTACACCATTAATTTATATTATTTATTCTTCAAATATGAGAATACAAACCAGCCAAAGGCTTTGGCCAAGACACCATGTGTCGTTTCTCAAACTGGCCAGCCAAATAAAATTGTCGAATTGACATTGGCTACAACGTTGCTGCTTCCCAGTTTACTTCCATGCGGCTGCTGTGCGAGAACAAAGCTACGTCTGGCTGGTCACATGACTTGAACAGATTTCCTCTCTGTACATCTGGACTTCCCCGCTCACAGTCAGAGTGCCAGACCATTAACAGCAGCAGTAATGGAGCCGAGGTCACATGCTCCTAACACTGCCGGCCCCTCCGCGGCCTCCTGGGTGTCATTACAGACCGCCATCCGGACGGTGACACTGCCACGGAGAGCTCTGCCCTACGCAGTCATGAAGGCTGTAACGTTGACCATCATAACTGCATCAAAATAATCCCATTCACAGGCAGAAAACACCTCAAAGAAACTCTTGCATGCCTTTTTAATTTAGATTACATAAGTGATAAGTGGTTTGTCAAGGGATCAGTTTGTGTGGCCCACCGTGTGACCCCCATGTGATCGCCACAAGCCTCTTGAGCTCCTTAGTGTGGCTGACTGAGACTTATAAAGCTGTCAGAAATAAATCAGCTCAGGAGAAAGAGAAAAGGATGCTGCACATGGCCAGACAGACAAACCTTCAAAACTATTTCTTCTTTTTTATAAAGTGATTTTACCTAAAAAAATCCCAAAGCAACATAATATTAAGTACCTCTCCACAACAAACACACACACACACACACACACACACACACACACACACACACACACACACACACACACCTCGC
>SOMO01000039.1:1292535-1312103 GCA_028128575.1 Paedocypris carbunculus | reverse complement strand
GTTAAAGAAAGTTCTCACCTGCAGTGCACGACCATAGGCCCAGCATCAGGAGGGTTACAGGCCTTGACTCTGCGCAGGAAGGCCAGGATTGGGGTGGGGTATTCAGGCACTCCGTGGTCCGGCCAGGCCATGAACTGGAACTGTCTGACCTCCCGTTTCTCGCTAGAGCCGTTCTGTGGAAATGAAAAGGATTAAGGAGATGAAATGCTGTGGAACAGTGGACAGCCCCGACATGAAGAGTCTAAAGCAAGCAGGATTTTACCTTGTAAAGGGCAAACGTGCGCACACCGTAGGTCGCCAGCTCCACAGCATCCAGCATAGTCACCTGGATCATTCCGTACGTCTCTGTGCCACGGCTGGGCCAGTACTGGTCACACTTCACCTGTCACAGAAAAGAAGTGTTTTAAAAACAACAACGTTGGTGCAAAAACCCTTAATACACTTCTAACCCAAAACACTTGAAAGTGAAATAATCCCTCCATTTATCTATGTGCATATACAAGTTAAACTAGAGAAAAATACAGTATTGTAAAAAAAAAAAAAGAATCGAAGAAGATTAAACCAAGTAATCACATTTCAACATTTATAATCCAAACCATTTTCTTTTACCAAAAGCGGAATAACATTTCAATCATAACAATTTCCGGCACATTTCTCCATTATAACTCACAAGGCCGAGTCTCATACAGAAACAGTGGCTAGAATTATGGCCATCAACATCAGCAAATAACAGAAAGAAGTGGAGGTGCACTTTAAAAACAGACGGAAATAGTGTCTGACAGGCAGCCCTGCGCCGATGTTCCGTCTTTGCTTGAGGTTTTCATCGCAGGGCTTGGAGTTACACCTTTACCTGTGAAGCGTGCTTTATAGATGCACGGCCTTGCCAGAACCCTCTCATTTACCGCGGTGGGTCTGCCAACACGTGTCTCTTTCTCTTTAAGCCTTTATGGGCAATCTGACCTCCCATCCATCAACAAAAACCTGAGAGCACAGATTCTCCAGGGAGGAGCGAATTACAGGTTAGCTACTGTCAGCTATGACATTTGAGCTGAGAAGAAAACCAGTCAACAGGCTCCGGCTCTCACAAACCCTGAGTGCCATCGCTCGGCTGCTGGCCCTGGCCAACACAAAAAATCCCTGAGATGCAGACAGACAGACCGTTATTTAAAAGAAAGAAGTAGCCATAACCCAATGTTCTTAANTTTGTTTAAACAGTCTCTTTCACTCTCTACATGAAGTATAAAGAGATTTTAGAAATGTAAACCATAATTTTTTATCAAGTTACGTTCAATTTGTTCAAAAAACTGAGGGAACTGGTAAATGATTTCACTTGTAGTTATCAAAAATGCAACTTTAAAAAGTAAATGCAACTTTAGACTGATAAATACCATTTGTATATTTGATGCAGCCCACACTCCAATAACAAGGACACATTTTTATTCCTCATTATTAAACAAAACGAGTGCAGCAACCTAAACTACTGAGAGGAATGCGTTTGGGAAATCATTATACATTTTAAGAGCTTCTTTTTAAGAAAAGAACAAAAGAGAACTCTTCGCCACGGGGTAGTTCTCATCAAACCCAGAAGACCCTGACAGAGTTTGTCTGATATCATTTCAGCGGCACCGAGCTTTGCGTTGGCCATTACTGGCATTTTAATGCCACTCACCCTGGACTTCTCCTCCAGTCTGGTCATCATGACAATGGTGCTGGCTCTCTGCTCCCAAACCATCCGCCAGAAGTCAGTGAGGGTCTCAGGCAGAGGACCTTGAGTTGCAATGTAGGCATTCTGCTTGCGATATCCATCGATGTAGTTGGCATTAATGTAGTCACTACCCGGAACACCTACAGAGAGTAGAAGTGGGAATATCAGGCCAGGCTGAAGCTACTTCAGGCCTAATCGCTTGTTTTTATAAACATACACACATCTGTCACCATAATTAAATGTTAAAGGTCAGTTAATTGGTTTGTCTTTTACCGTCTACAGGGGTGAGAACAACCCTCGAGTGGTCATACGCAATTACGTTGGCGTAGCGGTTCTTTGGCTTGTTGACCTCCAAGTTGGAGTTCTCCCATGTGAACTGCTGACCAGGATCAACAGACTGCGGAGGAAAAGAAGAGAAGGAGAAAACTCTTCAGGGTTTGAGGCGTGATACTGTACCACAGACTGCCGCAGGGGTAAATTTGAACTAGCATCACTTCTGCAGAAGAGGCTTTGTTTCTATAGCAACCCAGCATTTTAAACAGAGACCCAAAAGAACCCGAGATGTTGCCACCAGGGGTTGTTAGAGCTGACAGACTGGCAATGCTTAAGAGTGGTATTTCAATCCCTTGGCAGATATGTACCCATAACAGTGATCTTCTGCCATTTGTCCTTTGTGGAACCAAAGGTAACCAGCAGATAAATCCCTGTTCGCTGACACCATTATTCAAAAATCATCACTGCAGGTGCTGGAGAATTTAAGACCATCTGACAATACCTGAGCTTAATCGCTCTCATGGCTACATAGCTGAAGTTTTCCCGAGCGCTTGGGCTAGTGTCTGTGCAGACTTAATGCCTACATATGAATTTGTGCTTGCTGCCAAGAGGTAAGTAGAAAGGGTAGCGGCACAACACAAGGCCCAACTGGGGGAGTGTGGATTTATGTGAAGAGACAGGTAGCTCTAAAACATCTGCAGGAAATAATAACGTGCCCATATAAATCTGTGCATTAATGTGCATGTGTACATGTATAAATAAATGTGTGCTGCGCATTGAATAATGTCTTTAATCAAAGGAAGCCATACACTATAAATCATGTTCTACTTCAAACAAGAAAAAATTGCAACTGAAAAATAAGTGTGTGTGTGTGTGTGTGTGTGTGTGTGTGTGTGTGTGTGTGTGTGTGTGTGTGTGTGTGTTTATATATATGCATATAGAATATATAATGTCTGAAAAAACAATATATATTATACATACATACATACAATATATATTATACATACATACATACCCTAAAACCTCAATTAGAATGCCATGATTGAACACACACACACACACACACACACACACACACATCAACAGTCTGTTTCCTATAGCTGTATGAAACTGTTGCATTTATGTGCCGTTACATTTTACAATTTACATTTAAATGACAGAACTAGAACAGTTGAGAGCAACTCCACCGCTGTTAAATAAAAATCATCCTTCCAAGTCATTTGAAGCCAGAGGTTCTGAGACCGCTCACGCAGGATAAACCGCACAACTTGTTTGTGAAAAGGTTAAGACAGAATTGGTTTTACTAATAAGAAACAATTCTGTCAATGTGATTTTTCAGTAGCTCAGCTCGAGTGTGATGCCGGCAGCGATCGGGAGTCACGCGTTTGATTTCCAGTCAGTGCACGAGGTGATAAATATATGTCTGTACCTGCTAGTCGTTTGGGATGAAAGTGTCTGTCAAAAAGAATAAATGTAAATTTTTCAGGAAAAGCGAAAGATGCACTTTGCAATGCATGAATCTGCATTGAGCGGGATAGCGGCTTCCTCATTTCACTGCGGTGGATTACACAGGGGACCGGAGGCGGAGGGAGGTGCGCTCATGTCTCATCGGCTTAGATGACACTGGGTCGTATGGAAGCATCTATTGATGGTGCGATACAGAGGCACGTTTGCCCATTCGATAATGTCACAGGGGTTCTTGTTATTCAGTATCGATCCCGCGGCTCGGGACAAGCCTCTGGTGGACTGTGCCCATCACAATCCCAACTCTAGCCTGGTCTACAATGAAATCCGCTCCTTACTCTTGGTTTTCCTCTTGAGGATGCTTTCGAAAACTGACAAAAATCTCTGGCATCAATAAACTGTGATGTTTCTCCCCTTCGACAAAATGCAGACATTTTCACACAAGTGCGATCAAACGTGCAGAGCGATTCTCTCAGCGTCACGCTGCGGTGTGGATTTTAAAAGCATCTCAGAGAAACATTTGCACATAAGCTCAGGTAATGCGAGAACACGGCAGCTGGTATTCCTGACTGGCAGAGCTCGGCAAACAAGGGGAAGCCAAGAGAAGCCGTCACTACATGGGCCGACAAGTTTGAGAGATGCGGATAATGATAGCGGTGGGAGGTGAACGCCGGCTTCTATAAAAAGCTTCGGCTCTCGCTGGTGGACAAATATAAACATGTTACTGGTGAGAATAAACGTCTGACGGGCGTGTCCGCCGTTGCTCTTCACATAAGTGGAATTTGGTTGAGATACATTAAACCTTCTAGAATTGTAGTTACATTTTAGAGTAGTAGTTTTTAAAAGCACAATTTATCACTTATACGTAAATCTAACTATAATAGACAGTATCTAGCAAAATGAGACCTACCTCAAAAAAAAAGAAAGAAAGAAATAAGTAATATCATCATGAGTCACTTTCTGCTATTACAATTCTATAAAACATCAATGTTTGATAGATAAGGCTTTGAGGTTCGGTTTNCTCCCATCACACAAATAAATGATGGATTCATGAATCCTGGTCAAATATAAACCATACGAAGCAGAATCTGAAAATATAATGCACCAAGCTGAGCGTTAAACCAGTAAACGTGACTCTGAGCCCCTGCCGCTGTCATCCTGGCCTGACTCGAGAACAGTCCCACTGGCATGAGAGAAACCATCTGTCCATATAGAGGGGGCCTTCCTTGACAGGAGGAAATGACATCATGACCCGCCATAAACAGGTTGCGAGCACGGTTTGTTTATTGAGGGCTTATGTGATAAAACAACGTAAGCCAGAGGAGATTCGTCACACATGGCTGAGCTGAAGATGCTGCATGATCCTTCAAAAATGTCACCAGACGTCTTCAAAAAGTAATGAGGGCTAAAAAAGACAAACTCGCATTTCTTTGTATTTTCCCCCTCAACGACACATGTAATTACAGAGACGTCTGCTCGGAGTGAAGTTTTAATTGCAGTTTTACTAGGAATAAGACTTTGAAGGCACGGACACACAAACCATGGGATCGATCTCAAACTCAAGACTCGCCACAATCACTTGTCACCAGCTACCCAAATGTTCATCACAACCTTAAGCCATCATTTTTGATGCACGCGTGTGCCTTTTGTTCCAACACATCCTGATCTTTTTACAATTCCACAGGCTCAGGGGTGACAGACAGGCCTGTTAAACATGGCTGTCAGTGAAAGGTTTAATGTGCGCGCACACACACACACACACACACACACTGCCAAGGCCTGTGTTTACACGGACCGTTTCTAAAGGAGGAACATGTGAAAACGAGCATCTGCTTATCAGGTGTGAACAGATGCCATAACAACGGATGCTGCCACTCACTTCAATAGATTCTTTTTACACCACCAAAATAATAACGCAAACCTGTAAAGAAATTCAGAGGAAATCATTTCCCCCTACTTTTCATTAAAATATAAAAACGATATAACACGTTTACTAGAAGCCTCGCAATACACAACCAATGACACCAAAACGACAACTAGAAAAAAAAGATGGTGTATATATGAAAGGTGTTTTCCTTAAAATAAGACCTAGATAGTTATTTTATTGCATGGTCTGGAAAACAAGACATAGTGAAGATCGGCAGTGATCTGACCGAATTTTGCAATGTGGTGTAACTTTATTAAAAAGCACAGTGGTGTCTCCTTCCACGCTAAAGGCCTCAATTTTCAGTTTGTGCTCTAAATAGGATAGAAGAACTGATCTGTGAATTGATTCTGACAAGAGGATTATGGAAACTGTCCAATTCTATCACAAAACTTTATTTATAAGTCTTTCTTTTTGTTTTTTTGTCTTTATCGATTGGAATGTATCATCTCAAAATAATTAACAGTCTGTCAACTGATGTCATGTGGCTTTGTTTTTGACAATGTAAAAGTCTAACTGAATTTATTTTTTGAATTTGTATTTTTTTTTAAATATATCCAGTATACAAAAAAATACAAAAGCGATTACAAAGTGAATGGGGCTTCTCGCCATTTCAAACTTGCATGAACAAACTTGGATAATTTTGCCACGCCTCTTGACTTTTTAATTTCTTTAACTGTATATACATTTCTTACCAGTAATTTTAAACAGTACGAAACAAACTTTAAAAAATGTAAACTACAAAGCTAAAGAAATCTTGACAATCTTACCTCATACTCTTGGGAAAAGCGGAGGGCATCATTTGCTTTGAGTCGCTCAATGTGTTCCGCAAGCTCACAAACAGAGATGGGAGGATGTTCCCTCATTCCTGGAAAAAGAGAACGATATTTTTTTAGCATTGCCTCATTCCTGAGAAAAACACAATACTTTCTCCATAATACGGTGCAAAACTGTCAAGTTGGGTTCCGTAGAACAACAATGGGAAGTTGTTCCTGCACCTTCACGTGAAATGGCTTCTCTGTGATATATGCGCTGACACATGTTGGGCCTGTTTACGTCAAATCCTCAACTGCACTCAAGACGGGTTGTCTAGGGTTGAACTTGCTGCCAGAAACATTTCTCTGCCACTGCCAACACCTGTGACATATCAAGGCTACCCGCTTCACTGGATACGAGTGTGTTCAGCCTGTCTGTTGTATGATAAGGATGGGAAGTGGTTTTTATGCAATGGCCATTAGGAATCCACTGGATTGGGTGCCGAGGATGAATAAGCAAGAGTGTGATGCTTAATGGGACATGGTTGGATATGATTCCCTATTATGAGTTCATTATGCCCACAGTGAGTGTACTAATGTGTGGATGAGTCCCCTGCCAGGTATTTCTTACATCCATTTGTGGGCAGCACTACCAAGGGCTAGTCTCTTAATCAACTGCGTCCGTATAAAGCCAAAATCTTGGAATTCTGTACGCTTGGGTCAAGAATAGCAGGGTTGGAAAGATTAATAAACCGATTTCTGTGATAAACCGAAAACACCATTAACATATTTGTTTTAAACGCTGAGAAAATGACAGAGGTCGCAACATAAAGGCTTCCAGACACCTTCATCGGTCTCCTAAAAACAGCACAGCAATAGCCACATTGACGAGAAACGATAAAAATCAATTCTCTGTTGAACAGGGTTACTACTGGAAACGGCATTTAAATACTGTACTTTAATCAACAGGACAAGAGCCATCCCGAATATACACTAATGAGGCAAGAACTATACACTGTGCTGAATGCATTCTGCAGTAAACTGAAGAAACAATCTGAAGAAATTGGAGGAGTTCCTTTATAAAGCTGGTATGGGCAACAGATGTAATGACTTTGATGACCAGTCCCCAAGTTCATACAGACCTGTCTTTGGCTGAGGATAAGATACGCAAGACGACAAATAGCAAGCAGCTCACCAAGCATTGCTGAGGACAGTTATGATCAGTGAATGACAATCGCAGCGCGGCTAAACATGAGAATATGATTGAAAACCATATCGGCTATCAAAGAAAGCCTCCCTGAAGCAGTGCAACGCAAACTGAAAGACATATCAGGGCCAGATGGAATGGACAATGATCAATGGTCAGAGACTCTGGGACATTTTCTTGAAGTCCAGCAGGAGGACTCAAAGAATCCTGACAAGACCACCAGAAAGCTTGCTCAAGCAAATCTGAAGCTGTTAAAGAAGGACAAGTGGAAATTGAGCGGTTTGATGGGAGCAATAATAAGATTGGTAATTACCATTGGAACTGTGGGGTTGATAATGAGGAATGGTTCAAAGAAAAATGGTTCAAAGGAGCGAAGGGGAAACCAAAGAGGAGGAAAATAAATGTGTTTTTCACAGCAAACTTTGTACGTAGTTAGGCCCTCAACCTCAGCCAACAGGGTGGATGAAAGACCACAAAATCATATGAAGATACATTTATACAAGCACATGTTCAAGAGAAGACTGATGTATTAGTATGTCTGTTAATTGTGTAAAGAGCATTCTTGATGACACAAGAGGGAACACTTCATGCAAATTGACTGTATTAAATGTCTAAGCTATGTCTCAGTATTTTAGTATTTGAGGTGATTTAATCTCTTTAGATTGGAATCAACTTTTGAGCTCTAAATGTGCACAAATTATTTGTTCTTTATCTTTGTTTGTTAATTGCTATTACTATTCTGCCCTTGTTCTTACCGTTTACACTACACGTAGTTGTTCAATTGAATTTCAATAAAGTTTATTCATTCCTTCGTTTATCCATCCATCTATCCATCCCTTCGCTTTTCTAAAAATCATAAGAGGGAATGTGGAAATAAATGGACATGGTAATAAAGTGAGTGCGTTTGTCAATAGTCACAATATAAGGTCATATTGAAGATAAGTGCTCTGCAATAAACCAGCGAGATTTGAACCTGCAACACCAGTGAGGCACATGCAACTAAACAATGAAGTTTTAATAAAGAAGAGCAGCTCTTCCATAATTCTTCAGAATCAACACGGTGTTCCATGGGGATGATTTGCTGGCTGACCACGGGTAAAAAAAGAAACCTCTTGCATGCCTTCACTCGACTCAGAAAAAAGTTTGTGACAATTTTAGGAAAATCTGCAAAACATATGAGAAAGTGAAGCTACAAAGGTCGACTTGCAGTGAAACAGCGTTTTACAGTATTTGAAGCATCTGCAGCGTGAGAGGGTCGACACCTCCATATAATTGCTACTGTTCTCTAGCGCACAAATGAGACACAGCACCTGGTATATTTAGATGCTAATGGTGCAATAAGCTTCACCATGAGAACACTGAGTGAACACTGCACAGGCCATATCTATGCTAAATAGTGAGATACGGTAATTAAAGACGCGGAAGAGATGCAACCCAGGTAGCAAGAAAAAGGACAAATCCAGAAATATCCTGGAACTGTAAAGGTCATTAAAGTGAAATAATATGTAATCAGACTTGTTTGAACGGGAAACAAGAAACAGGTTTATACTCTATTGTTGGTGTATACATGCGTATATGCTACATACCGACACGTTTTTTAATGTGCTTTAACATCTGTTTTTAAAGTCAAAAGAGTACATTTAATGAAGTCCCTCTTTGGCTTTTTTTATTTTAAGAAATTAGATTTCATATGAATTTTTGCAACTGCAATTTTCACCTAAACATCCAGTGCACCTACAGTACAGTATATCAACGTTTAATCAACTTTGTGCTTCTAGAATCCAACACACTACCTTGGTCCAATATTGAGTTTCAGAAAAGCGGTTTTATTTTTTACTTTTCAAGCACAGTTAAGTCATTAACAATATGACAAATTTCCAGAAGCCAATTCTCAGAAAACAGCAGTTTGAAAAATATTCATTACCAAATGTCTCCACAAAGTGTTATAGGTGCAGTTAGAAAACAGAAAAAAACAATGGTAGTTAGAGCTTGTTAAAATTAATCAAACGTTGAAATGTGAAGCGTGCTTGTCACCACTCGGCAGGTATATGGACAAGGCCGGCGTTGGCAGCAGGGATTTGTGGTAAGAGAGCCGTATGGCTGCTTTGCCGGTGGTAATTATGTGCTCTTCAGGACTGAAAGGCTCTGTAATAACCTGGCTCGACTGCCACCAGTCAGCTATTAGAGCAGAGAGAGGCGAGCCTGACATTTTCTCTTAGCGTCAGAGATCTGCCTCTCACTCACCTTGGGAATTGAAAGCAGGAAGGCTAATTAACAAAGAGGGGTTGAAAGGGTGCAAGAGGCCTTTGCTTGAATTGAGTCCACGTAAGACACTCCATGGAGATGAGGCTGGGAGAGGAGGAACTCTAATAAACAGCTTCCACCCGGATTTGAAACCGATGGAAAGCCAATAAAATAAAACAGGATAGGAGCCAGTTTGGTTCAAAGTCAGCCAGTTTTCCATGTAATCACACAAAACCTGCAAGACTTAGAAGGAGGAAGATAGTACATTTCCAGCCCCAGGAAGAAAATCAAAACACTAAATAGCAGCCTATTGGAAGAAAAACTGTGTGGCATCAATCCAGCGCGTGTTCCGTCTATGCGCCCAGAGTGGCTGCGATTAGATGGTTGGAACTCTAAATTAGCATTTATGACTAGAAATAGAAAAGGTAGAAAAGTGTAAATCCTTGTTTGCTTATACTCAAATTATATTACCGTTAAGTTCACAAACACCCAAAGACTCCACATTGTATTTTTTTTGTTTTCTGGCTCTCTCTCCGTTCCCGAAATGCAAAAATTGTCTGGCTATAAACTGTATTTTTATTAAAAAAAAAAAAAAAAAAAAAAAAAANAAAAAATAATTCTATTAATAGATGAACCCATGAATGCTCCACCACAAAAATGTGGAGGCAAATTGAACACGCCATTATCGTAATAATTGTGTTTTAGATAAAAAAAAAAAAAAAGTAGGATGTGAAGTAAACGAAGGGGGATTTATTTCATCCTCGAGACACACCTTGGCTCCGTTGAGCTCTTCCTGTAAGTCGGCATGCAGAAAGGAGACGCGTTTGCCAGTGACAGATTGCTCCCGATTACAAAGACGGGCTGTCAGTTCAGTCACCGTGTGTTTGTGTGTGCGCATCCCACTCGTGTTAAATGACATATTTGTAGGCGCGTCCTGACGTGTGTTCGTGCGTAGGGAAAATAATACCGGGGTAAAAGACGACGATGCAAATGAAGCAGCGCCTCAGGTTTAGCAGAAATAGTGCAAGGGTGATTTGCGTGCATGTGCGAGGGGGAGAGTTCAGCTTTTTTCTTCTTAGTGCATATGGAGATAAAATATCACACACTGAGACAAAAACTGGCAAAACTGTGTGCATACGGGAGAACACATGGGGCTTGGCACGCTTTCCTTGTGTGTGTGTGTGTGTGTGTGTGTGTGTGTGTGTGCATGTCCGCATGTTGTTACCTGGTGTCTGGTAGTTGAGTCTCCTGAGTTCAACAGGATCAGACGAGTTGGCCAGAAGACAGTCCTTCACCCCACTCGAATTATCATCCTTAGGTAGCGGGGACGCCCTCTTCCTATTGGACAAAACAAAGATAGCGTGAACCCTCTTATTGATTCATTCAGAGCGCACCATCCGTTTTTAAGCATCTACAAAAACAACACAGATGGATGGGAGAATAACATGTGGACATCACCAGCTCTACAACCTTTCAAAAACTCAGTTTTCACTGTGCCGACTTACTTAAACTGGCGGGAGACATTGAGGAATTGATCCCTTCACAGCCAGTCGCTTTGTCGCATTGACATGCCGCACAAATAACGAAAAAAAAAGAGGCTGCAGTCTGTAATTTTGACTGTAATCTACGCTCGCTCTGCTTTTTATCAGGCTTTTATTGCTTTTGGAAAGAAAAGAGATCAACCCAAACATGTGATGGCGTTAGTGCCTCGCTCGGTGGTGTTAGCTAGCGTGCTAAATATTCAGGATGCGCTGCTCCTTGTTTGCAGGGAAAACAAGGCGACCAGGTAATTAGCACATCAGCTGGATGGCACAACACCGGTAATTACGCCAGTGTAGCACCTGCACTCCCCAGCGCGCTCTTCCAACAGCCGACGCTGTCACGCGCCCAACATCTGCCTGTAGAAAACCATCCTCACGGACAGAGTATTCCCACTACTCCCTGAATGAAACTGCGTGTGAAAAACACATATCTGGGCTTCAGCTGCTTTCGAGCTGGATTGTGGCTGACACCCGTGGATGGTGGCATGCAGCACTGGCAGTCACTGGGCAGAAAGCCTCGCAATGCCTTTTGTAAGAGCAGACTTTAATTATACGTCGTGGAGTTAAAATATATAAACACACACGCACGCACAGACTGCAGGGATGGATGAAAGGCAGATGGAAATTATATGATATAGATGAGAAAGATTGTTAGACAGACGGTTAGAATATAGGAAATTGAATAGAGTAATTAAAGGATGGACAAAGTGGATGGATGTGGATAGTTGGGCGATTTGGCCGAAAATCCAAATCTCATTCACCATTCAATTACAATGAATGAACGATTATTTTATAACAATTCTATGATCAATTTTTATTTATTTTTTTGCCTCAGTTGTTCTTATAAAAACGCACATTTGATACACAAACAAAATACATTTTCAATACTTTCTTTTTAAAAGTATAAAATGAGCAGTTCTCTTCCAAATAAAATAGATAACAATGTTTCCACCCATGCTGAAAACCGACTTTGACGAGAAGTGCGACAAATTTGTCATGTTACTTTTAGGTAAACCTTTTTCTGCAGCGTCTACACTCGACATCATTTTGTTTTACGTCTTTTTTCCTGAAGCCAAAATGTGTCCAAATGACAGAGACCGCAACGTTTTTTCGCATAAGCTGCTATTGTTGCTCAGTGTCTAAGCTCTCCATGCTCAACATGTTGGCTGAAAAAACATAACGTAATGTCACTCCACTTGCGGTATTGTTTTATTAAGGGAAAGTAATTGAAATAATTAACCTTGACAAGTTCTCAATGTAAATTTTGATTCTTTTTCACTTAATTTCCCAGCCCTAATAGATTGACAGACAAGTTTAAAATTAAAAGAAACGTATAAAGGCACATCAATGGACGAATGAACAGTCTAAAAGAAACCGCTTGTACTAAGATCAGAACAAAAATAATGTCTGGGATAAAAAGGGGCATTTTGTTCTGTAAGAAAGCGTGGATGTGTGTCAGAGAGGCATTTAGTGCATTAGTGGCTAAGAAGGAAGGAACGAGAGAAAAAAAAATGAAGCAGAACAAGTTGGTGTGGGGAAATGTCAGCTTTGAAGATGAGAACATTTCCATTCCAGCAGCCGCCGGGGCTGGCATTTTCTTTACAATGGACCATTCAGGGCTCAGGTGAGACGGCGGAGAAGCTGACTGAACAGGCTCAGTCTGAGTGACCTTCAGGAGAAGGTGAAAGATCAGCACAAGCACAGCAGAAACAGTAAAACATCACCACCACAATGAGCGGAACACCAAGCATGCATCACGCCAACACTCTCAACTGAATCTGGCTTTTCAGAGGCGCGGAGCATGAGGGTGAACCACCATCAATCTTCATCCAGAAAGGCCGTTGGAGTCAACATCTTGTTTTGGATGAACCGCACAGAGGGTCGCTCAAAACAACATGCTGAGAAATGCCAACGTGGTGGTGGGCCACACCTGCAGACCCGCAGCCGGTGAAAAGAAAGGTGACACTTCAGGAATGTGGAGAAACGTATTCACGACACAAGACGACACCTGCAGGTGAAAGTACCCACCTCTCCTGTTTGCTGCATTCGTTCCCAGCGGAGAGAGGAAGGACAGTTGATTAGAAGCTAGATTTTCTTTTTGAATTTACTAATTAGGTTTCATTTGTAAAACTTTACAAACTACTTGTTACTTTGACTACTTGTTTTAGACACACAGATAGACAGACACAGACAGGGACATAGATACATATACAGATAGACAAGACAGACACTAAATACAACGTGTATATACTGTAAAATGTAAAAGTCGATGCCTTCTGCGAAAACACCACTCATTAGAGTGAAAAACTAATATTAGACATTAGTGATTTTTATGATGAAATAAATAATTTAGAAATAAAAAAGAACAATGCATGTGAGAAGGAAAAACGTATTAACTAGAAAATGTGATATCTTCCAGAGGAGTGTTTCTAAGAATTGATTACGTATGTTGGTTCTAAGAATTGGTTACGTATGATAACAAGCAGCTGTTGCAAAGTGCAACAAAAATATATCATAAATAAATGAAAATATATTACTTTTTTAAATCTTTATTCAAGTTGTGATAAAATAAAGCAACTAGGCACCATAGGATCTGATAAATTTGAGCATTTCTGGCATTTCCATGAGGGACTGCGGAATATGTAGCTGAAGAAAGTTGGCTAAATGCAAACAGGTGGAAACGCCAAAAACAAGCCAAACTTAAATCAGTCTAACAGAAAAGTTTCTAAATAGTGTAATGTGATTTGAGGTGTGATTTGTATTTTTGAGCTGAACTGCGCCGCAGCGGAACTAATGGCAGCATTACAGCCATTCAGGGACCTCAAACAACAACTCCATCAGTGTGAAGAACGGTGTGAGAGAAACTTCAGGAAAGTCTGGCAGAACGTTCATAACAGAACGTTTCGGCTCTCAGTGGCCGCAGCGTGCGGCTTTATTATTTTTAAGAGTAATATCAGTAAAAGTGTGGTACATTACTGAGAAAGCATGCATAGGCGGCTCTTTCAGAAGTTCTCCACCATTTATAACATTGCATTTGCATTAAATTCGAAGCAAAGCAGAGAGAAACAAACAGTGTTTGGCTCCAGAGGTTTCAGAAGACGGGCCGAAGGGAATATTACTCAGCACTGTCTCAGGCTAGCGAATGAGACCAACAGGTCACGCCTTCAGCTACAGCGCTGCCTTTTTTTGGCCGAGTCAAGATGTCATTATGAATAATGCCCTGCTTTTGTTCCTCCTCAGAAACGCCAGCTAAAATTAGCCACGTCTTGTTCTGCGCGCAAAGCAGCCCTTAAACACAGAGACATGGCTTAGACCAGCACTGATAATGTGGCAGAGTTTAAAGAGCTTGATGTTCATCTCCATGCAGTAACATCTCCACATCTACATGTGCTTATCCAGACACTTTATCCAAAGTAACTTAAGAAGAAGCAGCATTAGAAGTAAATCTATTATTTTTCTGAACTACTGAAACTGCTTTTGTGGAAAATGAAACGAATGATTGATAATGAGAGAGGGTTTCTCTCCTTACATGAACCTGTAGTATAGTGGAACAGCTATAAATCACAAGTGCTCCTCACCTTTTGAAGAGCAGAATGGTGATGACAATGATGATGATGAGCACCACAGCAAGGACGGGTCCCATGACCCAAAGCATCTCGGGCTGCTCGGTGCTGCGCTGCAAGGGGCTTTGGTCCTGCACCATGATGGGGTCCGAATACGGACTGGCTGAGAAGGTCCGCTGCAAAAAATAAAAGAGCATTTGAGGTTAATAATGAAATTGTAATTATATCCTCTGAAATGTCTACTTTCATTATTCTTAAATAGCTCTGAAGTTAAAACAACTTTGTGTCCCAAATGTAGAAAAGAGCATCTTTCCCTCAGGCCTGTTCACAAGGCTCCTCTTAACCCACGCCACACGTTCACCTTTATTAGCATATGTCACGTCTCCGAGAGCTTGTGATCACATGAGGGAAAATGGGCACAAAAAGCAGAGCGGAAAGTATCAAAATGACAGGTAGAACAAAAAGAGAGAGCGAGAGACATGGGCAAACACCATCTCCCTCTCTCAGTGGCTTTGATAAATGGAAACTGAGAAGAGAATCATATCCTCTTCATTAGTGCTCAAACCATGGTGATAGTGAGCCGGCTGGAGGCAAGGAGAGAGCGACGGGGAAAGAAAAAAAACGCTATGAAGGCACATAAATGAGACATCTCCCTGCTGCGCCCTCTCTTCCCTTCCACGCGCCCTGGGACAGCTTTCGATTCAGCCTTCTAAACTGCCTGGGATAAAAAGGGAAAAAATGAAACGAAAGATAAACGAGTGAAAGAAAAGAGGAGGAATGATGGGCCCGTCACCCTTTATCTGTGTTTGGACAGGCCGTCCACATGGACGTCATTTCCCTCAGGTCCGAACGCTTTGGCTTTCCTTTCTGGTCAGCATATAACCTGGCTCGCTCACTGAGTTCAGTTTGGTTCTGTACATAGATTATAATTGAAGCGATAAGCAGGACATTCGCTCAAAGGATGAGTGGATGGTTTGGTAGTGACAAATGCTGATTACGCTGGCAAAAATAGTTGAAAAGGGGACAACGGAATAGATTTTGTTTATAGATTCTGTGCCAAACACAAAAAAAAACCCCAAATAATAACAGACACTATCACTTACACACAATTAAGTTTCTTTTCTTCTATATGTGTGTGTGTGTGTGTGTGTGTGTGTGTGTGAGTGTGAATCAATCATTTGGACTAAGGAAAAACACAAATACTTAAGAGTCAGGAGAGGAAAAATATTCAAAACATTCGTGTGAGCATCATCCAAGGCAAACAAACAAGCCGTGAGTGTGAAATTGAACGATAGTGTCTAAATCTCTGTAAGCAATGAGGACAAGCGAGCTTAAGATGTTTCTCTAAACAAGAGTGAAAAGAGACTGCTCTGGATGTCCAGCGTTCCAAGTGGTGAAAAACAAAAGACAGCAGGGCACTTTTAACTGAACTGACATGAGTTAAGAGAGAATGTTTGTCGGCTGGTGTAGTTAGGAGGGACGGAGTGTGATGGGCCGACGGTTCCTGTTAGATATAGTCAAGTGGTAAAGTGGCGCTTAATTTTTGAACCATTTATGGTCATTTATGAATTTAACAATCCATTTTGGGAATTTGTGCAATGTTCAGAGATGGCGTGCAAAAATATTTCCTCCTTAGATGTGTCATCCACATGGCACCTGCAAATCGCCTACGCTATATTATTCTTGCAGTATCAACCATGTCTGTGACACATAAAGTGGCTCCATTTGAGGAGTTGCTTTCATTCATGTGCAAACCAACAAGTTACCAAAAATTGTTTTTCTAAGAAATATAGTCTAAATAAAAGTTCAGCAAAGGGATAAGTTAAAAGTTTGTGAACGTTGCCAAGGCCGCCCGCGATAGGTGAATTTCCGCGAAGTGGAGGAACAACATTTACGTATTTAACACTTATTCAGACTTTTAAAACACTTTTTCACGTAGTATTCTTTATTAAAGTGATGTTAACAAACATCTCCCCACTGCACGCGACGTCCCTGCGGAGATATTAATTTTCAAAGTGTTTGAATGGGGGGATCGGGCGGGAGCGCTGGGGCTCGTGCAGTAATGCCCAGTAGTCGTAGTGACGTGATGACGTTGACGGGTGAGGAGCATGCAGCTCCGACGCCGTTTGATCATCTCTTTGGTTTGCTTTTGTGTTATTTAAATGTTTTGTAACGCTCTCAACCGGGTTGCCCGGACGGGAAATAACACTGCNAAGTAGCGAGGGATTACTGTGCACCAAAAACCAGACATTTATACAGCTAGAATAGTTATTTACCACATTAGCAACGTATAGAGTGTATTTCTGATTAAAGTTATATTCATTGACAAAAACAGTGCTTTTCTTCCAAAAATAAGGACATTTCAAAGAGATTTCAAAGAAACTTTTGAGCGGTAGTGTGTATACACAATAGTGTGTACACACACACACACACACCTCTCTCAATCTTCATAAATTAATTAACAATTAATTGCATAATGTTCTATGATTGCTAGAGATTAATCAGGTTGAAAGAGTCTTCCGTGTCAGCTTTCACAGAGGGTTTAGTTGCAGCACCAGAAGGTTTAGATTTCCTTCTGGCTTCACATGTTCTAAAGGCCTTTGCGCTGGAGTTCCGCTCACATCCAAGCCACTTACTTATTCCTTAAGGCAGTTCTGAAGGCAGAAAGCCCCAAAGAGCCCGGCTGAGGAAGACGGGGAGCGACGGGCCCCAGATAAACTGTTGTCCTTTTGATCTTTACATAATCTTGTCATGTTTTTGGAATTGTTAAAGGCCTTGTGCAATCGGAGCTCATCAAGCATGCCCTCGCATCCCAAAAATCTCTGCGGATCAAGAGTATTGTATTGGCATTTCAGTGAACAGAAGTCCGAGTGAAGAAGAGGGGGTCGGAGAGGTGGAAGCGGTGAGGAAAGGAGGGGCAACAGGGCTCTTTGAAGAAGTGAGGGAACTGTCCCCCTCTTCACATAAAGCATGGCAGACAGATTAATGCCTAAGCTTTAGGGATACTTAAGACTCAGCTTCAAGGGAATCAGGACAAGCCGTGCTCCCAAAGCCCTGCCACGCAAATCTATTCTCTCGCTATTTCCAAAGCGCAGAGACGGAGGAGCTCAAAGTGCCAAACACTGCTGACGCTATCATCTGAGGAAATTATGAATATTTATCCGAGTGGTCTAGTGGGGGTCTGGGTTATAACTTTCATGATAATTTCCATGGCGGCGAGAGGCAGTCTGATGCTGCGGTTTGTTTCAGGAGTCGTCCAGGAGTTTAAGCTGACGCTTGTTCAACAAACAAAGCTTAGTGAGCTTTGCTGCTTATTAGGACAAAGCTTGGGTAAGACTTTGCATGTGTGTCTGCAGCTCATTCCAAATCTGGTGGAAAAAAGCCCGATGGAAACATGAACGGGTCTAAATTACCTGCTTTTCATTAGCAGTGACGGGATATTGGTCTTTAAGTTCAGCCATAACAAAGCACTGGTAGTGTTGGTTGTTGGGAAGGAGACGGTTGTAGAAGCCGTTGTATGTCTTCTCGTCGCCCAGGGTGAAGGTCTCGGGAAGGGAGGGCAATTTGGCGGCAATGTAAGGCCTGACGGGGTCCGCGTGACGTCGTCGCCGTCTTCTTCTGAGCAAGGCTCCTTCAGTAGATTCCAAAAGCTGTAAATGAAAGTTACAAGACACACTAGTTCAGGGAAATGGACACAAAAGCTTGTTGTTCAAGCGTAAAACTTAGAGAAATAATTAAGGGACTAGTACTTCAGTAATTTCATTTAAATTAATTTCACCATCGGTAATTACAAAAGCAACGCGTTGATAATTAACATAATGAAATGCATCTCATCAGCTTTTCCGGTAATTGATTTAATGAAACATTATAAAAAACAAACTTGTGTATCCTTGATAACCCACAGCTTCACAAAATCGTGACAGCCAAATCAGATATTCATGTAAATAAGCAAAAAAATTATAAAAATGTTTGAAGCATAGCGGAAATAGATTGAAAGGCCAGAAATGAATGGCACAAACCATTTGGAAACAAAAATCAATCTCACCTCATCCAGCTCCATCTCATCAGGATTTATCCACTTACGAGAAGATGTAAGAGATACCGGCACAACCACAATGTAGTACCACCTGAGGAGGAAACAAGACGGTTCAAACCAAGGAAATATTGACATTCATGTGTTGAAATACACTTCCATCACTCCACAGAGTTTTTAGAGTTTTTAGCTGTTAGACTAAACCGCAATGAATTTGCTGCTGCACTCAAAGTGAAGCGCGTCTGGGTTCTCAAGGCCTTAGTGATTATGCCAGCGCATTGACTACAACAGAACACAGAGGCAAGTATCGTCTGTGTCTTCTGAAGGCTGTTGTGTAAAGACGATATGGAAGTTGTTTTTTTACGTAAATAAAGTCATCTTGGTTTTTGAAAAAGAAAAAAAAAAGAAAAGAAAATAAACTAGATTGAAAGAGTGAAGTGAAGTTACAGAAAAATTGTTTTACACGTCAGTGGTCACTACTGTTAGTTACACCAATTGATGTATTTTATAACTATTATATCTTTCAATTCATTTGTATACAAATATTTTGCTTTCATACATTTACTTTCAAAAATGTTGCATTAAAGTGCATTTATTCTTTCCGGGGGATTAAAACAAAATTTCTAGCTTTTTATTTAGTTTATTTACTTTAAATTTACTTTAGAAAAAGTACAAAACGTTCCAGTACAGCGGTCATCATTCAACAGAGCAGTAGTTACAAACTACAAACCCTATGAACTTAAAGAACCAACTTGCATAAAGGCTTTTCCTATTATAGAGAATGCACAAATGGATCATGCTAAATAATAAATTACTGATCTATAGTTGTGATCAATAACAATACATTATTATTATTACC
>SOMO01000039.1:1257965-1292130 GCA_028128575.1 Paedocypris carbunculus | reverse complement strand
CGGAAGAGGGCGAAACCGATATCTCCGTTGATTCGCTACTTTCCAGAACAGAAGAGAAAAATAAAACAAAAGTTCAATTTTCTTTAAAAATGGTGTTATTCATTAAAATGTACGTGTTTACGATAGACATGAGTCCCTTTCGTCATGCATAAATCACTGTGACACGTTAAAGCAGTGCAAAAAAAGATAGTGCTGTCTCCCATCACCAGGAGAACTGGTGAAGAGCGAAGAGCACTTACTCGTGATGAGGTCTCTGTGGCTAGACTAGAAGAAACGGTACAGTATGTCTGCTTTCTTCGAGCAGAATCTGCTTGAAGCCTCCATCACTGGAGTCTGAAGCCCAAGTGGTCTCATCTACATCCTCCCCTCAGTCTTTCGCTTTACTACTGATTTCAAAGCAATCCTTCAAGACTGAACCTCCAGCACAAAGCTTCAAGAAATAAAAACATGCCCATGCGGCTTTAGCCTGACAAGAACCTTCTGGCTGCTTGAAGGGAAGAAAAAATCCAGGGCTTTATTGTGAAACTTGAATAAAAAGCTGAATACGGCAGGATGAGGTAAGTACAGGTTTCAAACACAGCAGGATTCTGCAGTGATTCTGTGTTTTAGACGCATGGAAATACAGTAGACCACCAAAGCCCACTGTGAAAATGAATTTCCACTAAAAATAACGGGACCATATGCCTATTTTTTATTGTTTACATCAAACTGGGTAATGATGTACAAATACTAGTATACTGATTTTCAAAAATGTATGTTTCTTGACCAAGAGTTTTCTAATTCTTGACCAAGAACCGCTTAAAAATCTTTAAAAATTATCTCACTGAGAGTCTAGAAAAGCAGCAACTACAGCCATGTTCACAAATCTCCCCTAGTGGGATGAATAAAATCTCATTCATTCAAGTTACTTCTGTAAATTTGACAAATCACGCAGCTGCTGTGTAAAGTAGTGAAAAATGGAGTGAAATCCATTTAAATGGACAGAAAATGTAAATTCATTTCACAATTACAGTACATCTGAGATTAAATCAGAAACTGCAGACTTGACAGGCAGTTAAACAAGCATCTTTACAAATACCAATATTAACAATTTGATAAAGACGTGAGTTCAAAATGACTCCAAACTATATGAATGTGCCAAGAACAGCTTTCACGTGTCTCATAGCTCGCAACTAACAAACAAGCATTTTGATAGGAAGACTGACCTGACGGGGGCTGTGGTGGGGATTTTGGGCATGTTAATGGTGAGTTTGCCGTTGCTGGTTTGATCTGCCGTGTACATGGCTGGTTTGGATTTGAACAGGTCGGGAGCGGTGCGGATGGAGACCTGCTGCTGAAGGCCACCAGCGCTATTACCCCGGCTCATCAGAACGAATGAGTAATCCGTGTCGGGCTGAAGCCGAGTAATCAGCTTCCTCTTCAGGTTGCCCTGGACCTCCACACTCTGCTGGTTATAGAGGATCTGCGGAGGAGAAAGTTATGGCTGACTACATCCAACATTCAAGACATTTCTACCTGAAAGAGTTAGTCACAACACAAAGTTTTACACTGTATTTTACTTGAATTTTATGCAGGTCTTAAAATTGCAATATGCTTGTTTTTTTTTTTTTTCCCCAAAGAAAAATGTAATGAATGCAACATGTGCACTCCATCTGCATATAAAGTCCAAAAAGGAATGTTTTGAATTTACACTGTTTTCTGCTAGCATGAAAGCCACACACAAAAATGTTCGGAACTGTTTGACAATAGTTTGTCGTTCCATAGCGGTTTCAAAAACGTGACTTGGGTTTCAAGGAAATGTGTAATAAACGTGTTGAATGACCGTTCTGAACCTCATAAACAAGGTTACGCTTACAGCTGGCGCAGTACATCCCAATTTAGCAGCTAATACCAGAAAGCTAAAAACGTTCCGGGCATTAGGAGTTTTCCTAATGAGAACATTATTTCTGTCCATGCGAGCTGAGGTCTCACCTTAAATGGCACTTGAGATTTATAATTTTCTGGAACTTCCCAGGTGAGAAGCACAGAGGTTTTCATCACAGCTTTAACACCGAAGCTCGTGGCAAACGCTGAGAAAGAAACACAGTTCAGGCAAAAGTTATGAGATTAGCGTTGGATTAATAATTAAAGTTACACTAGGTAGAATTTAATTAGAAGGCTGGTTTACTAAATGTGTTTATATCGACATTACACTGAGCAATTAAAATATAAACCACTGCGTTCGTGACATTGCACAGCATTTTCTCGACAATACATTTCTCATAAGGAAATTAGGGAAGCTACTGTTTTCGATGCTGGCACACATTCGCTCGCTAAATCTAATGCTTGTTTTAGCTGTTCTGCTAAGCAAACTCACAACTGCATGAAGTCGTGTAAAAACAAATAAACCAGAATAGAATCTTTCCTATACTGGAATTATGCAGATGCTTCAATTCACAGTAATAATGGAAATAAGTGACATGTCCTTTGACACCACAGTGCTTCAATTTAAACACATACACACCATTCAGATTAATTTAAACTCAGAATGGCAATGTGGCTGCACACACACACACACACACACACACACACACACACTAAAGGAACTTTGCTTTCCATAAACGCCAATAATGTGAACACATTTGTAAAAAATTTCAATGCCTACATTTTGGGGTAACTACCAGTTCTGTGTAGTAGCTGGTGAACCAGAGCGCCACCAAGCTGCCAGTTAATTAACTGTTTGTTTGGGGGCATTAATTGTTTAGAAATGGATGAGGGTTTCTTGTTTATAACCTCTTAAATGTTATCAATAAAGATACCCCACTACCATCTTTTAGAAAACTGCAAGATTTGCCAGACATTTCGTTTTTGCTCTTGAGAACCCCGTTACACAGAATAACAAAAGTATTACCATCTCAAAATCAAAAAGGTATAATTTGTGAATATAGATCAAATTTTAGATTTTACAAACCAGGTGACGTGGACATGGTCCGGCTCTGGATGCTGGGGCTTATGGGACCTCCTCCCTTGCTGGTGAAGGCTTGCACTCGTATGTCGTAGGTTGTGTCAGGCCGAAGCCCCTGGATGCTCATCTGGGTGTCATGAGTGCGGTCGGTGCTGTTCTGCTTGCTGTTGATGTCGCGGTACACCACCACATACGCTATGATCCGTCCATTCCTATCCGACAGGGCTGGAGCATCCCAAGCCAGGCTGGTTGTGGACGTGGTCAGGCCGACGACACGCAGGTTGAGTGGAAACCCGCTGGGGACGTCTTCCGGAGTGCTAATTTCTTTCACATACTCTTCTCCGGCTCCGGCCCGGTTCCTGGCACTCAGCTGGAAGCTATAGGTGGCCCCCTTGTGCAGGTCGGTGGCCGTGTGGTGGTCGTCCGTACGTGCAAACTCACGTACTTCATAGGTTTCGTCTTCTAGACGCTTATAGCGCAATCGGTAGCCCATCAGCTCACCCACCATGTCCTTAGGAGGCTGCCATTGAATGAGGGCCGTGTTGCCAATGGTGGTGCTGATGATCATGGTGGGTTTCCCAGGAACTAAAGAAGAAAGAAAGAAGAAAAAATAACTCCAAGAATCTATTAATTCAGTCTATAAAAAGAAATAGTTCGGAGTTTCAAAGTGAAAAGCTGCTTTGACAACTGTGAAAAATACATGACAGGATTTCTATATCCCGATCTAATATTAAATGTGATCTACAGGGGGAAAATAGGACAGGACTTCAGTTCCCTTATTAGAAATGAATGAATTGTGCAAACTAAACTAAGGCCACATAGGCTCAAGCTCTATTTTTTATTAATGACTGACAAATTAAAACAACATTCGTTTGAACAACTGAATTTTATGATCTAGGTTGAGCTCTGTACTAAACTTTGGACTTCAACACCAAATATGCAGAAATACGTCTGTTAAATTAACAGAAAGAGGCTTGAGTAAGAGAAAGACCTGCTCCAGTGGTGGTGACGACTTTGGCTTTGCTGCGAGCGCCATCGCCCTTGGTTGTGTATGCTGCCACTGTAACGGAGTAAGACGTCTCGGAGAGAAGTCCAGTGATAACGGCCTCCTGTAGAAAGCAGAAGCGTGTGATCTTCCAATGTCAAGCCCACCTTATCTAGAGATGCCCCCTACTGACAGAACAAGCCCCTCAAACAATCCACATCCCAACCCTTCAATCAGTCTCAACCGTTATCTCACAGATTCAGCTTAGTTTGTCATCTTGATGCACACTAGAACTTCCTTTATGAAGAACTCCTCTAAGCCACAAAGAGAAGATCCAAAGGCAGACCACGTGTGTCAGTGCTCAAGCCTCTCTCCAGTATGACGTTTGTAAAACTCAGAAGGACGACTTTGTCAATGTCAGTTATTCAGAATGAAAACATGTGATGCATATGTCAAATTTGTTGGAGTAATGTAATGTAATAATAAGTAATACTGCTCCATAACTTGAAATAAAAGAAAGACTTATTTACAGAAGAATGTCATACTGGCCTAACGCAGAACAATGACACACTTGGTCGATTGAACATCTGGTAACTGCGGAGAACATTTGAACAATCCTCAGAACCAGAGAACGACAGAAATGGAACACAAAGTCAACACATGCAGAAAAAGCTCACAAAATGTCTAGTTAGTATTCTATTCAAATGTCGTATCTTAGAAATATTGCATGTATTAGATGATCTACTAGAATATACATAGTTCTATCTACCGTTGATTCCATATAACTGTTTTACTAATGGAAGCCTCTTAATTGGGCCATATTCCAAAGTACAGAGAGAAATCTTACTACATAAGCTTAATTAATTTAATTAGCCAAAATAATTTGTGCTCTATTCTCAAAGAACGTGAGCAAGAATATGGTAAAGAAGCACAGACTTCCTGAGCACCACTGTAAAGTCTGTGAAAACGGAGCGAAAAGAGGCAGCACGCTCGGTTTCATCAGAACAGTTTTCGGCTGATGCAGGAACGGATCTGAATCTGAAATCCGTGCAGTGTAAACTATGTGCATCGGAACAAAAAGAACGAATCAGTCTCTGAAGGGACTCGTTATTCTCACGTTATTTATTCATGAACGACACATCACTACAGCATTGCAGTTGCTAAAGGGCGCAATCAAATGTGTCGCGTTCTTCTGTGCTACGTAGTATGCGAACACGGGCATCAGACTGGCTATTGCTGCCAAAATGAACTTTATTACTTGGTATCCTGAGTTTAAAAAACACAGGCTAGAACCTTTCTTTAGTAAATAAAATGAGCGTGATTTCTTGAGAATAAAAAGTAACTACTAGTTAACTACTAGTACCATCACTAACATAAGATACAATTTTTGCTCATTATTTTGCTGACCTTTAAAAAGAAATCAAGTTGTTGCAAGCAGTGTTTTTCCACACAATCCCTTATTTAATTAAATCAGTGCTCTCAGCATCACAAAGCCACAAAAGCTGATAGGGCTATAGGGATTCGATTAATCATACATCTAATCGCTGTCTGTGTGTCAATCTAGTCGAATATGAGCTTTATCTGATAAAACCAATGAGCCTCTCAGTGTGATCACAAGGTCACCAGGTCAGGCATGAATTTTGTTTAATGTATGAATCCCAGATTCCATAAATCCAGTTTGGCCTGAGCTTGCCCAGTAGCTGCAGGTTTTGCAGGCAGGTGCCAGCACACAGCACAGGTGCCGTCTGGAACAGTGGGGCTCCGCTGAGACGGCAGCCAGTCTGTTGGCGCAGAGATGGGCTTACGGAGAAATGGGGTCAGGCTTCACTGGGAAGAAAATGACACTGGTAACAGAAGTGCGTCCATTTCTTCAGCCCTTTTTGAATGCGCCAAATCTGGCCAGTAAGAGGATTTGCTAGCGTAAAGAGAGCCAAGCTCAAACTGTAGTGGGCAGTCACGCAACTAGAAGAATCTTTGAGGAAACACTGGAACAATGAGACGTGTACACACACACACACACACACACAAAACACGCTTGCACTCACAAAGGCTGTAGTGTTGAAAGCAATTTATATTTTTTTCCAACTTTCTCTTTTCCGTACAACTTTCTCTAGTTTTCAACACTCACAGCACACCTTGAACACATTCATTCATTGCTTTTCTTCTATATTGCAATTTATGGTCCACACGTTTACATAAGCATTACGTCTTAGTTGTAATGAGTTGATTGTTCAAGATGGCACATTTTATACTTGCTTTAATCACAGGAGTAAATACAGTCCAAACATATCATGTGTGGTTTGTCAGATTAACTATAGAAGATTTGTTGATTTTTCATTGTTTTGAACAGACTTACTGTATATGTGCGTATATTATAATATATAATGTATAGAATGTATATGTGCACACACACACACACACACACTGGGTCTAAAAGAAAAGATTAAAGCATTTGAAAAAGTTAAAGGTCAATTGTAGGTAAATATTGGCCATTGATATCCGGTTTAGAGGGACCATCACACTTCATTTAAGAGACTCAACTTTCCTATTCCTGTTTAGTAAACTTTCAAAAATATTTTTTGGATCACTACCTTTGTTATTTCAGAACACTGACAAACATTTCCAAGTTTACTCAAGGTTGCTAAAGTTACCTACTAAACAAAACAAATCAAACCAGACCCATTTAATTTCATTACGTTAATCAGCCTAGTTCTTGGCTGTTTTCTGCACTTGACTTGCACCTAAGCTCACTTGCGTGCAAGAACGCAAAAAAACAATGGAATACTTTCTCTTCTACAAGTCATTAGAGCAGTCATCACACTGCCAGTGAAGCAGGAGAGGCCAGACCTTTAACGCAGGCAGCATCATCACCATTAGTAAATACAGTGCATTAGCTGCTGACCTTCAGTACACTACTGAAATGGCTGCAATTTAAATGCTTCCTTTCTGAGTGTGTGTGTGCACCATTAAACAAGCTTGCAGTCTAGAAAATGGTTTCAGCACTGCGAAGGAAAAAAAAACAAAACAAAACAAAAAAACAACCTAAGCGTGCTAAGGATGAACCCATAGACCCACTTCTAATGGTTTTCAGCCTTTCCCGCTTGGTCCAAACTCACAATAAGCACACAGAAAGAGTTCAGTCAAACTGTTAATCCCTTCTTACATGAAGGAACAAAGTCGAACTGTTAGTTTCACACAAAGAGAAAGCAGGCGGAGAAAAAGAAACACATGAACAAGCTCTCTCTCTCACACACACACACACACACACAAATGAAGAGAGTTCCCACAGGCCCATTGCCGCAAACCACCCGCTCACACTTGAGTTACTCACATATTCCGTGGACTCTTCAATTTTCCACTGATGGAAAACACATGACAGACGAGAGAGGGGAAAATGAATCAGAAATGGCACTACTGGGGAGAAAAAAAAGCATTGCTACCTTTTTTTCTCTCATCTACAGATGAACAGTGTTAACAGTGACATGCGCCATTGTAGCTATGCTCTAAAGAGAAAAAGGTGGAGGAGGATGAATAATCATTTTTATATTAGGCAGCTGCAATATAATGTCAGTTTGCGGCGACGCATGAAGTGATGCTGCTGCTCTGTGGGAGAAAGAAATGACAAATATGGCAGCGTTTACACCTGGTGCAGGAGCGCTTTAGTCTCAGCATGGATGCAATTCACCAACACTTACCTGTGATGCTAAAATCGCAATTCACAAAAATAACTGCAAAATTTCAACCCTCTGAACATTTTAACACCGTGTGCACTGCCATTTTAAATGCATTTAAAAAAATGAAAAAAAAAAAATAAAATAAAAAGCCCTTTTAGACAATTATTCAACAAAATAATGATCGACTATATATAAAGAAAATATATAGGCATATTATTATAGCTACGACATGCAATGCAGAATAGCTTTCAGAAAAAAATGAGGAGACATTATAAAGTTTTCCATTAAAATATGGGAGTGCTATATAAAATTTTCCCTTTGACTGTAAGTGAATCCTGTAGCGACGGAAAGCGTATTTCTTGGTGCGAGTCTCTTGGTGGCTTTGAGCATGAAATCCCATTACCTCCATCACCCTGCCAGCTCAGTGACATCAAACTTTACCGGCACTGTGCGAAACACAATCTCCCTTTCCTCTTCCCCACCACCTCACATCCTCAACAAAACACACACACGTGCATCAAATCTTCACTGGACCGAGTATGCAGTCAACTTAGTTGAAGCTGATGCCAGAAAAATGAAATTGCTCTTTTCTAGCTGAGAAACTGGAGCAGGGCACATCACAACTGAGCAGACATCCAAAAGTGCCATTTCCTACATTAGAGAAATTCATAGAAATAACCGTAGAAGATACATTGAAAAAATAATTTGAAACTGGAAGTAGTTTTACAAATATTGAAGAATGAATAAAATCTATCTATAAAAAAATCTTGTAAAAAAAAAAAACCTGAAAAAATGTTGCCCTTGTTACATCAAAAACAGTAAATGACTAAAAAAACACTAAAACACACATTTACTGACTAAAAAACACATTTACTGAAAATGTAAGTGCATTTACTGCTACTTATATAACTACTTGTAAACAATTTATATTTATTTTACTCTTAATTGTTGTTTCATCAAAATCTGTAGGATATTTGAGAAGGAAAAAATAAGAACAATTTTTCACATGTGAACATCGGCACATGACTCTTAAAAAGGAATTCAGCCATTCAGGCATTAAACAAATCCACATCATCATATTCAACTAGCTAGGAAGATGCTGACAGTCAATGAATAGAAATGTACAAGTAAAACATCAATGTAATGAAAAAAGCAAATTATTGGAATAATTGTTGTGTTGCCTGAAAAAGCAACGTGAAGCTCCGGCTCACAACCATCATTTCACAATGCTGAAAATGAAACCTGTCCCATGTTAGTCTGGCGGGTGGGATTAGCTCAAACTGTTTTAAAGACCCCTAACAGAATGAACGCTAGAATAAGCTAGGTTTGTCGGGTCAAGGATCCACCCATCCGCCCGTCATTACCTTTCCCAGTGTGAAGCTGCAGTCATGCTGATAAGCAGAAGCTGAAGCATTGATCAGATATAATGGGTGGGAGAGCTCTCGTAACCCTCCAGCTTGGCACTTAAGAGTTGTACTTCAATCATTCAGTCGTCGCTGTTACAGTGGATTCATCGCCTTTAAAATCACTGCTTTCATCTGTCCTATTAATTGCGCATAAAGAAGTTACTGAGATACCTAAATGCACTTTGAGATGATGCATAATGGCATTCTAATGAATGAAAAGAATGTATTAATGAAATTCAAAGGGCCTGCTGGATGACAAAGCTGCAGTTCTCTCCACGCGTTCATACTACAACACAGCCTTCTTGTATCTGACACAGCCAGTTAAACACACTCAACTTCAGAGCACAAGATAATGAAAGGTACTTCTGGCAATGCAAGTCTCAATTTGTGTCTAACATACAGTACTTGTGTAATATATCCATCTAACAGAATCCTAAATTAATAGATTAACCTACTTAAACAAATTGCTTCAAAGAGCAGAAAATTAGGTCAGAAGAAGCGATATGAATCTTTAAGATGAGGCCAAATGAGGCAAATCATTCTGATGATTTTAAACAGGAAGCTTGGACTTGTCCTAGGTAAGTGTAAATCAGTGGTTCTCGCAACCCCCTTCAAACCTATAGAAAAATATCTTGAAATCTCGCTTGAATTTCGAACAAATAATTCACGAAAGATTTTTTCAAGTCTTCTCAGTGAACAATTCGTTTATCACGAGCCAAGGCGTGCCGCTACAGACTGTAGCGAGAAGAATAATTCGCAAATTGTTCAAACGGACAGCGCCGCATTCAGTAAAAAATTAAAGTATCACTCGAAAAGAATCGTTCACTTTTGTTTAAGAGTTAAATGGAGTCAGTTAAAAGAATCTAAATTCCCATCCCTAATCTGCGTGGCTGATTTTCGTTTTTTTTTTTTCTTTCTTATTTCTTCTGATCTTCCACGCTATTTGAGAAGCACTGGTGTAAGTGGTGAGCAGTTGTGTGACAATGACACGTACCAACCCTGAATTCCTTGAGCAGGACACCAAACCCTAGTTATTTCACCAAACTGAAAAGTAGAGGGACTCATTGGATTGATTTATTGTGTGGAGATTCGTTGTGATGGCACTTTGTCCACCCACGAATTTAGCCGTGGTAGAAAAAGATCATGTAACAGGTAAGTGTCCATTCAAATGTAGTGCAGTAAAGAGTACATAAACTCAATCAAAGATATGGTCAGGTAAAAATTGCTTATACTAATAATAGTACAAGTACAAAGTAGCCAAAAAAAATCTCAAGTAGAGTAACAAAGTCTAATTAATCAAGTAGTTTAGACAACTGTTACAGATTTGGTAAAAGTAAAGCAGAGCAGCTCATCCATCCATATGATTGAACCATTGGCCATTCTTGGCCCAAGCTTCACTATCATTAGATAAAAACACAATTTAGCAAAATAGTGAAAGCACCACTCATTTCTCCAACATAATCCTACAGCTCTTATTACCTCTCTCCATCTTCTCCCCTACACCCACCGCTGCAGGAATATGACACTAACCAAACAGCGGTAAAGTGACAGCTGTAATTGTAGGGGACTTGTGCAGTTTTATTGAAGAAGCCTCATTGAAAGGTTGACAGGCCTCTCCAACGGCCACTTACTCCACTCTCATTTCAGGAACACTGGAACGGATCTATTATCTCCATCACTTGGTTAAATATAGACCTAGAATTAAAGTGTTGAGTAGCTTTCTAGACTGGCCATGTTGAACGAGAAAGGGAAAGAGAGTGAATTCAACCAATCAGGGCCAAACTTGGTCATCAGAAGCTGCGAGTGGTCAATCTGCGATTCCAAAACTGGTTTCAAATCTGCTTTCCATGAATTCAAAGGCAAAATGAAAAACTGAAATCTGACAGCATTTTCAATACAACATCTGTCACATAACATGTAGTTTTCCTGTCACATGACATATAGTCATAAAGACTTGGGATGGACATATATATTTTTTTCGCTTCACTAGATTAATTTTTCCTCCTTTTGAAATAAGACACTAAAATGGCAGCAATCAGAAATAAAATACAACAAAATAATAGAATGAAACATAATAATAATAATAAATAGTTTGGTCCAGCCTAAAGCAAGCAGACCATAGGTTTCTTGCTGTGAATAAACACTTTCTATCCTCCGCTATCACCTAACAAAGTACAAAAATATAAACTCAGCACTGTATTTGTAAGCTCTACTTCTCATGCTAATTTGGAGCTTAGCCATTAGTGTTAAGGTTCTTTCAGTCCTCATAATGCCTTCTAAAAGTGGATGAACACCATTACGCCCATTCCTGCGCTCCTCCGAGATGTTTTAGGAGCTCAATCATGCAGAAGCCGATGCTCTTAGAGCCTGAGAGTCTCTGAAGGTGGTAAGAAACGAGCATATTAAATATGAACAACCAACAACCTCCAGAACACCAAAAATGGATGCTTCGTAAATCCAAGTACTTTTGTCAAAAACAAAAAGCCCTGCTCACCATTTATCAAAGAACCTGCACAACCGCCCAACCATACCATTAGCCTTACACAATACACAACGGATTTTCACCACTTATCCGAGATGCTTGGTCCTTTCTTTACTACATTTCTCTGGCCAATTACATCTCAGAAAAGCCACTACAGCCACTTTTTGTTTCATATTTTCAAGTAAAACCAATATGTCTTAAAATGGCATCTTCTGACAAACATAAAAAACAACAATAATGATTTGAATGGATGATAATGTATGAATAATAGTAGATTTAGAAATGTGGTTTAGCGAGTCTGGCAAGGGATTTGGCTGTTGCTAGCGTTTTGAAGCAATGATGACAAACGAGTAGCATCCCGTAACAAGACAATGCGACTGAAAGGAATGAGTCAACGATGCAGCGACGAGAGAGGAAAAGGTGTGCACAGGTGTCCTTGCGATGGGAGAGCAGGAAGGTCAACCGCAGTTCAACCACGGTAAACAAAATCCGCTCGATGTTTTAACTCCCTCACAGGATGAAACTAGACTGGAGAGAAGAAAGAAGGAACTTTCTAGTATGCCATCTAAAACAATCAGCAAAACTGACCTTGTGACTTTAAACAAAAGTCTACAAGTTATGACTTGTCTGGGTGTTATAGACTACAGCCTTGGGACAGACCCAACACTGATTGCGCCATAAAACACGGTGGAAGGCCACAAAGACAAAGAAAAAAAACCCAAACAGGTGTTTTAAAATCCATTTTAAAAAGAACAGGAACTGAAAAACATGTTACAGGGAACTTGCTCCCAACATTAGCATTTGTGGCGCACTCCACTTACATTTCCACTTATGCAAATGACTGAAAAATATTTAATACATTTATTAGGAAAAACTCTCGTCAGCTTTTAAATGACAAACAGTTTGCAGTGGTCCATAAATGCTTCGGGTTTCTGCTGGCTCGTGGATGTGAAGTGCTTACGCAGATAAACAACACACGTCTTGGGGGGGTGCAAGCAAAAAGCAGAAAAAAAGCCATGTCTGCGCAGAATAATTTACTGCTAACAATTCGACAACAGACGCATTTAAATGTAACCACCCTGATTCTCTCAATCCCCCAAAACCGTGTACTTCAAGTTATTCATGAATATCTAAATCCCTCTTAAGGATTACAATCTTTCTTCCATCTCAGTGCATCCACGCTTCTTCAGGCAGTTTTAAATCGCATAATAGTAATGTATCATGAGTACAAAAAAACAAAAACAAAATAAATAAAGACATAAAAATACAAAGTAAAAGGCAGTGCACATGTATTAATGCTTGATATATAAGGAGTCTGAATCCTGAAAGGCCAGCGATGTTGTGAGCCTGTTAAATATTGAACAAAAATTTACATAAGACTCTAGGTTTAGGAAGTTAGAGAGTTTCTTATTTATGAGACTTGAATCCTACAAGTAAATAGGCACAAGTCAGTAAGGGTTTGTGTTCCAAACCCTGGCAGACGGCTTACCAGGTTATTATCTGCACGTTAGCCAATTTAATGTTTAAAACAACAGGCAATTTAGGACGAAATCTTTTGGCANGAATCCTACAAGTAAATAGGCACAAGTCAGTAAGGGTTTGTGTTCCAAACCCTGGCAGACGGCTTACCAGGTTATTATCTGCACGTTAGCCAATTTAATGTTTAAAACAACAGGCAATTTAGGACGAAATCTTCTGGCATCATTTTTAGATCTAGGAAATCTAGAGGTGCTGCGAAACCTGAATAGGCCTACGGGGATGTTTTGATTATATTTATTTGTGTGCTCTGTATTGAGACGGCGACCGTATAATTACGTCCGAGTACTGCTGCAATAGCAAGTAATAAGGACTTAGTAGGAAGTACCTGCGCTTCCGGCAGAGCAACGTCCATTATGTTTGGCTGCCCTCGGGGCTCCCCGTTCTCCAGGCTGGAATAGATGACCTGGTATCCACGGATCTGGCCATGCTGCTTTCCCGAAAGAGGCGGCTTCCATGTCACACGGACAGCTGTGGCGTTTCGAGCCTCCACTTCCACTTTCCGAGGTGGAGCTCCTGGCACTGAAGAGAGACAATTGAGAGCACCATGTCAGCTATGAAGCTTCAATAAATAAAAATCTGAATTTGTTTGACTGCTTCCATTAAAAGCATCAGATCAGGACTCAACTCGTCAAAACATTGAGGTTAGGAACATGAGTGGAAACAAATAAGGGAATTGAGAGGAAAACAACAGGAAGCCATTGAAGAGCTACAGTATGGAGGAGGAAACTTGTGGACCAGAGAGTGTGTGAAGGGCAAAGCTTGGCCTGGGAGAGAATATGGAGCTTATGAGCAAGACAAGCCTTGCATACTTGAGGGAGCAGAACAAATCCTGTTATTAGGAGACAGAGTGTGTGTTGTTTTGTGTAAAAAGAAACTGTAATGGGAACATCCGGCCTTTAGAAAAGAACGGCTGCTGTTCTCATAAGTTCTTCTCTTCAGTCTGCACATTTATGGACAAACCATATCAAAAGCACACAGGGACTCTTCAGTCAGTCAGACATGTAATAGCCTATGAAAAAACTGCAGAATCGTGACAGAATGTCTAAAGAAGGACTGACGGTGAGAAAATGCGTTAAGAAATGTCAGTGACAGCATGTCTACACCAGAGGTTTGAGACCATTATAAGCCAAGGATATATTTTTACAATTGGTAAATCCATTCCTCCTTCCATCAAATCTTCCGTGTGCTCATATTTGTGCACAGATAAACGTACAGTACATTAGTATAATGTGTACTGGTAATGTGTATTTTTCATCCAGATCTTTTCAGTTTATTCAACACATTGTCTATATCTTGGTCTCAATATTCCTTACAAAAACCATATAAAACCGACAAATACTCCAGCGTTCAGTGACAAAGCTCAGAAGCAAAGGCTTTGATTCTCTGTGCTACTGCTCAATCATCATTGATATAGTCAGAACAGCAAATTAGCGCTGGGCATCGATTCAAATGTTTAATTATGATGAATGGAATGACCGCCTGCTGTTAAAATGTACAATTAAACAGCGAATTAGTGAAGAGTGTATTCTGCACTTTACTTTAAATGCACACACGCATACACAACTAGCTTTTTCATTGATTGATCTTGCATTCTGTCTGTAATCATTCTGTAGAGCAGAAGATAATATAAGTCCCAGCGTGACGAGAATAATGACAGCCAAACACCCCAAAAAATGGGCAACCAATTGCAGGATGAGAAATCGAAACACTATCCCAGATAAACACCAAAAGAACACGCTTCAGAAAAACTGAAGTTGTCAAACTTTAACTCGTTGTCAAACCTTTTCAGTTGGCCCTATTATCAAAATTAAGATATAGAGTTATTCTATACCTATTTATCTATAGGATAATTTGTTGGTCGGATAACTTGTCCTATAATGAAGTTAAGTCTTCAAAGGCACATTTTTTCAAGTCACATAAAAATGCATAGTTTAGCAAAACAAACAAAAAAACATATACAGCTAATAGTAATATGTATATAATACATTCACTTAAAATGAATAATCATTGAAATATTAATCAAAAGCCATGCTGAAAAAAAACTTTTTCAGCTTTGAAAATTGTTAGGAAAGAACAGCCATGCATAAAAGTGTCAGAGCGGAAAAGGGGGAGAGAAAAGATGACAGCCAAGGTGAAAGGCCAGCAGCATTAGTGGTCCACACGGGAAACTTCAGACCTACCGTCCTCATTGGTACGGATCTGCACAGCTGTGCTCTCTGGGCCAGGGCCAACATCCGTGTGTGCCCTCACCCAAACCTGATACTCTGTCCACTTCTCCAGTCCCTCCAGCACATAACTGGAGACATCTGCTCCGATGTCAGGCACCTCATGCCGCTCAGAGTCCTCACTGTTCACCGCCTGGTAGCTGAGCGTGTAGCGCACAATAGCGCCGTGCCGACTTGCAGCGGGCGGTGCCACCCAACTCACCTTGATGCTGGTGGAGCTCAGACTGAGCAGGTGCACGTCTTGAGGGGGGGCAGAGGGGGCTGCAGGTAGGAGCAAGGCAAGGCGCAATGCATCAAGCCAAATCAAACCAAATGAAACAACTCAAGGCAAGCAGACTTCTGGTCTGAGAGGTTGGCAGGGAGAAGACCCAGAAGATTTAAACGGTTCACATGCTCAAACGAAAACTAAAGTAGAACAATTTGCACACAAGCAATGAATCGTTTCCTCTTTCAAAGAAACAACACAGTCCTCTGCTTAACTTTTTAAATGTATTACATTTCAAAACTATGCAAAGCATGTTGTACATTTTTAGAAACGTTGGCTATCGATTAAACAGGAAAAAATTGTAACATTAATGAAATATGCGACAATACTATATTGGAACTAAATAAATTTGCTTCAACGAATTTGTCACATTTGGTTCCTCTGCTAACAACCATAAAATCCATGCTGACACGCTATTGTTTGGAAGCAGCCAATCCTTCACAGAGCATATACAAGTGTTCCTCGTAGCTGATTGGCTAGTAGCTATAACATTGACTTGAAGTCAATGGACTACATCAAGTCACAATAGAGTTATCCTCAAAATAAGCTTTTTTAGAGACTAACCAAACGTTGGCAATTCCTCCTAACTAACCCAGTGAATGTTCTAGGCCAGGGGTGGCCAACCCGTGAGGAGTTGAGACTCTTGAGCCTCATGCGGCTCTTTAACTAGTTTCATGCGGCTCTTCAGGAGTTTTCACATGACATGAGTCCAATAAAACACAATGTTAACTGTTGAAAAATAACTAATATTATCATGTTGGTGTGGTTAGTGTCATTAGATCTGGCTGAGCAGAGGTCTGTGTGTGTGTGTGTGTGTGTGTGTGTGTGTGTGTGTGTGTGTGTGTGTGTGTGTGCATACTGTACAAGATTAAGGAATTGGATGATGTTTATGTGTGCCCGTGTGTATGATGTGGCTTTTTGCGGCTCTTTGTGGCTCTAATACAGAAAAAAAGTGGGTCTTAGTGTCTGACTGGTTGGCCACCCTTGTTCTAGGCATTACTGTAAACCCAATAAATCCAAAAGTTACTGCTTAAACAGCAGAATGCATCTATAAATACATTTCTGCTGTGTTTTTATTCCTTTAGCATTATTGGCACAGAGACCCAAAGTCTTTCCCATTTACTGCTTTTCACTGTCTGCTGAGTGTTGACAAGCAGGGGAAAGGCAATCAGTCTGTGTTTTAACATCCGTTCACACATTCTCAGTCAGACTATTGGCTGGGAGACAGCAGTCGCCCCATTTGTCAGAGATTCAAGTGTCAGTGAGTGTGTCAGCTGATGCGTCCGACAGCCCTCGACCATCTTGCCTATGCCAAGCGAGCTGCAAGATTCCTCTGCAAGGTTCGCTAGCACTTCTGAGCCTTAGAGATAAGGAAGGCGTGATGTGTTAAATAAAATCTGTGGCGGGTGAAGCTCAGGTGAGCAATGAAATTAAACGCTCTTGCCAACACAACACAGACCAGAAGCATAAAAAAACAACAACAACAACAAAAGCATAAAAATTCATAACGATCAAAACGCTACAGGGCATTCGTTCATGCAGTTCTAGACAGTGAAACATAAACACACAATAAAACGATAAAGAAAAACAACTACGGAGAATGAGGAAAGAGCAAAATGTGAAGAGGCCTGGGACATTTTAAAATGCTCGCCTGTCTTTGTTCACAACTAGAGCAGTGACGATTGGAGGAACGTCGGAATACACATGGCTTTAATCTGACAACAGCCAAATGTTCTTCTTCACTATAAAGTGATACTATGATGCTGTACAAATGGAGTCTACAGCTTAACACATGTAGCGATAATCACATTGTTTGGGAATCTTGACACCAACCTCAGGACAAAAGGTCTTATTTCTGTTCTGATGAACCAGGGAAAGTTAAAATCGTTCCCATTAAACCCAATTTTGTGAGCTGGTAAATGCAAAGAATCCCTGTGCTGTAGCAAAAATGTAAGCATGCATGCGTTTCCCTAAAAAAAGATCTATTATCAAAACATTATGAATTGTACAGGATTGGACGGTTTTTGGCTTTTGTGCTTGGAAACTCCCAGATATAGATCTGAAACTACTGAATCCCAGTAAACATGGCCGATCGAATTTGATGTTTCAATTCAGGTCTACTAAAACTCTGGGATTGAGCTTTTACTAACGTTGTACTCCCACACTATGGCTTTCTTACTGTGCGTAGACGCTTTGTGTACCTTCCAGACCATTTCACATATTTTAATAATCTGCATTTTTAAGAAGGCAGCTTCATTTATTTCTACTGCTCAATAATCTGTGGCTCAAAAAGTAGAGCTTGTGCTGGTTTGCAACCTTAGCAGGGTTTAAAAATGACATAGTTGAAGGTATGAATTCTCTTCTTAAATGGTGGAGATGAAGGTACAGGCAGACACTGGACGTACCTGTTGCGCTTGTCAATGAATAAAAGTTACCCATGGCTTAAAAAGTGAAAGAATTGTTTAAGTGATGGACATACAAGATAAAGAAGAAAGGTGGCAACAATCCTGCAGGTTTCCTATAGAGAGGTTTGTAGGTTAGGTGAAATGTAAAGGAGCGTAAAAAAAAACTCACTTGACTGGGCAGTTCGGGCTTCGATAGGTTGAGTATAAACTCCCAGTCCATTATCAGACCGAGCAGCTAGTGAGAACTTATACAGAGTGTCTGGCTTCAGGCCTTCCACCGCATATGAGCCAGCCGGATTGAAAGTGACATGGATCTAAACAGGGAATAAAACAGCAAGCACAGGTGAGGTCAAAGTGGACAATCTATGCGTGACTAAAACTAGCCAAAAAGTCCATTTGGCAAGAACATCTATTGAAATCAAACCCATGGTCAGTGACCATCAAGTAAAAATATTCTTCAATTGAAGCCAATCGCACAATCTAATACTATCGCCAAACTGCAGACTGTTGCCTGTGGCCATTTTCTGAAATGTCAATTCTGGCCATCTTTCATTCATGTCCGTAGCCCGGAGCAACAGCTGTACATGTTCAATTCTGACTCTGTTTGGAATTCCGAATGAACCAGTCAAGAACAAGCAGCGGCTTCTTACCTTGTTGTCAGAGTCGACCTCCCAATACATCAGCTCGTATTTGATGATGGGGTCTTGTACAGGCCAAAGCCAAGTGAGCTGGATACGTGTGTCCAGTTCTGCTTCAGCCTCAAAACTCGTAGGTTGAGCAGGAACTTGAAGTCAAACAAACACAAACTTTAAATTGTGTGAACATTATGGAAACTGAATTATATTCATCCTGGTCTTGGTTGACAGCCTTCTAATAAAATAGTGATATTCTAAAAAGCTGTTACACAAACAGAAATTAGGGTGACATTTGTAATGCAGAAACAATATCAAAAATAATAAATCTCAATTAATTGCAGTACAATCATATGCTCCTACACAATATATGGAGCTCTCACAGTCTTACTATTATTGCAACATCAAATTTGTATCTCAAATTCAATTGCTAAATGTACAGTACATTGATAACACACATTTTGCAACATTTTTTTTTTTTTTAAATCTAGTTGGCAATTATTATACCAGTAGTCTCAGTAGCGTGCTTTTTAAAAACTTGCATATTACAAACACAAATCAATACCTAATTAAAAAAAAGAGTGCATCGTGCACTCAAGTCAATCCATCAATTACACGTAATAACTACTAATAGTAAGCTATCCATCAAGTACATACAATTATTGCTAATCCCTAATTAAAAAAATAAACAATTCTTGGGAATGGTCTGTGATTGGTTTAATATGAGGTAAAGCACACATAATTGATTCTCATGTACAGAACTGTAAAAATAAATGTATATATATTTACCTCCTTGCTGTGTTTTGACTTGCAGCACATCAGACGGGGGTCCGTCCCCTACAGAAGTGAAGCCCAGCACGCGTAAACTATAGGTAATGTTTGTGGTCATGCTAGAGATGGTGGTGAGTCGGCTGTCGTCTGTGTTGTGCTTCTGCCAAGCGCTGAGGGGGGCGTCCAGCTCAGATGTGTAATAGATGCGGTAGCCTCTGATTTGACCGTTAGGCTCCTCTGGAGGTTCCCACTGCACCAACATGGTGCTGGAGCTCAGCATTCTTGCTTGAACATGCAGCGGTGGAGAAGATGGTGCCTGTTCTCCAGTTCGGGTCTCGACAGGGTCACTGGGTGGTCCCCGGCCAATATTGTTGACGGCCATGACTCGAAACTCATACTCCGAATACGGACTGAGACCACCGATGCTGTAGCGTGTGGTGGCGACTCCGTCTACTTCCTGGAAGTTGGTGTCCGAGGCCTTGGCCCGGTATTGAATGATATAGTACGACACAGGCTCAGGATTTCCAGAGTCCCAAGTCAACGTCACACTAGTAGCTGTGGTTTCAGTCACAATCAGAGACATGGGAGGTTTCGGGAGAGCTAAGGAGAAGAATGAGATACGGAAAGACATTTAAAAGATCATAAGATATTTTCAAGGTTCTTACTTGCATCTTGTGAACGCATTCTTCACAAACGGGTCAATGCATGACAGCAATAGGGTTTGTAAGCTGGTGTTTCTGAAAACAAATGGACCAAACAGCCTTGCTGTGTCATTAAGATTTGTGGCTAGACTCCAGATACATTTTGGTGACATTCCGAGAGACCATATTGATTGCTGAAGTGTAAAGTGCAATCAATAGAGGCAGTCATGATGAGGAGAAACCATGTCTGTCTGCGCTCTGCATCGTCTGCTGGGACTCGCCACACTGATACAACTCCAGACATCTGGTCTGAGTAAATACATGCTCGGAATAATCTGAAGCCTTTCATTTTCTCAAAGCCTGCAGTAGAACATGGAAGGAGTCCCTAAAGCTCACAGGCAACAGAGAGCAAGAGTCCATGGTTGTTTCTGCATGTGTAACTGCCAAACATATTAAAAAGCTGTTTAGAACCCTGGAGATGTTGAAACTGCTTGTACCTCGTTTTTTTTTTTGGCCAAAGTTCTTGTAGAAAACAAGCATCCATAAAAGTGTTAGAGTAAATCAATCTCATGAATTTTTATGTTCATTAAGTGGATCAAACACCATCAAGTGCTCTTTATCTACCAGCTCAACCCAAAGGTCATGGACTGATTCATGCAATGGTTTATAAAACAGATGAGAAGACACATCCATGATAAGTTCTGCAAAATCAAGCATTCAGTGAGATCTTACCTTTGACAGAGACCTGAGCAGTGGATTCGATCATACCAAGAGAGGAGATAGCCACACACGTATAGTTGGTTGACTGACGAATGTTGGTGAGCTCGAGCACATTACGGCCAACTGGCATCTCCTCATCCTTGGTCAACTCCACTTCACCAGCCATCCACTTGACGTAGGGCATGGGGGCACCAACTGCCACACAGGTGAGGTTGACACTTCCCCCTGGCATGACCTCTTGACTAGTAGGTGGGATGGAGAAACGGGGTGCTACTCGTCGTACTACCAGAGAAAAAAAAAAATGCAAAATGAGAGTTTGTTTCACTTAATATGGAAACTGACTACAGGATCATTTCAAAACGTCTACTGTGTTGGGTAAGCTAGTGCAATAACTAGGTTTGTAGGATGACAAACGACTACCAACGACGACTACTTGTTCATGTCGCTACAATCTAGCGTGATGCTGAGCTGACGGGTCAGATAAATTCTCTTCAAAAGGCAGAGCTACCGCTTTTTCCATTTGCTAAACCCTGAAGCCTAACAACTGGAGGCAGGAAGTCAATACTGTCTGAGGCGCAAAGAATGAAAGGAGGGAGTGATATACTACTACAGGACAGGGATAGTTTAGGAATGATAATGCGTTTGCTCACTTTTTACATTTTAAAAGGGTATAAAATTTTTTTTTAATTAATAGTGAGAAAAACATAAAAAAAGATTGTGGCAATCAATAAAAAGTGTTTTGGGCCAATTTATCATCTGACGGGAACAGCTTGGATTCTGGACCATGCTTGAAATGATAGTGCGGTACCAAATGCTTGATGCAGTAGATGTATTGTTCTCAGGGAAAAGCTCAGATATGGAGATAAAGCTGACATTAAAACAGGTTCCCATAGAGACCAGAAAAACTTGCAATGCGGTGCCTGACTTTAATTCAATCCTGGGTTGACCTATTCCATGTGGCAAGGCTTACAGTGACAATTCCAAAGTAAATACGGTGAGCAATCAGTGTTTTTATCAATCCGTACTGGTGCCTACAGTTACTGAAGGCATTACTGAACTATTTACAAGCCAAATGAGGCTGGACACGTTGTTCTCCTCTCCTTCGTAAATTGGAGTATAGAAATAGCGAGATTAAACAGACTATTCCAATTTTTGTTAATGATGGCCACCATCGCCTCGGTCGACAATAAAATGGCAGGGGCAATAATTGGTTTTCGCACAGGTCCTCATCAAACTGGCTTCATGGATGTTCTGGATTCAAATTCCTTTTATTTTCAGATAGACAACGGTGCCACGCTTGTTATGCTCCTCATTATGCTCCCACTGTGAAGACTACACAAACACTCTCTAGCACTTTTTCTTTGAATTATGCAATGTGGAAATCAAAAATGCTTCAGGTATGCTATAGCAAAGCAATTAGAGTACCATGTCTGAGAAACACATTTTTTATCGATTTAAGGGAAATCCATGACCCTTACAGACAACAGAAAAGCAACATATGGTGCAAAACAAAATATTGGTAAAAAAAAAAATAATGATTTGTGGCAAAAAAATTGCAGTGCAGTGAGATAAAATTGATAGAACGGCGGCTAAAACAAAAAAAAGTTCCACCTAAAACACTTTTGAAATAACAGAAGACTAGTTGCTGAAAATACCATGAATAAGCCAAATTATTTTGTCATGCACAAGACAAAACATTTTCGTAGAGGGGGAACACATTTATCTGAATTATCCACTTTGGCAAATTCTGTCAATGTGAACTTCTCTAAATGGGACATGTCGAATCATGCGAGGCTACAAACATCACACATTCAGACAGACTACAGAACTGAAGGGCAGCACAGCACAGAGAGCGAGAGCTAGATTACAGGGCTTCAAATTAAAGAGGGAGTGGACAGACTGAAGTGAACAGGAAACGTTAAATGTAAGAAAAACCAACCTCCACGAGGGTCTAAGTGAAGAGGTGAGAATTTGACCACGTGATGGGATGAAGGTGAAATTGAAAGACAGAGACAAATGCGAAACAAGAAATTGGTGAATAACTTCATGGTCGTTAGGAAAATGCAGTGGAAGTTTAGTGAAAACACAATCATGAAGACACAGCACAACAACAAATCTAGTTTCCTGGCATATGTAATACGATTAAACCCACTACTCTTATTCTGTTCTTTGATAGTAAAACACTGTTTGAACTGTAGTTTTTTTAAATGGATATTTTTCAGAACAACATTTCACTGTAGAATAAGCGGCTGACAAATTCTCAAAAATAATCAGTTTACGAGCTTCTACATGTTCTACAGTACAAACGTACCAATGTTTCTACAGCATCAGTACCAATATCAACATGGATTGCATCAGCCATTTTTTTGGCAAATCTCCCTAGTTCGTTGCGAAATTAAATTCTGTTTTACGGTGAAATTCTCATCTCCTTTTTTAGCTCAGCCACTGCCCATTTAAAGCATGTGAGAGGAGGATTACGGCTTAATCAATTAAAAGAAGGAGTTTTGGCCGCGGTCCCCATTTATCACAAACACTCATTTTTTACGAGGCTTTGGAATATAAAACCAGAATCTACTGTACGGAAAAACCACACATTTAACTAGGTTATTCATATTTATTAAAGGTGTCTGAGCACCGTTTCTTTATTCATGTGTGGTTAAAAAATGCTTAATGAACAACAAAAATGGTATTAGAAAGCTTTGGATTAAATAACTCAAGTGATGTCATTTGACGTTTTGCCTTTTAAAGCAGCCCTGCATTCTAAGGTTCAGCTCTTGGAATGTCTGTCTGGAATATCGAAACAGAAAGTAGGAATTCAGTGCGGCCACTTTCCCATTTGATCTGTTGACAGCTTCAGCAGGCGAGTAAAGAGGAAAGACAGTGGCTGGCAACATTTCACTGTGGAATAAGCGGCTGACAAACGAGCATTCACATATATAGCCAGTACACATGCTTCTGATTCTCCCAAGTGACATAGTCTCTGTCAGAGGGGTTGAGAGACAAAGAGAGAGAGAGAAGGATTGAGATTATGGAGCATTTAGACGGTGTGGAAAGTGCTGAGCTCCGCTGAAAAAAGGAAACAGACATTGAATACTTAGATCCACACACAGGCCGCAGTCTTAAACACCCAGCCCATCCAGCCTGAGCAGATAAATGGCTGTGCAAGAGGCTGGGAAATGGCAGCAGGATGCTGAGCTGAACGTCCTTGAGGGAAAAAGCATGATTAGCCATTTTATGGCGACACATGCACCAGTACCCAGAGTTGAGACACAAAAACATTTAAAAGCTATTCAACCTGTTCCTTTCTCCGGAAACTAGTCTTTGTTATTTCCGTTTACACATTCACACATATACAGTAAGTATGTATGTATGTATGTGTAAACACACACACACACACACACACACACACACACTCATTAACTGTAAATGTAAATAAAATTCAATTGTCTTTAATTGTATTATGCAATTCTTATTTATGTCAGGTGCATAATAATTTATATAACCGATAGGAATAAAGAGTACCTGAAAACCATACTTGAGTAAAAGTATGGATTCCTTACTGTACAAATTACTCTATTACAAGGTGCCAATTCTAAGTAGACTTTAGTAAAAGTAATAAAGTGTCCAATTTTAAAAAGATTTTTACTTGTACTGAATTTAGGCTCAAACTAAAGTCAACTAAACTAAAAAAAAACAATGTTCATGATACATAGACGGTATTTTACTGCTTTGTTGACTTTGAGGAAACGTGTTTAGATGCCAGTCATAGCAACCACACGTGATTGAGACTCAAATTGACATTTGCGGCTTAATCCTATTGTATGGGGTATTTTGGCCGTTTGTTTGACTGGAAGCATGAGAAGGCTTAGTCTTCACCCTATTGCGTGACAATTACTGGGTGGCACCGTACCGTCACTAGCTGGAGGCCTTGCTGGCAGCCTGCCATAAGCTCCCTGTTATTACCTGCATGGAAAGAGCTGAAAGGGTTGACACTCATAACAACTGCTTTCCCAGAGTTCGGTTTTACACACAATACCCAAACACCATTATACTTGTGTATAAATACTCCAGGCATCTTCACCTCTCCACCTTTCCTAAAACAAACACTTTCAGAGATATGCAAAAAAATTGTCTTTCACATTATGAAATATAGATTAAGCATCTTCCATCTGAAATGGCAAGCATTGCTCAAAGCAAAGCAGAGCCAAAACAGAAAATGGCCACGGTCAAAACAAAGGTGTGAAATATTGTTAGGGAAGTTGTATTGAAAGGGGCGTCGCCCGCATTGCCCTTACCTCGCACGTAGAGATTGGCGGGGGCCGAGTAGCGTGTTCCGGCACTGTTTGTAGCCACGCATTCATACTTTCCCTGGTCTGATTCATCGCTGTTTTCAATCTGCAGAGCTCCTGAAAGTAGAAGGGTAAAAGTCACCTTTTCCGATTTATGAAGATTATTACGAAACCCCTCCGCTACAAGTTCCTCAACAAACCACAAAGTTCTGCCGCTAAACAATACGCAAACACTCCCTGTTTAAATGTCAGGCCTGCTCCACTGTGTATATAGTTTATTGTCCAAGAATGCAGCCTAAGACACGGGCATAAAGCTGATTTTGCAGGTTGAGTAAGTCTAGAGCTTAACATGTTTGCCTTTTTTCTGTCATTCGGAAAAGCTTGCCGCTTAATAATGCCAATGACTCAGAGCCAATTGCCGTACACTGCATGATTTTATTACTGCTTTGACATACGTATTTATATTCAGCGAAAAGATTTAATTCAATACTTGTCAATACTCTTAACAGTCTGGCACAACAAGATAGTAAATAAATAGAAAAAAAACCAGTACAAGTCATTGTGCGTGTAACGACAACAAGTAAAACATTGCTCGCAAAATCGAAAGAAAAACAGCTGTAAACGCCTGTCTGCTGCAATATCAGGATTTTCAACATGTGCAACAACACTTACACCAAAAAAGCATCGTTTGAGTGAAGCAGAACAGCATTAAGTGCCGGGAGACATAATACAGACTTTGATATGGGATGAAGGATCAAAAGAAAGATCAATTCGGCCTCCTAATCACAGACAACAACAAGCACTTAATCTGGTGGAATCAGACGTTCCACAAACTCTGAACAGGGTTGATCATCTGCGGTTTCTGCTCGCTACGTCACAGCATTCTAGAGCTTCGAAAAAGACGGGTACGCAGTAACAAATGGATGGAATTTCCCACTCAATACCACTTTTCAATGTTCAGAATGCTCATAATTGATTGGCATTGGCAAAATTAAATGAGCATATAACAATGAGACAAACAGTGAGTTTAAATGTGGTAATGGGATTTAATAAAATGAATTTTATTCAAATTTGAGATCAAGGAATCACAATATGAATTTAAAGTAGAAGGACCTGATTGTGAACCAGCTTTTCCCAGGCTAAACTTAGAGGTCAGATCCATAAAACCTCCTGCTCTGAGGTTCCTTACAAACACAAAGAATTGCTGGTCAGAGCGAAAGGAATCCAACATCTCGCCCGCAAACTATCAAGAGTTCAGCCAATAAAAATCAGCAACCGCAAACCACACCGCCGTGTCAGCCTTTTCTTCCCCTTGTGAACTAGACGTAAACATCCTGAACTTCATGGGAGTTACAGTCAGCGGAAACAAAAAGGTCCTTGTTGTTGTGTTTCTACTCTTCATATTTTTATTTTACCAATTCTAGATTTGTCACGGAAATGTCAAACTCCAACCCCATTCAGATAATGGTCAGCCAAATTCTACCGCCGGAGCATCATTACCAACCGTTATTTGAACACTATAACCACATTCTCTGTTTCCAGATAAAGACTTGACTGATTTCTGACTGAAGACTTGTCCGACCAACTATTATCGTACTCCCTCAGAAAGCCAGGTGACGTTTCACACCTACTTTCCAGTCCATCCTTCTAAACCATCAGTGAGACGATCAAACACATCTTGTGTCTGTGCATCGGTCACAGAAGACCAGATCAGGCACAAATGAGTCACACAGAGCAGGATCTCCAGAATGAGAAAAAAAACTATATGCAAGTACATTGCCAGTCTCATGGTCAATCCCACGGCAATCTTAAGTAAGAGGAAGAAATGCGATGGTTTTATAACACATTGCCACAGCAATGGAGAAAGCAGAGGCCTTGTGCAGTCATACTGTGTTTGTAACTACAGTAGACTCAAAAACATAATTTATGGATTTTCATCCAGTCATATGAAAAATGCTGGTTAAGATTCTTAGCTTGTTTAGAGTATGTACAGAATTCCCGTCAAACACCTTTCACTAACCTAAATCTATATCTGTTCATTCTGGTATTCTAGACCACATTATTTCCTTGGTCAGGAGAACCCACTGAAGTCTCAACCAATGGTTCCAAGCGTGAGGGAAGATGTGGGACAGTTCATCGATATCTTGACCGCTATCAACTGCACAAGCAGGGTAAAAGTTTAAATACAGTAGAGACCGTATCAAACATACACAACACTTTCAACCTCCTGCTACAACTGACATACTCAACAAAACTTTATTTGCACCTTTCTTGGTTGATCTGAGCCATTCTCATTTTCACAAGCTAGATTTAGAATGTCATCCTAAATGAGCAACTGCTGACAATTCGAGTAATTCACAAATAAAATAATGAGAGCACAGACAAGTTGCGTGCGGTGACAACAGGTAATGTATGTCGTGAACAAGCAGGAAATGACAGCGGTGGTGATGGAACAGATTATGAAGGAAGTGTTTTGTTCCACTCCAGCTGTCTTACCTCGTATCGGTGACCCCCCTAGGTGAAGTAAATTGAATGCAAACAAGATTGAAAAGAAGTGTTAGTAGACGAGGGAAGGTTGAAAAACATGAGCCAAAAACAGCAGAAAAATCTTCTTTTATATTGAGAATTTTGCGAGTTTATCAAAGAATTACGCTCTGCAAAGGCTATACGTAGCTATTGCCTCCAGTTCTCTTGTCAGATTTGCTCAGTCTTGGCTGCTTAGTCTTTTAGCAGCTTGACAAAGTGTCTTTGCAGTTTGCAAGTCGCTTTCCCGAAACTCTGTCGCTGCATATTTAAAGAATATGAGAGAAAGATTTAAGGTTTAATGAAAATGTATTTTTGGTGGGGATGGTTTCAATTTATTGATTGAGCAAAATTTTATTTTGCATGAGGCTTCAACTTGTAACTAATTGCAACAACTAGAGTACGTCAGTATGAATTCACTATTCAAATGATAGCTTAATTATTTGTTGAGCCACATTAAAGATTTTTGCCATAGTTGCAAGTACAATGCACAAAACAATACAGATTAAAAAACTTCGCTTAAAAAATCTGGCTGTTTGGGTAAGAACTTTTTTTTTTTTTTTTGGTCAAGACTTTTTTCAGGAAAGCAATGGTTTGTTCTTGGGCAGAACACCATATTTGGAGCTAACAATTCCAAGATAGTTTTCAAAATGGTTACAAAGTGGCATTTGTTAAAAAATAAATAAAATAAAAAAAAAATACGTCGTGAAAAGAGCTTCAAACAGATTGTAGAAGGTTTTTACTTCTGCATTTAGACTCTGATGCAAGAGACTACAAGGCGAACTCTCCACCACAGCAGAGTTCCTCTCTAAATGAAGTGGATTTAGTGGAGTGGGATAAACTGTGAATCAGTCAGGAGCCATTAATCCAGCCTGGGCAAAGTCTTGTTCATCCGTCTGATCCTGGGTCTGGCCTGAGCCTTCTAACCATTAGGAAGGTCTGCGATGTAAATACAGTAGCTGATCCTCTCTGGTCCTACAGCACATATACAACCTCCAGAGTGTGTTGGTGGGTCCTCACTATTCAGGGTAATAGCATATTGATCATTCTCATTGATCTGGCAAAAACAGGATTACCTGGTATACAATGGGTAAGACATAGGACAAAGAGATATTTGTATATTTACATTGTAAGATCATTCAATTACATCATAAAAGTATGTTTTCTAGATTCAAGATCATTTTGAAAACGTGTCTTCAAATTACAATGTCAAACTCTGTAATCAGACAATTCTAGAGAGTCAAGTCATCCTGCCACTTGTCATATATGCACTTAACCTGTAGAATTGACATTTCACAACAAATTATTACAATACATATGGAAACTTGAAAAGAAAGCAAGAAAGAAAAGAAAACGTCTTTGAAGTCCACACCAGTTACTTCAAACACAGTTAAAAAGTAAAAGCAATTAATATACTTTTGAGTTTTTTATTTTACAATAAATATATTTTATTTTACAATGTGTGTATGTTCTGTACATGCTTCTCTTGTACATATTTTCCCCAACTTTTATTCAACAACGCCCTTTTACCAATAAATAATTATGTGCTTATGTTTCTTGAGTGTGTATGCACTTTATTGATTACCAATTGTATTTATTCAGTGTTTACTGAAAGAAGAAATAAATCAATTCAGTCAACTGTCCAAAAATGTAACAGTGAAAAATATTGATTAAGTAACATGATAATAAAAATAGATTTTATTGTTCTAAAAGCAATTATAGCAAAAACCTCAGAAATAATAATTATTATAAGAGTTTAAACCTGAAATGTGTCCGCATGGTGTTTAATTTTAGTAGGTTAACCACAAGTGACTAAAAAGCACAATTCATCATAAGGTTGTTTTAAAGCTACCTGAACGCAGTTGCTTAATTCGCCCGTTGCTGCTTTTGATGTCCACAGGAAGGAAGTCCTTGAACCAGGTGATCTCCGGGTCAGGATTTCCACTGGCAGCACACAGCATAGTGGCCGTTCTTGTTCGCTCTACCACTTTCAGCTGAGGGCCCATGTCAATAGTTGGGAAACCATGAGGAATCTGGTTTTCTGTAACAAAAACACAAAGCAGGTCAAGCCATGAGTTCAAGGTAGATTGATAGAGACAACCACGCCGATGTAGAGTAAATCACAGTTTTCAACAAATCAAAGATTTAAGATGTTAGTCCATAATTATTGTTCAGCAAAGCAAATCCAGTCTCATTAGTGGTTTGAGCAAATACACAGCCCAGGATCAAGACTTCCTGTGTATTAATCAGATCAAAGCACGGCTAATCCACAGGAAGTTTTTTTTTTTTTTTGAGTATTGACTGTAAATAGTCAAGGGCTATGGATGTAAAGAACTTGTGAAGCTTGAATAAAGTGATGTGTGACANACTATTTTGTCATGACCGCTCTTCATTTGATGTTTGTTTTAGACGTGTAACATGAGGTCGACTTGAAATACAAATGATAATAAAAATCCGTAGTTTGGATTTACTCGCAACTCTCCTGTCCTCGCTTTACTTGTTCTGTCAGAGGTTCGTCTTCAAATAACGATGGAGCCGAATCTGTTCTCATTTTCACTGTGCGGCTCTTGACACACACTTCAGTCGGTGGCAGCGTCTCTCACAAGACTGCGTCTGATTATCAACGTTTGTGAAGTCGAATACCGACCAAGTTTGCGAACAATTCAGAACACATCATTCATAATCAGCACGACATCATCAATAGTATTGTTATGTTATCAAGTTCTGCTTTTGTCACGTTCACCCAGAAAAGAACCGACAGCGGCAAATAATGATGTTTGTTCCACAAATACTTCAAAGCTCTTCCAGCAGAAAACCTAAATGACAGAACACGCAGGAGCTGCAAACACTGTTGCTGCTGTCAAACAGATGCAGATAAAGACAAATAAAGAAAATGATCTTTCTGTTTGACCACAAACATCTATATGGGAAGGTGAAACATTTAGCCCAGACGCTCCATCATGAAACAGCAAACAGTTAAAAGTTATACAATACCGGTATTTTAGATTAACATGCAAAATTGACATGATGGCAAAACAGAACACTGGTCATCAATTTAAAACCGGTACATCGCCCACCACTAAATCTGCTTCTTTGTTTGCCTTTCGGAATGACATTGTCTTTTGATGATCAAGTAATGCAAAAGCCATTTGTGCTTAAATAACAGGACTGTTAAGTGACGAATACATAAAGTTCAAACCCACTTATCCAAATACTAACTGCATGGTTTTCATACATAGCACGCGTATCTATCCGGAAATGCAAATCTATTCAAACAACACTTGGGCTTTCATGGCTATAAATGGCAGCGAGTAAGGAAACCATTCTACTCGTACACAAAGGTGAGACGTTTTTAAGAATGAAGTAGCAGAATACATGCACTTAAACATGTTTGTGGGGGAAAAAATGTATATACTTTCCGCTTCATCCACTTGTCTTGTTGAAGTAAATTTCCCATTTTGTTTGATATACTTTTCACAGGATTCAGGAAAAAACAAGAAATGCTATACTGGTCACATCGTTTCTGCTCAAGAGCTGGAAAGTAATTTCTGGATGAAAGCCCAATGTGCGTAATACTCACACTCGCAACAACCATAACATTGCACCAAAAACACACCCACTCTTTGATGCCAAGGTTTCCAAAGGGTCTCCTGAAACTCAGTTAAACATGTGCTCTACCTTTTGATGCTTTTTGATTCATTTCACCATACATCCATGCAAGATACATACAAATAACAAAGGCAGAGCATGTTTATGGCTTATTTTTTTTGTAAATAAAGTAATGGAAAATTATTACAGACACAAGAGTAAAAGATATATAAATCAGAAAGAACTTTTTTTTACATTTCTGGATAATCTGGGCCTGAATACAGGATCCAAAATCTGGGTTGGATGCTGAAATAATCAGTGTGGACAAATTGTGATCCAATTTTATCCAGTGGTAAGTAGTTGCAGGTTCGAATCGCAGTCTTATGTGTTCTGTCCTTTACGGTACTTTAGTCGGTGTGGTACTTTAGTCACTGGACCGAGCACACTGGGCCACTTTAAGCTATGTGGTCAATATGGTCCCTAGTGGTGGTTTAACACTTTATTGACGCTCACTATGAGCCTTTTTCAATCAAAGGAGAAAACTGGATACACAGATAGTAGAATAAAAAGTAAAATAAACACATGAGACTCAATTTTTAACAAACCATTGTGTTAACGCTCACGCGTACAACTCAATTAGAAAACTAAACGGGTGAGAGGGAAAAAAGTCCACAAAATGTGCCACTCCACCCTCGTCGCTGTTAGTTTGCGCTGTACAAACGTGGGCGCCACAGCAGATGGCGGCTTGCATTTTAAAAGCCTGCCAACGCTGGTTCTGTTGTTTCCCTGAAGTAGTTATGACAAGGTGCTTGGCTCCGACAGGGTGATACAATTGGTGGATAATTGGGATGCCATCTTGGAAGAAGCAAAGGGAAGCACAAAAAAATGGAAAGCAGAAGATCTTTTATTGAGCAAAAGTGGTGGATAGTCCGAGAGAGCTTGAGGTTTGGTGGCGTGATGTCATGCTCTGAGACTCGCTGTCAGTCAGTGTTGCGGAGTTTGGTTTCACCTTTGTCTGAGCTGCTACACAACCGGCTGAGGTCATGGTATTTGAGAAGCAGAAACCCCAACAATTACAGACAAAGAGTGCAGGCTCGAGTTTTTTATGCAATGTCAACACCTTATTTTTGTCTCAGGTTTCTTTTAAAAAATGCTGTTGAGCTTACACATTTCAACAGCAACCAAAAACAACTTTGGCCTTTACTGATCATGCACGGCACACGGTGTGACTAATCAAAAATACCAACATGTCCTAATAAAATAAAGTTTAAAAAATGTGAAAACATGGAAAATATTTATTGGGTTAACTCAACTTTCCTAGTTAAGTGAACCTTAAAAAATGAGTTCAAGCACCAAAGTCAAGCCACTGAGACTTTGTAACGGTCTCTGCTTCAAAAATAGTTGTACATCACAATTGTCATTTTGCAGATTTGTCTCTTTAAAATGCCTTTAAGACGACGGTTTGAAAAACCGGCAAAAAGTCATCATTATCCACATCAACTTGATAAAATACAATTATTACACACTAAATAATACTGTGAGTTAATCACGTTCATTTACAGGGTAATAAGCTAATTACAATGACTAGAAATGGCATTTAACTTTTTTTCTTGTATTTACGCAATACAATTCAGAATAGCAGAAAAAAAGGTCAACTCAATGGCACAGAAGGATCAAGACCTGAAGTCACATGGGTTTCTGCTGGCTCTCCGGATTCCACTTACAAACAAGGTGGATCATTTTCATGTTTAAATCACCCAAAGGTGTAAAAGTGAGTGGGACTGCTTAAGTCCGTGTCACACCCTTTAAACAGCTTGCCCTTTAAAATAAAGTCGGGAGATTGGCTTCAGCTCCATGTGACCCAGAAATGGTTCAGAAGATGGTTAAATTACCTGCATTATCTGTGTAGAGTGAAGATTTGCGCTTAAATTGAGTTGTTCTTGCGATAATTGCTGAGTTCAAACATAAAATTGACCTTATTTAACAAACCCAAAAAAGATGTTAGTATTGTAAACGGTCGAAATCAAATTTCCCTCCACAATAGGAGAGCTGAGGTCTTTAAACAGCCTCCTTTGGTCTCTCCTGTAATGAGGAGGGTCAGCGAGGCCTGTTACGAATGGCAATCTCCTGCATTATCTCCTCCGCAATAGAACAAGCCAGAAACTAGTCCATTTTATCGATGTATACAACCATAAAAGGGGCACTAACAAAGACGTACGCTACAAACCCCTCTGTAATCAGTTTCAGGAAATAAAAGGCACATTGTTCTGAGGAAAGTAGTAAATTATGCGTGCCAAGGCCTATATTCAACGCAGTCAGTGATCTGATGGAAATGCAGCGCTAAAGAACAAATGGAGACATGATGTTTCAGAAAGGTGCTGCGGGAAGCCGACAAATAAAGCTAATGATAAACAATAGGAGAGAAAGAACAGTGCATCAATGCCGACAAAAATAAGTTAAAATGAAAAAAAAATATGTGTAAAAAGCGTTCGCTAGGCAGGAAAGACTGGCGTTTTAGGTAAGTTGGAAGCTCCCAGTACCGATGGTGAGCAGAGGCCCGTGTTAAGGGTGAAAGAAGCCCTTAATAATCCTTTAGAGATGCAATGGCTTCATGCCCTGAAAGCTGGGTCAACCAGAGAAAAGAATAACAATCACTCCAGTGCGACTGACATACAGAACAGAACGGGGAGGGCACTGTGGGAGGGAAAAGGAGGGTGGGAGGGGAACATGCCAACCTCCTGCCAGCCTCCATTACCAATAAGAATAGAGCATGGCATCCAGGGTGATGGGTCTAATCAGAACCCCGCTGAAGAGACAAGTCTCTGTCCTTAGACTCTACTGTGAAACAGCCTGAGAGTTCTACATGTCCAAGTCAGCCAGCATTACTTTCAGCCCATAGAAACACATCGTCACAAAAAGGACGCTGGAATCGTGACGAGCTGTTCTGGACACAGAGAATGACCCTTTTTATGAGACCACTGATTTGGATACCACAATGCATCCATCCAGCTATACTGTGAAAGTTGACGCCATACACACACACACACACACACACACACACACACACACACACACA
>SOMO01000039.1:1244719-1257720 GCA_028128575.1 Paedocypris carbunculus | reverse complement strand
ACTAATTCTTACGGCACATATTTTAGGTCCGCTATCCAATACTCTTAAGGACACTTTATTTTTATCCGTGTATTGTTATTAATGTAACAAAGATCCATCTTCTTATTTTTTAATGATCTTTTACACAAAAGATACTTTGCCTTCAGGTTAGATTCAAATCAAAACGCTTCCATCGCAACAACAATCAGCAAACTGGCATGGCCCTGCATGTCGAACAATAGCACATTCATCCGTGCGGGATGACATCAGGGTGAGGTGAAATCAGCTGATCTACAGACAGAACCAAACGCTCTGCTGTGCACCAACACGTTCACCTGCTGCTCCATTTGCATTTCTGGAGAATCAATATTCAAAAGACAAGTAAAAAAAAAAAAAATCCATCTAAAAACCTGACTGAAAAGCAAAAAAGTCCATCACAGTATTGCTACCGATCAAATGATTACACAGTCCAATCTAACGGACCACAGTGTGTATACGTTTTACAGAAATCACAAATTACACCAAATCTCAGATTAGTTGTCTGAATGTGACGTTAAGGAACAATGGGATTACAGTTGTCCATTTTGCATAAATTACGATACAAATATTTACATTATTTTAATGATTTAGGTCAAAAATCCTCTGGTTCCGCTCTTAAGGCTGCTCTCCTACTGAGAGGTTGAAGAAAGATAAGGAAATTTCTCATTACCTTAGCAAGTGCACTAAAAATATTGCACTACCATTACAACTAAGTGAATATGACTGATAATTACTATTGTTCTTTGCTTTCAATCCCTTTGGAATAAATGGAATAAATCCTGAGGGGAAAAAAAAACCTAGTGATTTTTTTTGTTCGACTACAATGCAACCAAGCAGCACTGTTAATCACACAAAATCTTTATACGTATATAGCTGGCCTGTATCTTGGCTTTATGACCATGTCACAGGATTATTTACTGCTAGTTTTCAGACAAGAATGCAAGATATCCAGTGGAAAACGCGCATAATAAAATCGATAGCTGCTCAAACCGCCGTCGACGCTTCAGATCCACAATCACACAAACAAGCGGTAAATAAAGCAGCATGTGCAAAGGTGAAAAGCGCAGTGGATATGGTGGTTCCTGCCTGCAGAACTGTTTATCCAAGTCAATGGTGGGGAAAGAGGCGTAATCCATCCCACGACCTTTGAAATAATACACTTTTTCTTGTTGGGCCGAATATTCAGGCCGCCTTCCCACCCGACAGTTACTTAATCAATGGCGGGTGAGTGTGATGTTGACCTCTCTCTTCCTCTTCCCTCCTTTCGGGGCCGTCCCTCCGCTTCGCATGTGTCCAAACGTTGCTTGTGTGGTGGAGTGATCTATAACTCTGCCACCGGCACGGCTGTTATTTATGCTACAGCACACTGGTTTGTACATAACAGCACATGTGTGACCCATTACTACAAGCGAGGGGTGATCTGCTCACTCCGCTCATGCGCGACGGCCCGAGTCACCTTGAGCAGACACCCTTGTGGAGATGGCAAACCTTCCGCTATCGGCTAACTCACATGTAAAGACCAGTGAGGGTTATTTTTTTTTTTGTTATTTTCTGGCACAGATAATGAAGTAAAAACTTGTTTTTGCGCCTCATTAAATACAATCAAAATAATTAAAACATAATTAACATTGTAATTATAATAATCAAAATTCTAATTGACATACATTATAACTGAGCGTTGGAACATTTAACAACAAAATTGACGTAACTGAAAAATGAGGTAAATGAGACGTAATCCTGGTGCTTCAAATTATCCCATGATTTCTTCTTTTAATCACCTGATTGGTCCAATGTCTTTTGAAATAACTCAGGTTAGATTATAATGGTGCAACACTGTTTTTGCTGTAAATGCGTATCCTGGTCCACAAAAACACAGCAATCATGTTCCTACAGTGCAGACAAATCAAATTCTCCACTAAACCAATCACTTAACAAGATTCCAGTTCCGAGGAATTTCAGGATTTTGCTTCCAGGGAATTTTGGACTTCAGTTATTTCCTCCTCTGTTCACATGAAATATTCTAATACGATTTTAAAACATGCTTTATTTATTTATTTTTTTGTAATTTTCTTGCATAATTCATTGTAGAATTTTTTTCCATTTACATATGACATTCTGTACCAATATTATTCAGTCATTTTACGCTGTGGTCAAATTGTTTCATATGAATTTTGAAATAAAATAAAATTATAATGTATTAAAATAGAGCTTTTTTTTTCATTATTTCATTCCATAGACACATTTTTGCAAGATTAATTGTAACATTTATTATTGACGCTCTTATCTAATTTCTCACCACTGTCAAAGAACATTTCTTATATACATTTTGTTTGCAGCATAGTTAACCTTTTAGCAATATTTCCGTTCTGTGACATCCGATACATCACCTTGTACATTGTAATCAATTACTGACCAACAGTAATAGCAACATCTGACAGTGTAGTGCCGTATTAATCGTATCAGGCCGAGAAGCTAAAAACAAGTTTCATTTGATTTTAAAAAGGCTAAAGGATGGTGACAGCCTTATTTCAGACCAGCCTAATTCTCTGTTTAACTAAAGTTAAACTGCAAAGCCCTTGGCTTGGAGCTGCTGATACAGACTCCAGGTGAGTGATTCCACCCAGCCATATTGCACGAGTCCTTGAGAGAGGCCGCTCTCGACAGACGCAGTTTGTAACTGTCAAACTGCTCATGATCTACAGTGCTGGGCTTCAAGCCAGCAGATGGTGGGAGAAATTAAACTGGTGACACAGACCGTTGACTGGAGCCGAGGAAGCAGTTGGAGACCACACCTGTAGAGCAGAGGGGGTCTGCAAGCGCCGCCTGGAATGTGCACAAACAAACGCTGCCCTTCCAACCAAAGATGCCCATAAAGAAAATGACCTGAATTGGCATTGCTGGGAGCTAAATGCAAAGTCAAGTTAAAATAAAAAAAAAAAACAATCAGAAAACAAATGAACAAAATGAATGAAGCTCGCTGTGCTTAGCGACTTAATCCCGACGCCCACCACCAACATACAGCACACGCTTCACAATCCAGCCAACACACACTTGTGTTGTGTTAAGACTGGCCAACCCTCGTTCCAACCGCGCTAATTAATGCATCGTCGCATATGTTTTGCTTGTGTGATGAATCGTTTCATCATCTTATGTATTGAATGCTTGTTGAATTGTTGAATATTACAATTGTTGAATATTATTTAATGCTTGTTATTATATGAATCATTTCACTTACATTTCTTTGAACAGCATCTTGTTAACCTCTCACTTTTTACAAAGGTTTACGTACATTTATACATGTACACACACACACACACACAATATATGTTTTTACTAATAAACCGAATAAGCCTAAAAAAAATGTATTTAGTCAAAATAATTAGAAACAAAACTTATTCTAAAAATTATTTTTCCTCAACCGTGCCAGTAACTTTTGATGCCTGAAAAAAAACATGTTATTGAAAGTCGTAATTACCAATTGTTTTGTGATTAGAGACTTTGGGTTTTTTCCCTGTGTGAATAAAAACAAATTCCTTTAATGGAACCGTTGAGATCTGAAAGATTACCATCCAATTCTAGTCTCCCACAACGGCTCACTGCTGTTTGAAGGTCACAATACATGTTTTTCTCAAAGCGGATAATTCATTTCCTGAGAATATGAGTAATCTTTAGCAATCACTCAGGTTTCAGTCACTTTGATGGACAATGGCTCCAGGTGTTTTGGAAGAGAACCCGTGGAGCTCTTGAAGGAGATATCTAATGAGGAACCCTATCCTCAACTTGCCAAAAAAAAAAAAAAAAAATCCACTGATCCATCATTCAAAAGCATTCCTGTGGATTCGGAGCATGCTGGGAGCCTTTCTTACTCCTCACATGAAAGCGTACGCGCATCATCATCGTGCCAGGCCAACATGAGACGAGAGCACGAAACCAACAAATGATGGATTTTTTTTTCCAGCCTTGTGATTTTGCCAACAGAGTGGAAATCTTTCAAATGAGCGACACGAAATACTAACAAACTGCTCTGTATTCCGCCGCCACTTCAGCCCTTGAGTGTCACTAATGTCAGCCATGGCGGAATGAGGGGCGCGAATGGGGTTCAGCTAGACATTATGAATTCCTACAAGGAGGCTTGTGTTGGCATCTGCACAATGTGATTACAACCGAGACATGGGAAATTTTTATTCGGCGGACGACAGCTGTGAGCAGCGAACGCCCGTAATCTTGGTGTGAGAGTGCAGCTGGGAAGTTAAACATGAAAACTGCCGCTATTCTTCTTGACGTGGAGTTAGTGGCGGCGTAAAAGCCCCGGAAGGCACGTTTAAACGGTGTCAGAGAACCTCACGGGCAAAGGTCTGCATGACACGTACAAAAATAAAATGGCATATTTAAGCTCATTTGCATCTGCCACTGTCCTGAATTAGCAACCTCCATGTGATGGATGTTCACGTGAATCAGACCAGTGTGAATCAGATACTGATCAATGTGTCAGGCAATGAATCACATCACTAAGCTGGTCAACCCTAACAATTAAACATGTCCAAGCAAATTAACGAGGAATTAGGTTATGGCAGTAGTAATCGGGTAAACTAGCCCCTTTAAGCACACTAATTATAAAACAAGTCGTCTCCTGTCCTGCTGAACAAACTTTAAAAAACAACATTTCATCACGTTTCACATTTAATTTTTGCTGTAGTTTTCGCAACACAAGTCATGGGACTGAAAGTTAGAGATGAACAATGTTGATGCTTGGGAAAAAATCTGATAAATGACAAATTCATGCAGCAAATTATTGTTGTTTAACTTAAATCCAATGAACGTTTTTTTTTTCCCCCCAACAACCATACAACAACCTTCCCGTGTCCAACAAAAATTTTGGATTCCAAGAATCTGGCCACAAAATAAATGTGCATGACTTGAGTTTCAAGAAAACCTGAGAAAGAACAGTTTTTCAAGTAGAGATTCCTTCAAACCTAAAAATGGGCCTGAAAAGACATGCTTTTAGTAAGTCATTAGACAACATCATTATCATTCAACTTCTCCTTTGTGCTGGTCTTTGAGCATCGCTGTAGGACACAAATGATGCATTGCTCTGTTTGAACAATGAGCTATAAATAGTGTTCTTTCTCTATCCTGGAGGAACATGTGGGCTTCCATCTTTTCCAAAGCACGGTGGAAATCAGCTAAGAGAGCCAAGGGTCTACCTTCAATACGGCACCATTCACTTCCTTAACCTTGTAGACGGTTCTAAATTCAGTTAAATTGTGTGTCAGCTACTGATCAAATGAGATGAGTGCTAATCAAAAAACTTGGAGTGTGTAATTCTGAACACAAGTTGGCATTATTATGCATTTCAGGTTCTAGTAGTCTGGTGTGTGTTCACAGGTAAGGAATCAATTTCCCAATCTCCACTCTTCCAATACTACAATATTAAAGAAATCGTCTGGTTTTCGGAAGAGATTCTGTGATTCTGGAAGAACAACTGACCTTCGAGCACGATGAGTTTGGCACTGGTGTTGATTTCTCCCAGGCTGCTGGTGGCTGTGCACTCGTAAACAGCTTCGTCCCTCTGACTACGCAGGGGTTGGATACGGAGAACGGAGCCCGAGCCGTCATCAAACTCAATCACCTGAAGAAAAACCCAGCACACCATCAAAGAGTGTTCTCATCTTGAAAAGTCTGTGTTGCTTTTAGCTGCCCGTGTTGAGTAGTGAGTTTTCAAAATCAACCACCGTCTGAACCCGAGATGAAAACCTCAAATAATTCTTATCGAATTTAACAAAGATCAGGAGGAATTGTGAACATTTTGTATAATGCATCGAAATAGTTTTATTCAAGCCTATACTTGTAACTTGTGAACACAAGAGATGTTGACAGAAGAAACGTCATGGTTACCAAACATGTAGGTTAAAAGTAATTAGGTCTAAAAAAAAAAAAAAATGTAGCCCTTATACACATATAGACTACTTCCTAGGGTTCAATTTTTCACATCCACCTATTCACTGAACAAACTGATGGATTCCGTGACGTTTTTATAGACATATGTCTTAAAAACATATTCTGTAGAGCTGGAATTTGATAAACCCTGCAGTCTGCTCTTAACCGTTGACTCATATGTGTCAGATCTCGAAATGAAACAGGACACAGAGTGGTGTAAGGTGTCTGACAGCACTACAAAAGAACATATCAATCAAAAACGAAAAACAAGAGAGTTGCGCAAACAGCGATGACGGAAATGATGCAGTGATGATGCGGTCGGGGAGAGACGATGACACACATGAGCGCGGGGGTGGGTGGGGAGTATGTCAGTCACCTCGAAGCGCTGCGAGCTGACTCTCTTTCCTTTCTTCATCCACGTGATCCGAGGTTTGGGCTCGCCCGCTGCTTGGCACACAAAAGATGCCACTCCGCCTGAAATTCCCGTCTGGTCCTCTGGAGATATGATAAATACTGGAGACCCTTAAAAGGTGAGAGGAACAGAGAGAAAGAATGCTATTAGTTCATGAAGAGGGCTTGTGCGGAGATGTTTTACTAAGAACGGCTATCGATTACACTGGAACTAAATGATCTACTGCTGTTTTAACATCTGTACGTGAGCCTGGAGCTATTCAACACTTGTCAAAACAGCTGAAGCTCCATACTGGCCAAATAAATACTCCACATGTCAAGAAACTAAACTGAGCCCAAGCTTGCCGAGTTGCAAATGAAAAATATTCTACATATCAATGAGAAAACAAGACTCTCAAACACGTCCGTTTTTGTTTGACTACAGTAGTAGTTGAGGTTGCTTTGAAGCGCTCTAGTTAGCGCTACTAGTAAAGACAGTCCCACCCTCTGTGCCTTTGTCACGCATTCACTATACAAACAGACTGGAACAGGACCTGCTCCATCACTGCTCTGGTTAGGTAGGGCATATTGAAAATAAAGAACTAGTCTATTCTACGTGTAATGACTTGTTCTGAAAGACATTGACGCCAGATAAAGTGGAGCAAGACGGAAGGTAGAAAAACAGCCACAGCTCAACGTTGAGTCAAATGGTGGAGGATAAGGGTGGAAGGTGAATGTCACGGTGAACCAGATATCAACATCATGGTCCATCAGATACCAACAACAGAAAAACAAAAAAGGATTTATAAGTAGTCTTCAAGTACAAATAGGTCAAGGCGTTTCAGTGAGCATAGGCGCCTTTTCTTATCTTTTTTATTTTTACATTTCAATCACAAAATACTTTTGTTTTAGTTCAAAACTATGTATAACTTGGTCTCTGCAAGCTTTCTCTGGGGGTCTGGTTTCCTCCCACACTTTTCGCTCAACACAGTAAAACATATGCGTTTAGTGGAATTGGAACTGGAGAAGAGATTGCCCAGTGTGTGTGAGCGTGTATGATGAAGATGCCGCTGCTCTGTCAGGCTATATGTACTAGTAGTATTCTACTGTAAGGGAGATTGTTATTTTTAATAATCTTAATGGCATACCTTAGCTGAATTCCAAATAAATTTGTATTATTAAACAATATTAATGAAATAAGATTAATACATAAATTGACTATGCCTTCTGACAAAGTTTATACCCAAAACAAAGGCTTCTTTTTCAAAGTCAAAACAAAGAAAATGGAAGGAAAAAAAACATGATATGACTCGCTTTTGTGTAAATAGACTAGACAGATGGACTGAAACATTAGACTTTTATTTGCTTAGACATGAACCATCCACCTGTAAAGTTCAACAGCCATTAAAATGGTAGTAACTCTTTGCAGATTGTGCATAACTTTCCATACAACATCAACACAAAAGTTACTTGTAGCTTATCTTTAATAGAAATGGATAATAAAGGGCAACCTGTTTTCATTAAGCAAACACAACAACAGAGAATAATGCGATCACAAAAAAATCCCACAAACTGTGTGTGATTGACAATTTTCAGACTAGAGGTAACTGAAAAGTGTTTGTCCACTCTGACTTGATCATGACAGCTAGTCGTTTTCCACGGCTTTGTGTTTGGTCTACACACATTAATATCACCATGATTTTTAATAATCATGTGACAGCTAAAGCAGGACTTAGTACGCAGCTTATTTCTGTTGCGTTGATTCAAAAATGGAAATAGACGTTCATTAGTGTTTTTCACTAGTCTTGGTATCACATCCACATTTTTAAAAAAAAAAAAAAAAAAAAAATCCCAAAACTGTGAAAATCATTAACTTTCAATTAATGTATTGCGTTCAGGATTGTCTAATCTCATCAACGAGATGATGGGCCCAAAAACATATTCAGTGAACTCCAGGACATGTTGGAATAGATCACAACGTCCTAGCAGGTGGTCCACAGTGGAAATCTAATCCTTTTTTAGTCGGGGGAGAGATAAATTACATCAGTTTGGAGACTAAATGCGGTAGTACATATGATTTTCTTGGCTTGAACAAGCCGGGGGAATACGCTGCCACCGCAACGCCATCCGTCCTCCATTATGCTCCAGAATCTGAGAGCTGAAGAAAGCAGAAAAATCAATATCTAGGCTACATATCACGGCTTCCATGGGCTGGGTGGTGGGATAGTGAGCAGCGGGCAGGGTGTGTTTGCTGAAACACTACATCAGTATACCAGTGGGATGATAAAAAAAAAAGCAGCAGTGGAAAATCAGATACTCATGCTGTCCTTGCTCCAGGACACAACCTCCACTGAAGATTCATCTGAGAAGACACCAACTGTGTGCATATGCACCGTCAAATAGAAGCTTGTGTGAGCCACACCAGCACCCTTCTGACCCACATGAGTATTGGTTGGCCTGACATTTAAATGACATTTCTGTGCCGGTTCCACTGGAGACCAGTTTGATTGGCACGGTGAAGCAATGAAAGGCCTATAAAGGCGTCTCCTGCTACTTTTATCTCTACTGCACTCACACAGGTAGTCACTGGAAAATTTATGGAACAACCACAAGGCTAAAAGATGGACACTTGTATGTCTCTCTTTGAACCGGAAATGCTGTTTCTTTTAGACACCATAAGAACAAAGAAAGGATGGAACAGAGGAAGAAATGAATCAGAACACAAAACTTTTCAGTTGTTTTATTTATCTTGAACACTTCATGTATTCGGTTTTGCTGTCACAATTTTCTTGTCCAGCTACAGACATACTACACATATATTTGGCAGATACTTATAGTTCATGCTTAGTTCTCTTGTGGATCGCCTCTGGATTCAAATTAAATATGGATTCAATAAAATTGCTGCGATAAAATAGAAGACGTCAAAAATCTAAATAATGTTAAGTAATTTTCGACAAAGCATCTTGAGAACAGTCAACATCTGGATTTGTGAGCACTTTAGATATGATATATTCTTCACATATGTAATGGATAATGCGATTTATTTGACAGGTTTTGACAAACTAGCAGAGTGATTGGAGACAAAGCCAACAGACTGGAGCCAACCAGTTTTGTCCTTAACTTGTTTGTGGATTGACAGGAGAACCTCAGGGCCAAAGGCTACATGATGCTCAAAGAGACAATGGCTGGATCAGAGGTCAGAGAAGGAGACGGGTCCGACCGGGCCGGGACCTCCCAGGTGGCTGCACAGTCCTCTACTCTTTTTGTTTGGTGCCAAAACAGGTGGCCCACGACACCTGTCGGCATTTCTTCCAACAGACCACCGAGCCGAGTGGCCAGTACAAAAGAGAACAGCAAATGACCAGAAAATCTCTCACACACTCAAAAAAAAACTATTTCCATTTTACAAATGAAAAAAAAAAAAAAAAAAAAAAAAACATTTGGCTGTTTTGAAGTTGCATCCATTTACAAAATGGTTAACGGCGGGATATCTCCCAGGGGCCTCTTGTTTGGCAAAATGCTTCTGAATTTTGCAGCAAAGCTTTAAGCATTTATACAGCTTTTAAGAAAAAAGGGTTTGTGAGTTGAGACGACAAATGGACACCGGCAATTAGCAGCATTCCTCTGCCGCAGATACACCCGATCCGGACAGAGTACATGAATCAATACGCAAACCAGAGCGCCAACCATTCGTTCTCGTTAATAATAGATTAGCCAGTTATCATTTTCACTAGCCAGCTTAGCGGAAATGTGTCCAGTGCTATCAGCTGCGGTTGTTTTAGTAGGATTCGTCCATTAACTGGGTTTCAGACTTTTACAGGATTTCGCTTTCAATTAGCATTACATCAAGCCAGTCATTTATCCGCTCCATATCTCCAGTTTCCTTCATTAGCATACCCAAGTGCAAGCAGAGTCAATCTTCCACTGTTGCTCACAGCAGATTGTTCCTAAGAAAGTTGTCCTAAATTAAAGTGATCAGCAGCACTTTACACTCTCAGGCCTTTAGAGACATCGACAGCTCGGATGGACAAAAGAATGATGCTAAATAAATGATCCAGTAAATGGAGTGCGTACTGAGAAACACACACACGCTTGGTAGGAAATAGTGTGTGGTTGCAGTTGAATTCACCATGTTTTAGTTTTATTTAATTATTTAGAGGAACAATCAGAACTCACAGAACGATTAGGACCGTGCGGGGAGTGTTAAAGTCACCACACAAACCTCTTAATGACAAACGTCTTCCTTTGGACCAAAGTACTTTTCTTTTTACTCAAGCTTCCATTGTCATTTATCTTCCCGCTACAGATGAACAGAACATTTGAAAGTTAAAGAACAAAAGAACATTTGGTCAAACTATTCTCACATGTTCATGCTTTAAAGTAAAACATTAAGAATATCACAATTGTAAACTATTCACTAACAGAAGACATGTTTTTAATTCAGTGCATATTTTACATTGATCAAATTGGTTTCCGTAGACTTAGACTCAAGCACTAAGAAAATACCATGTTTTTTTCCTAAGAAAAAAAACTCACAACAGCAATTTTGCAAATACTAGTTGTAGTGAAACTAAAGGAAAGTTTGAAATTTCATCCCGATGATAATTATACATGTCTGAGAAATAAGAACATTTTATCTTTTAAAACTTAGACGTCTTGTAGATGTCTACTTCAAATAAATGTTACTTCGTCATTGCAGACTGTGCCTTTTATATTTTTAATCAAGTCACTTTTTAAATAATTGTTACTTTAATGCAACAATGTGATGAGCATGGTTTGGCACAATGCAGCAGTTTTATCTTAATGTTTGTGTTGAACTCTCATCCACAGGAAGGCTGATGACAGCGCCGGCTTGTGCACTCGGGATCTCATGTCATTGACAACACTGCCGGCTGAAATAAATAATACAGACTTAATAAATAAAGCCGACTGAAATAAAATGCGAATATATCCTTAGCTTGCGGGGAGACACCCAAGCTACAGCTAAAGAAGAAAAACATTCTAAAAGCATTAGCTCAGTGTTCCTTCATGCATTTTTGAAGGGATGAAAAAAAAAAAAAAAAAAAGAGCGCTTCCTGCATATAGCAGTGAGCTGTATCATATGACACGTTAGTTTAGCGGAGGTTTAGCATTACTCCTTCCTTTAAACCAGTGCCCATTCTGAAGTCTTCAAAGCCGCAGCTCATTATCAGTCTTTCCCACTAATATCAGGCAAAGACAGAGATGTAATACATGTATTTCATCACTAGTTCTTCATTTGGCCTTGAAAAAACTATTGCGCTGATTGGACACTGGCACTGCTCCGCTGGGAAATGTTTGTCATGTCTTGTCTGTCCAATGTATTGCCTGTAATTTGGTCATGTATTATCATTTATGGTACGGTGACCTAGAGGGTCTCGAAAGGGGCCGTATAAATACAATGTATTATTTCTTCTTTTTCCTATTATTAGTATCTGCATTACAGACAACCCCATTTTGACGATAATTTGTACTTGTACAGAGTATCAAAAAAATAAGCAACTATTAATCTCTACTTGACTAAATTTTTATATATACATGTAATACATAAGTATAATTACTCTTTACTCTACTACATTTGAATGGACACTTATTGTTACTTTGTGATTGTGCGCAACAAGTTAGCGTCTTTTTCTACCGCTGTTAACTTATTGGGTGGATGAGGCGATATCGCCATCTGAGGGTGTTGAAGGTAGTGGATGCTATTTGTGGGATGTTTCACAATTTTTGGCGTTTTTGAGCCTAAATTCAGTACAAGTAAAATGCTTATGTTCTTTTAAAATTGGATACTTTACAGATTTTACTCAAGTGTTCTTGGAATTGGTAATTTTTACAGTAAGGTATCTGTACTTTTACTCAAGTATGGTTTTCAGGTACTCTTTACACCTCTGCTGGTGGTAGACTTGGGTGCATTCCCAACCATTTTATCTGTGTGAAGTCAGATGTGTCTAGCAACCTACAAAAGAACAGGAGTTTTAGCATGAAAACACAGATAACGGCGGCTTCCGGCGGACTGGAGCGCACCAAAGAGAAGCTACAGGAAGTTCTAGGCACACTGTTAAAGCTTAGGCAGGCACTATGAAAGTTTAAGGAGCCGTGAAATACCACTAGATTGGAATTATTTTGAAAGGTTAACCCCAAGCAACCGCCCGAGACTGTTTTAGAGAGCCTCGGGAGTCCACGCACTGCAGGCAAGCCTTTGCCGAGGGGTACAATTATGGCACAAACATAAATGCTTGTAAGACTGGCCTATTCATTTGCTGTGAGCGGCACGTAATTCCCGTTAACCAAGTGTTTTCCTCGGAGGACTCATCCAGTCAGTGGAAAATTGCAGGAAAACTATTTCAGCCGTCATCTACTCTGGAACAGATTAAGAAGGAATTGAGTCAAAGTTCTCTTTTTGTTCTGCGTTCATTATTTTTTCAAAGCGTTAAAAGCTTTTTAAAAATAAGCCTGTCTTTTCTTAATGATTTATTTTTTGGAAGCGAATAAAAACGGTTTAAGTAAAATTTAGTAAATTAAGTAAAAAATGTAGTACCACCTCAACAAGGTCAGTGGAAGAAACACAATCAATGGTTAAGTGATATTACTGTATGATTTAGTAACTGATTACTTGTGTGTTACTTGTGAACTTTAAT
>SOMO01000039.1:1213494-1239986 GCA_028128575.1 Paedocypris carbunculus | reverse complement strand
TTAAAAAAATATATTCTTTTGCGAATGATCACAATACAACATTGTACATTTATAAAACTTAAAGTCGACCATACTAACTCCTTTCGTTGATGCTTAGGAAGCAGAAGTGAACAGAGAATACATGTGGCATTTATCATAAATTGCAGGAGACTTTTAATGAAACATAAAATGCATATAAACCAAGCATTACTTTAAGACGCACTGACAAATTACAGGTTAAAGCCAATCATTGAGATAGACACATGCGAAGTACTATAAGCATCCCTGATTTCTTTCTTAAGTGTCTTAGTTTAATTTTCTTGAGACTGTTGTAATTTGATTAGACAGCACTAGGTCAAGGGATTACAACCTTCTGACCACCTGCCTAATTCCGTCTTAGACGTAACGACTAAAGCCCAGCACAGCGACTCTGACACCTGAGGTTTGGGCAGGTTCCAACCACGAATGCTTTGACAACAGAGCTGCTCAAAACAGCAGGCCGGTCTGATCAGTTCGGAGAGATGGCGTCCTCACGCACGCCTGTTTGGTCTTGTCTGGAACCAGTTTTCGACTTGGTGGGTGGCAGATGGTTTTGTAAAGCCGCCAGTTGCGTCAATATTTGGCGAAATATTAAAAGTTTAAACAGAAGGCCTTTCACCTGAGTAGACACAGAATCTCCATGTGATTCCAACTCATTGGAGTTAGGCAGAAGAGAGTAGAATGGACAAGAAAATCATACATTTACAAATAAATGTTGGTACTCGGATTAATCGACATCCGAATATTTGGGTTTCACTCTGAATGGTTAATATCATAACCCAATGTCAAGATTGAAAGATCAATAAGAAGTGAATCAAAGCATAAATATTATATCAAACAAAATTGCAGTCTCTTGCTCAAATTGGGATTATTTTGTGATTACAGTAATAGCAACCATCTTTTTACTATAACGCAAGAGCCTTTGTTAATCTCTCTTGACATATTAAAATAACAAAAGATGACATCGCCGTTGAGTCACAGCTCAGTTATGAAGAAAGGCCTTGAGGAGTTGGAGAATATGGCTTTTCTACCTTTGGAGGCAAATCAAAAAGAGCAGTTGATTAGGTCATTCTAGAAAGGTTTTTTTTTTTTTTTTTTAAATACAAAACACCATGACCCATATAAATGTAGTAGGATTACGTAAATTATCTACTTTCTTAATTCATTAACGTTAAGTGCGCAGGGACAAAATTAAAACCAGACCCAACAACCCCAGACTAGAGTTACAAAGAATACAAGTAAAAGAATCAATAAAGCCACAATAGAGGAGCAAACAAACATATCAGGTGAGATTTACCTAAGGAGCAGTTATATTGCTCAATAAACCCAGAGCAAACAGCAATCAATCCTGAAACATTGAGGACGAGTTGGGGTTTTGTGCTCTAAAACTAGGCTATGTTAGCATACAATAGACACGTCTGGTGTGTTTTTATCATGCATGAATGCAGAGGATTATAAAGGATTATGTTTGGAATGTCGATCATCAAAAATCTCACTTACGATTATTCATCTAAATCTTAAAATCGTTGTAAATCACTAATGCGGAACCAATGCGTGATGCTTTTTAGCCTCACATTGGTAAACAACAAATAACTCTGACAAAAGCGCCATCAGACTGAAGATTTTCGAATACTTTGACGGCAAAAAACTACAATTGAAATATTTAAAGACGGTTGATTTGATCAACGCCCCCACCCCCAACTAGACAAAACGACAAAACATTGTTTATTAAAATTGTCTTGACATTATTTACTTTCTGACACTTTTATTCTAGGTAATGTATGGTACACTTCCGATTTACACAAACTATTTTCATGCTTTCCTGGGAATAGAACCACGACCTTTGACGTTGCTAACATCAGCTCTGGTGATTGATCCACAGGAAGTTCACAATATCTGGCCACATGAAGAGAAAAGGAGTCTTGGAATAATACAACAATGGGGATTGTTCTAGGAGTGGAGGCACAACTATTGTCCATTGTAGTTGGGTTTATGTGGTACTTTCACTTAATGGAGGTTCATTACTCGTTCCTGTAGGCCGTCTTATCAACCTGAAGCCCACTACATTCCAAGAAGTAGGAATAAATAACCACTTCTCTCCTTGTCACTCCATAGGCACATCTCCTTCCAACTACTCTGGCGCCGGTGATTGCTTTTGCCTTAATGGCCTATCTGGAGATAAAGACAACAGAAGATCTATGACAGGCTTGTGTAGACAACATTATTGACGTCTTTAGCGGAGATAAAGCCAAGTCCGTCCAATAAGAGCTGGGCTGAAAAAGAAAAAATACTCAACGCTACGAGTGAAAGGCTTTTCGGCTTGAGCTGAGCTACAAATGAGTTTAAAGCATTATTGGCCAAACTTAATCGTTAATGTCGTTGAAGAACATCCACTGACTATATACAGCATGCCACCAAAGCATATCAAAAGTGTCAGAAAACTTGCCTGTAAATGGAGAAGAAAAAAAAACAGGAAGGTCATTTAATTTCTCAACTCTGGACTTCTGGGGGAGGCTTCTGCATTTTAAGTTGTGGTCACAACGATCTGTCCACTGACCTTCGTTCTACGCTTATAAACCAGCATCCTGATAAGAAACTTGTCTCTTAACAAGCAGCGATACCGCTCTTATCCGGTTTTCTTACATATTTCCTCAGATATTAGGCTGTAAACATCTTTACAAAGGCAACACTTACCTTATGTCTAATAACAAAACACTGAGTGACATTTGTTGATGGGTTCACTAAGGACTGTATAAAATTGTACTCTGCATTTAACTGCAGTTAGACCCACAAAGTGAGGTAGAATCCCTTTCTCCATGCAGTGACATTATTTTCTCTTATTCTACATCAGTTTCACTCGGTCTTCTTTCACAGATGCAACTACTGCTGTGAGCCTACGAAATTGTGTGGCTCTTTGTCAGATGATTCTCTTATGTTTAAAAGAGTGTAAGAGGAAGATTTATGCTCTAAATTATTAAAACAAGCCATGTGGGTGGTTTCCACAGAATTTAGTAAATCAGTTTGAAATTAAGTTACACAACACACACACACATAAACACAGCTGTTAAATTGACTGGAAGCAGTGTAGGGGAGCAAATACAGAAAATATAGTACAATATATTAAATAGCTTTAAAGAAATATTCTAATGACTATATTTAAACAGACATTACAAAATGATGTCTTTCAAACAATTTTTAGTATTGTTGAATATGTGAAGTGATAAAACAAAAACTCAATCATGTTGCAAAAAAAAAAAATTGAAATCTGTGCACACGTTATAGTGACAAAAAGCATAACTTCATTTTAGAAGTTGAAAATACAGAAAAATCTATTGATGGCACTTTTATTCATTAAAATCAACCTTTTTGCAGCCACCTTCAGTCCTCACAAAGCGTCTCTAAGTCAGTAAAGGAGTCGTTTGACTGGGGAGGAATCATCAATATGAAGTCTTCAGTCACTGTTAAAGCCACAGCATGAGCGCCACAGCTCCATGGTCGAACAGCTTTTTGAAAACTAAGACCCAATCAATCTTCAGACAAGTGACTCTTAAGAGAGCAGCAGAAACTCTACGGAGGCTGATGTTAACAACTACAAACGCAAATTGCATTCTTTGTTCTCGGCTGAGAAACTACCCAAAATGGATTAAAAAAAATAAATATATAAACCCTTTATAATGTCTACACCCCCTGATTGAGTAGAACGGTTGCAAGTCAATCACCACGGTAAGGATTAACTGCAGGGGGCTGGTTTGCATATACACTGCATTTCAGTGGGGGATTCTGAAATAAAAATCTAAAGTGTTTCCTCACGGAAAACGAACTTGGAGCCATTAGTGGCTGCAATTACACAGCAAATGAGATTTAAAAGATGTAACTTGTTCATCGATTCAGCTGGATATGAAAATTAGCAAGTAAAGGACAATCAGTTATAAGATTGTTATAATTCAATCCCACCGACATCTATACCATCCATCCCAAGCAGTGAAGTCACAGCCCCAGCTCTGCTCCATTCTTAAGTCTACATTATTCATTTCCACCCTGCTTCCGTCTTGCAAAAACAACATAGTCTCAAAATTCCTGATTAAATGTGCATGTGCAAATTGGCTTGGTGAGTTGTGAAAAGGACCAAAAGGTCGTCTTGAGAGTCGGCGCAATCTGAAATAGTTGCAACCTTCGATGGCCTAATGAAGTGCTTAAGGGCCCTTCGTCTAATAAAAAACCAACTGGCCATAGCTTACACTATGACAGGCGACTGCTGAGTGAACTAGTGCCTTCTGAGATTTAAAAATGGCTCTCGAGATCAGACTTTTGGGAAAAATCTCAACCTGAAAGCAAGTTGGGCAGCATCATTCAAGAAAGAATCAATTAAGCCAACGTTGAGATGTGTAAAAGGAAGCTTTGGTTTCCTCTTTTCACAACGATAAAGTTATTAGTTACATTCAGTTCAACGTGTCGTTGTTTCTAATGAACAAGGCCGTATTACAGTATCCTGAGAGCAAGGAGACTGGAATTAGTTGCAGTTCACCAAAACTCTCCAAAGTATAAAGGGGTCCACTGACAGCTTGCGACTCACTTTGACCGCAACAGGCAAATTACCCAGGGTTTTACTTGAAAGGAGCCAGATCAAAAGAACCTCCATGGTCTCAGCATCCAAAGCCGAGTCAATGTGCTTTTCTGCAAAATGGGCTTATATTGGCAAACTCTTCCTTACCCAGCAGCGGAATGTAAGTGTATAACGACTGTGCAATTTCATTCTTTTAAAATGATGACATGAAAGTTCAAACCAACATGCAATGAACAACCGAGATTTTAATTTTAACACGAGGACTGGAGTTACTAAAGAGAACAGCTGAACAAAACATGGCAAAGTCAGGCAAAGCTTTACACTGGACATTCACATTGGCGCAAATTGTGGACATAGATTGGAACTGGCTAGAGTTTGTGAATGCCCAGAATTGGTGTGAAACTCTGACGTCACTGTGAAATGAAGTTTCAAGTTTCTTTAACGGTTTCATTCTGGCCCCTAATTCTGTCAGTGACATACAAAGAGTGCTTTTTCAGCAGCTTGAGAAAGTGTCTTGGCTGCTTGTGAGCTTCTCCTTCCTCCAACCCCTCATTCGCTCTGCGTGTTTAAAGAGTGTGAGAGGAGGATTTATGGCGCAAACATTAAAGCCAATTTGAAAGTGGTGTCCAATTTCTAGAAATACAAGAATTTTCCCTTCTTTTTTTTTTTCGCAGAAGGGTTTAGAACAAAACCTCCATAGTAAGAGTGTCAACAATATGACACAAAAACAGTAACCATCCCAAGTAAGTTCATAAGAAACAGCAAAAGTAAAGCAAACACATCAGGCTTTCTTCAGTAATTTAACTGCTTGGAAAGTCATTGATCTGTACAGCGACTTTGGTTAAAAAAAATTTGATTTTCAAACCTTGAAAACTATTTCCGTCAGTCAAAGATGGCCATGTGTGTAGTTGACAGCTGGCGTCTGACAACATCTTCTTATTTGCCCCTCTGTGAATCTTGAAAGCAAAGGCAATTTCACATCTCAGCCATTACCTGGCAAAAAAACACAAAACCTTCCATCTGCTTGGCCAAGACATGCCGGTACTGTAATGTGTCACATGAAACAGACTGTCCAAAACCTGACATAAAATCCATCTTGCTTAGATCATCCATCTACTCCCTAGCTATCCATCTCCCACCTATTCTGCACGGTCTAGACCTTCTTTTTCTCACTGGCTGCTATTCGATTTTCACCCGTTCCGCGCCCATCCTCCTCCTCGCCTCGCTCTGCCGCTGGTCCTGAAGTAAAACTCAGACTATCAATTACCTCTTCAACAGACACGCAACGTTGGCTCCTTTCTCAAACAGGTTTTGCAGCTTCGTCAACACGTTGACAAGCGCAGGCTTATGCTGATTCAAACAACTTTGAAACGTGAAAAACACCAGGCTTTGCGATAAATGGTTTAATTCTCACCGCTTCCTCACACAGGTCTGATGTATAGAAATACTAAAACAAGCGACAGTTTGGGGCCTGATAAAGTCCAAATAAGAATGTCTCAAAACATCCAGCAAAACAAGTACCTGTCAAGTCAACAAATGCTGAAGATGTCTTTCTTGACGTTGTAAAAACAGGGCGTTGTCCGCATCCCGACACCAGTGTTAGGACTGTTTAACGTCTAGTAGGCCGTGATGTCAATGTTAATTAGAATCTGATTATTCAGTCATTTTTTGAGAACACGGCTTGTCAGTAAGTGTCAGAATCCTACCCATCACAATGAAGGACAGTTTGTCTTATCGTTATGCTAAGTGGAGGGAAAGGGAAGAACAAGGGCAATCAAGTTTAATCGTTAAAATAAGACGAGAGAAAAAAAAAACCTCTGAAAGCTAAATCAAAAGCATTTACGGAAAAAAACAATCAGAATTTGTTTTTCAGATAAGATTTAACCACTGATACTCCTACATGCTTTTACTCTTGGTTGTGTGTGTGTGTGTGTGTGTGTGTGTCCTCGATGTGCTGATCGTGCCAGAATGTTGCTTAAAACGCAATAGAGACGTATAAACAAAAGAAAAAGAAAATACATTCTTATCCAAATTTTATTGCAAAAACACATTATAGGCAACAGTGTGAAAACTTGGTGTGTTTTATAAAGTGTACGCGGGAAATAATGTTTCCACCAGGAAATGATGATCCTGTAAACATGAAAAAAATGTTTTCAGAGAAAAACTTGAAGTAACCATGTTAAAGAACAATTAATTTGCCAATCCTTCTGACTTGGACACCAACTCTTTTTTTTTTTCTTTTGTTCTCTACTGTCTATTTTGGGTAGTTGCGGTCCAGCGGTAAGGAGTTGGAAGTGTGTCAAAGAGGTTACCGGTTCAAATCCCGGTCCTGAGTGTCTTTGAGCAAGACTGAATCCCACAAGCCCCCAGGACACCACAACTTAAGGCTGCCCACCTCTCAAAGCTTGTGAATGTACTATGTACATGTCACTGTAACAACAATCTCCTGATCGTATTGGTTAAATGCAGAGAGATTAATACAACTTTCAAAGGCAAAAATCCAACTTCAAAACACAAATTCTGCTACATTCTCGTTTTGCACCCATTTCGAAAGCCAAATAACCCGGACACTAAACAAATTCAAACCCACAAGCATGTTCTCCTCTTTTCCTATTACGATGGTTATGTTTTGACAATACACAGTTTCTCCACATTGACAGGAGCACAAGCAGGGTCATCTCCAACCAAAGCCCGATCTGGAAGCAAAACAGGGATTAGACGTCTCATAAGCAGGCCAAGTCCATTGACTGGTTGTTGAATAAAGGAAAAGGAGAGGTGGACGAGGAATGTTTTGGCCAAGATAAGATTCATGCAGGGCACTGGTTGCAAACACAGCAGTGCTGTTAATAGAGACTTGCATTGTAGAGAATTGGGTTATAAATTTTCTGCAGTACCATGTATCCAATGTGTGCCATCTGCTGGAAATAGCACCTCTGCAAAAGCCTTTCTATTAAATTATTGCTTTGTTTTTCTGGAGGCATGCGCTGTTTGTTCAAGTTAATTTTGCTCTTTGTTGGTGTTGCATGACTAGAATGGTCCTCGGGTTATAATCCACCACCAATAGAGACGTTGGTGAAATTCATTCTCAATCGGATATCATAAAACAGAAGGGTTAGCACAACAGAAGACCACCCATCAGCAAACCAGAAGCCATTGATAACTAATGATGTTGCAGTTTCACCAAAATGGTCATTTGAACAAGCGTTTAGCAAACAACCGAAATTCTTTCTCCTTCACAACGGAAACTCAAAGACCCTAAAGGTAGCATAGCAAACTTGACAGGTATTGTCCTCCCACTATTATTAGTCATGGTTCCTGAGGTGTATGTTTGCTCAGTTTTGTCTTATAATGCTGTTCGACCTGAAAAGCCCAAGACAATTTTGTTTAGCAACCCCTGTAAAGCTGCTTTACTTAAAAAGACAAGACTGGTAAAATTTGTAGTTTCTCAGAAAGCCCTTTCAAGGAGGTCTTGAATTCCATCCTAGTAATGAATCAGATCTTAGCTTTAATTTTACATGGAAATGTTTGTGTTACTAGATTACTGAAAGTCCCAGAAGGCCTTCGGAACCTTTTACAAACACAAATACAGATCAGGTTATAACTTTTCTTTGAATTTGAGGCCAATTCAACGACACGGTTCTCTCAAATAAACCTAATCCAAGCATTGAACTTGTTTTACGCAATTCAAGTTCTTATGTAAAGTTTGAATATGACATGTGAGGTGGCGTGACAAGTAAATGCAAATGACTAAATGTATATTTGGAATAACAGTTCCACAACAGTCACAAGAAGAACAATGGAAATCACCTGTTGTATTTTGCTTTACCTAACCCAAAACAAATGTGCGTGGCATGCAGAGAATTTATTAAAAAAAAAAAAAAAACAATCACTCCATTTTCAAACAATGGGTCATGACAAAAATTTTCTAGTATATCATACATTGTTCCACATTTAAGAAAAAAATGTACACAATTTAAAACAAAATGTGTTTGTCTTTTTTCTAGGTTTACCTAATATATAATTAACCAATAAAAACTGGGTTGGGTGGGCACACAAACTAAGCCCACGTGAACTTTCTGACCTAAAAGTCAAAGTGTGATTAGGCGCAGTGTTTGTCAAGGACTTCTCTCTTTGGCGTGATCTCACACTCCACTAAGAAGAGCAGATGTCGACGTGACTCTGTTAGAGCCGTAAAAGAAGAATTTCAGGTCACTGGTCTATACGCGGGAGGTCAAGAGTGACAGACAAGAGGGTTTGTCCACTACAGGTCCAACCAAAGGCCCAGCGGTAGACTGGCAGCCACACTGGATTTGAAAGATTTTCCTTTAAAAAGCCTTTATCAGGCCCCGATTTCCAGCTCCTCCCGTGAACAGTTACGAGTCTTTGCTGGTGAATGATTAACAAGTGCAAAAGCATGAAATTATTCAAGTTCTGCACAAACTTATAGTGTAGATCTTGAAAGTCTGGAAGGCTCATCACCAGGTTGTCTCAACTTGGTCAACTTGGTCTTGTGAAAAAACACTCAAGTCTTAATCCACAAAAAAAAAATGCTAAAGTAAATGGTTTGCTGCTTTTTGTTTTTCAACAGGATATCTTATAGAGTGAAAGAGAAGAAATGAAACGTAATGATAAAGTTATGTACAATACTGCACAGTACTGACTTGTTGTATTTGGCTATAATTGGCTACTTAATCTTAATCTTAGACACATGCAATTATTGTGCAAAATATTGTTTTAGCATTATATTTAAAAAAATGAAAGAAAAAAGGAGATGAAAAAGAAAGAGACAGAACTTAATTTTTTAGGGCCCGACTGCACACCTAATGGCTTTGGTTATAATGTCTCCAACAGACGCAAAGCAACGTTCCATATCTGTCCAATAACAATTTGGACAAGGACTTACGAGGGAGGCGGCAGTGATAAACCGAACTTTGCTACACAACAAGACCTGTAATTTCCCCCTGTCACCTTTAATTAAAGGGGTAGTACGTCTACACAAAAAAAAAAAAAAAAAAAAAAACTTGTCAGCATCCAAGACAGAGACAAGATCAGTCAGATATAGACAACTGGAAAAACGGGTTGCTTGGGCCGAGACTTCTTGCGGTCTCACAGCAGGGTCTCACACGTTATATTAGCGGTAGCCAGGGGACACTTGACAGCTCACTATTCAAAGTTCCTTTTACAGAAAGGGGCAATCTGCCAAAGAGGTAGCCAATGGAACCAAGACGGGGTTAAAACAAGTGACAATAAAAGGACAAAAGAAGAGCAAAAGTGCTTTAAGAAGAGCTGAAGAAACCCTTTTGAATGGTCTGGTGAATTAGAGACCAAGTTTCCAACATTTCTTTACACATTATGCTTTTTCTTTCCCCTTCATTAAACTATTAAACATTCTTCACAAAAGTCATTGTGCATTTAGAATCGTAAAGCTGAACCAACCGTTAGTTCAACTGAAAGCAAAACCAAGTGATTTCAAGTGGTGGTTTAACTTACCCATAACAAAGAAAGTCCACAAAGTAAACCCTGTAATCCTTCGTTTATAAAAAAAAACGACGTTTTCCAAAAGTTGCGGTTCCCGCGTGTTAGGACAACGCAATGTTTAGATCCGTAGGCACGTTAAATCCAGGTAAAGAGACGTCGGTTACAACTGAAGTCGGACAAAAGAACCCAACCTTTGTACTTTTTCTTGAAGTGAAATCCAGCAAGTCCAGGTCTAATGGCCGATCAAACTTCTCTGTCTGAAGGTTTATTTCTGCTCCATGTTTCCCTCTACACAAGTCTCTGCAGTGTGGAGTGGCTTTTTGACAGTAGAGAGCGTTCACTCGTGTCTCCCTGAGGGAAACTTGTTCATGCTGTTAGCCGTGTGGGCGTTAGCCTGGGCGGAGTCAGTGTGATGTCAGCAGAGTCTTTACCAATAAATAGACCGTTGGTTTGTCTTTCTGCTCACCTGTGTACAAAGGTTGTACGTGCTTAACCGTGCGTTCTCTGACTCATTGGGAATCTTGTCGGCACAAATGTTAATTATTAATCGCATTATGTGGGGATGGAGATTTGATACGCTTTCCTATGCTGATAATTTTGCGTATGAAATTGTACTATTAAAACTGCTATTTTAAATTAGATTCAGTGATAAATAGATTAAATAGACAGAGAGCAAAGGGGATTTTTTTGAAAAGGAAAAAGAAAGGGCGGGGGGCAACAGACAGAACAGAAGGTAATAAAAATATTAAAAGAGTGAGAGAAAAAAAATGTGAAAAAAAAAAACATTTTTAAAAATTATTAAAAAATATATATATATATATACTGTTGTGAGTTAGGTGAGTGAAAAAGGTGGAAAAAAGAAATAAAAACAAAACCTGGTGAGAAAACTTGAGAAAAATGTAAAGATGATAAGAAATAAAAAAAGAATGAAAAAAAATGGAATAAATATAATTAATGATATGAAGTTATGAAGATAACAAGAGCGAGATAAGCTGAATAAGGGGAGAATAAAGGGGGGAAAAAAAACAAAGCGATGGCTTGAAGAGGGGGATGTGAGAATGGTGGAAGAGAGAGAGAGAAATGTTGAAACAAAAGGCTCTTTCTTCACCGCTTCCCCTTAGCTCGATCAGACACCAAGGTTGAAAGATTTCTGCGCAGGACATCAGACGCTCTTTGCTCCATATGCACGATACAGAAAATTGACATGGCTGACATTTAAACACATTACGCTCCATATAGACTGGAAACAGCACAATGTGAGGTGAAAATGCCAATAAAACAGATGTCACGTTCTATTTCTGACATTCTTCCTGAAATGGGTTTTGATATGTGCAGAGTCGACCGCCTCTAGCTGCTGTAGCGTGTCGAAACAAAGGCCCGGCGAGGCTTTAGTGTTAGATTACAGTCCACCTCTGGGAACACGTTTATCTGCCACAGGTAATGGAACACTGAACTGCCATACACACATGCAAAATAAATGATATAATGGGGTCAAATCCATCAAAATGCAATCTTCCCTTCCAAAAAGCACTTTAAACCAAGCTTTAAAAAAGCTTTAAAAAAAATTGTAGTCATGTAGTTTTCACTCTGCACACCTTTGCAAATACAGCTGAATCATCACTGAAATAGAAAATGTGATGTGTATTGGAATTACCCCCAAAATGTGTTTTTAAGAAACTAAAAATGAAAAAAATATGCTGTTCTTATTTGTAATTCTTCTCCAATAAAAGAGCAACATGCAAACAGTCAAGATATTTTCTCAGCATCAGTCTGCGAAAGAAGACGGAGTGAAACTGACGGAGGATGAAAAATGCGTAAAATTGGCTGCAAAAACCCCTGTTCTTTTATTCAAAGAAAAATATATGGATTTCAAATCTTTCAGCAGCATCTTGTCCCGTGGCGTGTCTCAGCCTGATTTCTAGGTCACGTTTACACTAAAATCTACAACGGTGCCCTTGCTGTACGTCTCCCCGAGGACAACTTCTCCAGTCTGGAGCGCTCACTACTGTAATCCGCTGATCACAATGCGTCGCTCGTGTGGTGTAGAGGTGAACGGAGGGCAAAGAGTGGGGTGTGACGGTGGGAAGAGGTTAAGAATGCTTCAGCGCACCTGTTCCCCATCCCACCCCACTTCTCTGGGGGGATTCAGCCAGCACATGCATAGATAAAAAGACAGACTAAAATAGCCTCGGGGCAAAAGCCTGGCCTCAGAGGCCTTCATTTTGGGCGACGGACATTTGAAAAGGCTTTAGGCTTTTACGATGAAGTCGTTAGCACAGACATGGAGCCCAGCGCAGCTGTCAATTACTTAATACCCACCAGCGCCCTCGCTGTAATTTAAATCAATTTGCTAAGACCCGACCCACAATACACGCTCAGAAATGGGTTACTCTAGCAGAAGAGCACCGCAATCGAGCAAACCGCAACAGTCACTGCAATGGAGCCTTGATCTTGTGATTAAATACAACAAACAATTCGACGGGCTGAAGGAAAACAACACAAATGCACCAAATATTAAAACAACACATACAGTTACTTAACAAAAGGAACCTTTTTTCCCCAAACCTTGTGTTTACAGTTATTTTAAGTTACAGTTTACATTATTCACATTGTTTACAGAGTAACATAATAATTTTAAATAAAATGCATAATAGAAAAATAGTAGTAAAATGTACTCACAAAGTTTATACTCAAGGTTTGTGCCAAACAGGTGTATGAGGATGATATCAGATTAATATATAAATGTAGAAAAAAAAAAATAGTAGGGACGCACCGATACCACTTTTTTGAAAACGAAAATACTTGCATTTTAGTATCCAGTGATACCGATACAGATTACTTAATAAAAACCGGTATCGGTTTATTACTACAAAGGAGTGACTACTTACACAATGTACGTATATACAGTATATAAAAAAAAAATATGTACATACTCAAAGCTGAAACACTACAATTGAAAAGAATGTCACAAATGTACATATTCAAATATTGTTAAATTGCAATGGTTTTAAAACATATCTATTGTTGTAAAACCGAATACAAAATGAATATAAAATGAAATAAAACATCTCTGTAGACACAGAATTAAAATCCATATCAATATACATGATGCAAAAGCATGATGCAAAGATTCAACAGTCTAATTTTCCACTTCTTTGAACCACAAATTTGCACATTCTTTGGAGGCAAATGCTCACAATCACAAACATATACAGAGATTTTATTTAAATCAAAGTTACAGATTTCACTAAAAAAACGGTCTATTAGCATTTTAACGTCACCAACACATGCAATCATGAATTTCATGAATCACATTTGATTGCCACAATTAATAATGCACATATTTATGGTGAGCCCAAACCAACCTTTCTTCCTCACAAGGACAAGGATCCGATTGTAAAGACCCAGTGGAGAATCTACAGACCTTCAGTCAAAGTGACTAAATCCACAGTTCCACCACACACTTCAGTCTCTCTGTATGCACAGAGCTCCATCAATATTGAACGCCGCTGCACAGGACCATTACAGGTGAATGTAGACACAGAACTTAAGTGTAATGGTGGGCACAGTGCCTGCTCGCTGGGCAGTTAAAGATAATGGAGCTTTGACTGAACAGAAGGGTGCACTCCGAAACAAGACCAAAAAAAAAAAAAAAAAAAGAAAACTCACACAGGAGATAAGACTGACCTTGAGTGAGTCAAAGTAAGTAGGCGAGTTCAGCCCGGCGACCTTCTGTCATTTCTATTGCGTGCACTTGTGATGTTGGTTGAATTTGGCCGCAAGAATAGTTTAAATAAAAGAGAGACCGACACGGCATCAGACTCCCGGCCACAGAAAAGCAGCATATTATATTAGTTTGGCATTTAAATGTTGGAGGTGGATGGAAGCGTTCTAGAAAGGTTAACATGCAAGTCATTCAGGAAGACTAGTAAAGTCCAACTTTCTTTCTAGAGCAATCAGAAACGTGACATTAAAACACTACGATTAAGTTTAGACAAGACCAGTTTTTACGCCAATAATTTCATTACTATTTTATCAGGAATTATTTGGGTTTTTTTTTCCCCTAACCAAAAACCAAGTTATGGATATCCTAAACCATAAACTAGAACTTTTATCCTGAAAAGCATTGAATGACAGTTTGGCTGCTTTCCGACTCCAACTCACAGCCCTGACATCCAAACACACTGTGTTTTTGTAGTTAATATAGCTATTAATAAGTATCTGAAACACAGAAATAAACACAAAAGCCTATAAACTCATTATCAGACATGCATTAAGTCTTTGTGACTCTTGACAAAAAGCCGTTTTCTTCACCTAGACATCTCAGACTTCCTAAACAATGAATGTGTCATATTACATACTGTGTGCACTCTTGTGATGTGAGAAACGTAGATGTTATAATGTGCCAGGAATGACGCTCACAGCGTGGTTGACATCTCATTACCGCAGTGATGAGGTCACTGTCCGAGCTCTACAGGTGTTTGGTGAAAGCAGCTCTGCGTGAACCATCACACACTGTTCCATTGCCACAGACGAGAGTTAGTCTTGTTACATTACTCTTCTCGCTCTACATTGCAACCTGCGCTCAGAACATATTTCAACTCTAAAGACTGAAAAAAAAAAAAAACGCTTCCGAAACGCAGTCAGAAAGAAACACAAAAAGTGTCACGACAGACAGGCTGCATTTTTAAAACTTGTATGAATAATTTCAATAAATAAGCATTTATTTGCATCTTTGTGACTCTTCAAACATGTTTACCGACCTGCGACAGGTTCTGGAAACAAAAGCTGCAAATTGCGGTGATTGAGGTGAAAATATAAATACTTCTACATCACTGATGCAAGGATTGTATCAAGTAAACACAAACTACCCAAAAAAAAATTATATATTATATTAAATCACAGTAGAAAAGCCCAGAATATATTTTGTCCTGCACTTCCTGTTGATAAATGTACTGCCATTGAAAAAGCTAAAACAAAGAAAACTATATTAAAACAATATTAAAAACATAAAACAATAAAAATGTTTGCTTGCGCTATTGAAAAGTGAAAATAAAAACAATAACAATCATAGTGCAATTAAACCATCGAAAAATAGACGTGCACACACGTGAGCGGAATAAAAACGCCAGCACAAACAGTATCACTTGAAAAGTACACAAATAAAACACCTCAGATTCCTCATTGCATTAATCAGAACTTCCAAAATGTATTTTCTCGGAGGGAAGATGCCGAGCGTGTCACTGAATGTGGCAGACAAATCATTTTTATTCGGGACCCCAGCGGGTATTGACAAACCAGGGATGCATTTAGATAGCCCAATTAAAACTGGGAAATGAACCGACATCAAGCACTTTAAAAGCACTGCGGCCCTCTTGTCCTCCGACTCTTCAAAGGCCAGACTCGCCACGAAGGGCGGCGAGCGGTGCTAGGACTCGTGTGGAAGGATACGGGGAGGTGGTGCATCTGCTTCAAAGGGAAGAAATTCTCCACCATAGGAGAGCAAACGGTGGCAGAAGCGAGGAGCAGAAACCCCAGGCACAGCCGAGCTTCACAGCAGGGTTCTACGCAAACATTTCTCTTTAGAAGCTCTCTTGCCTCAAAGTTAAAATTAGGGACACGGTTGAAGGTTGTGCTTATGAGTCATAACGTGTACAAACAACCGTTTAAAGCTCAAATTTTCAACAACATGGAAGATGTTTGATATGAGGTGAATGTAAGATCTTTCAACATAATGTTCCAGACGGTTCAAAATGAAAGGTTCACACGTTAGATGTTGAATTACACAGGGGGGAAAAGTTGGTTTAATGCAACAACTTCAAGAAATTTAAATGATTTGCGTTCAAATGTTAAACAGTGTAACAAAAGTTGTTATTGCTCCGGGCTGCCCACTGCTCCGGGTTTGTGAGTGTGTAACTTCACTGAAAGGTTAAATCCAGAGCACAATTTTGATACTGTCAATAGTGAATCTAGAACAAAAACTCACTCACTTTCCTTTACAATCTCCTGCTGATAGGGGATTTTGGCTCAAATCAGGAGAAGTGGAACTACCAGCCAATTGAGAAAGTGAAAACTTCGCATCATATGTTCTCGATTTACAAGCGTTCACCATGTTTCATTTTTCTCAGAACAAAGTAACATTTACTGCATGTTGTACTTTGTGAACCCAAGTACGCACGTGAAGACTAAAAGTTGATTTGATTGGCATGGAAGATTAGAACATGCATTGTTGCCACAAAACAACATGTTTGTGAATTGAATTGTTTGTGGACAGAGGACAATTACAGTTATTATACCAAGAGTGTGTTGGTACATGGAGAAATACAACAACAGCATGGTTTAAAAAACTTTTTTTTTATGTACAGATATAGCAAAATGTCTAGTTAATTTTGTTAAACAACTCAAAAAAGAAAGTAATTTTGTCTTAAAACGATTCACATTTCTACAAGTATGAGCTGGTAAGAAAAAGTGACAATACAGCACTTTAAAGAGCTACAGAATTCTTCAAAAGCACTGGTAATGTAAAACTGCATTAAAGCCTGAAGCGTCTCCTGCTTTAGTCGTGAGAAAAACCATGTCTACAAAAAGCAGGTTGCCTCATTCCTGATAAAAGAATAAACGCTTCTTTGATAACATCTTACCGAGGGACATTTGTATTTGGTGTCAATTTCCAGCATTATTGTCTGATATGTCAATTATTGGCAATTACGGTTATCGTTTTGTCCGTTTGTATTTAGCAAATACCACTAAGAAAAAAACAACAACAACACTGGTGCTTGGTGTTTGTGAGACTCGACTCATCTTTCCATCTCTGTCATTCTTGCACGTACACGCTCACAGTCACACAAATGAGTGAGCTGCCAACCCGAAGCGCAATCCATCATGACTGCCATTTACCCGCCTTTTTTAACAAAGCTTTGACGTATGGGAGGAGATAAGGGTCTGTGAGTGCGTCGGTAGAAATGCAGGTTCTTTCAGTCGGGTGCGCACACACCTGCAGAATTATCAGTGGAAGCTGTGAAAGTCACGTTCACTCATCATTCTTCTGATGCCCTGCGAACAGTCGTATGTGTGAAGTCATGCATAACCCATTCATCCTCCCACCCACATCCCCCCAAGCTCTGCCTTTCAGTGCTGACCACCAAAACTGGGCAATGAGGCCACCATGCAAATTGAGTGAAAATGAAGCCATTACAATTTTTTTTGTAGGTTTACCTCCTCTGGGTATTTTCAATTTATGACTGCTACGATGCTTTGAGATGCTGGAAATGGTTCCAGACAGGCCTTTTGTGATTTTTTGTCCCCTATCACCCAACCAGGATTTTGGCAAGTCATGATTTTCAGGTCATTCTTAAGGTTCAGTCAGTGAAAATATGCGTATTTGGAATCTGTTATTCCCCAGTTCTGTTTGTAGCAGTTCAAAAATTGTAATATCAAACGTGTAATGCAAATAACCCCATCAGTCTGCGATGTTCCGTAGCATTTTTATACCACGAAAAATTGCGACACCTAATTATGATCAGACAACAGCTCATGACAAGGACTGTTCGGTACCAAACACCACTCAAATAATTCCTCCGTCAGCGGATGCATGACACCGTGTCCAATCTCCTATGAAAGAGTGGAATAAGCAAAGGCAATTGCGGGCTCATTCGCCTCACAAAATGATGCATGAAATCATATCCAAAGCTTTATGGACGGACTGGCACAAAAGATGTGCAATCTGCAGACTCTTCTTGGCTTCAACAAACTTCCTGGTGACACATTTCTGACGTGAATTCTACCGTACCTGTTTTGACACTGACCCCGACTTCAACTTATTTAACAGTGGCGCCGTACTTTGCTTTTTAAGATACTGTGGATCCATGTGGGCCCGCATCATTTGATCCCATCAGACGGCCGGGGTAAAATGGGAGATGAAGCGTAATGCAATTTACCCCGTGTCTCCCTATGCGCCTCGGCCACAGTCCCACTCAGGCCTTCCCACTAGGAAAACGCTCAGATCAGTTCACGTCTCGGTAATGAGTTTTGCCGTGCTGGTTATTTCAGCTATAATATTAGAGCACTGGCCTTGTGAGCAATTCAACTCCACTGTCATGACTTTCCAATTGAACTATTCTAGACAAGAATAGGATACTACAGAATCAGGCTACACAGACAGCACAACTGGCTAAAAGGTCACATACAGTGAAGCCTCGTTGCGCGTGGATTGAATCTTGCAATTTCACGTTACAGCTTTAAACAATTTCGCCAAATCATCTTGGAATTGGGATCTACAAACAGGGGTAACCTTGTCTTAATTCTCAGGATAAATTGTACAGCAAATTCATGAATGTGCTAGAACAATAGAGGCGAATTGGCCCATTGCCATTACAACACAAAAAGCCTTGTTTTTTTATTTTACAAAAAGCCAGGCTTTGTTTTAACGGAATATTAGCAGTAAGATTATTTTACTTTACTTTACTTTACAGTCATTTGGCAGACGCTTTTATCCAAAGCNNNNACAAAAAGCCTTGTTTTTTTATTTTACAAAAAGCCTTTGCTTTGTTTTAACGGAATATTAGCAGTAAAAGTCAATTACTTTACTTTACTTTACAGTCATTTGGCAGACGCTTTTATCCAAAGCGAATAAACTGTTAGAAGTGCGCATATTTGTTTTATTATTACACTTCGATCATAAATATAAAATTCAAGACACTAAACCAACAGCCTTTAATTAAATTGCTATCTGAACAGACACAAGTCTTAGACAAAGAAAAAAATGACATTTAAATGAGGAAAGCTTGGAATTTATGTGGCACACCTGTATCTCTTGGCCAATGGCCACGGTGGGATTCCCAACAGCTCAGCTTCGCACAAAACACAGATTAAAAAAAAAAGCGTTGAGCTAGTTTGTTGGACACCACGCATTTCCCATCTGGTCCCAAACAGGACAATGGAGACATTCATGTGGTAAAGGGATAAGTCTGGGAACTGGACCAGTGACGACTGTAGCACCCTGCTCGGGATTGGGAGAACTGATGACTCCAGGCAGTCACAGCTTCCTCCATCTTGAACACTGGTGCGCTTTAACCTTGGGCTTTTACCGGTCAAAGTCTCTGGCATAAGAAACAGCTCAAAAAACCCTGAATTGGCCCCCATTTTAAATCATCACATAAAGATTTAACATTGGAATGTAAGGCCACAAAACAAAAGAAAAAGGCACGAGAAATAAAATGTAATGACAAAAATAAAAGAATCTTTTTTTCCTCAACCTGTTTTTTTTTTTTTTTTATTATTATTGTAATTTCATCATATGTCATGCATAAACCAACAGTTTTTGTGGAGTCACTTGGAAGACTTGGCTTTTAAATCACCTGTCAAAAATCAAATTAGTTTTCAAACCGCTATAATTCTTAGCCACTGGCCACACTAAAGCCACCAAACGTTCCAAAGCTTGAGGTTTCACTTGAGGGCAGCTAAACTTCTTTAGAACAAAGCGGAAGTGTCACACGAGACATGCATTTCTTACACCATTCAACTCAAATCTGCCAAAAATCACTAGGAGTTTTTGCTTGACTGACCTTTGCTGCTTGTCATTGAAGGCACAGTGCACACTACAGAGGGCGAGACAGACATCTCATCAATGTCTGAGTGCTCCCGTCCCTGCAGTCATCTCCTTGGCAGAACGGCTGAACTTTGGCCTTGCGAAGATCGCGACTAATGGAAAGTCAACAATCTCCCCTCGCAGAAGGCAAGAGCCAAGGGGAGAAAAAACAACAGTAGAGGTCTCTGGAGCCAAGCATGCATACTTTGCTAGCCAAACACCTGACCGTGGCAAAACAATAAGGGCAGACACGATAAAGGATTAACAACACAAGCGGAACTTCGCAAGAAAGCCAATAACTCACTTGCCTGGGCAGTAACAAACTGATTCAGACCCTGAAACCACCAAACCGAGATCCACGAACAGCAAATCACAAAATGGGGGGGTGGGGTGGGCTGAAAACCTTCTAGAAAATTTCTATATTTTTAAACTTGTAGAAAATATATATGCTATATTATAATGTACGTTATACTTCATAAACAATACGTAAAAAAAACAAGCTTTGACCCTTGACCTCTGCAGTTGCGAACACCTGCTCTGCTGACTAGTCACAGGGAATTCCAGAAAGTGATTGTGACATGATGTTTTAAACAAAGGCACAATCTGAAAAACACTGGATTTTTAATGGAGGTACTGAAAAAATCTTTATCACCATGTCTGCTTTATTTGGGCTGTGGTTTGACATCCCTGGAGTGCATTTAATGTACAAGCATAAAACCAACGAGCAACAAATGGCTGAACTTTTGACTAGACGGTTTCAATTGCTACAAATGACTGGGATATTAGGAAGGAATGAATGGGCGAAACATGAACTCCCAACAGCCGAACGCAGACAAGTTTCCGGAGCCATCTGTGGCCGGGCAGCCCAGTTCTCAGGGTCTGGAGCGTTCAGAAGCAAGAGCACCTGTGCACGGAGCGAGTGACGACCTCACTGGCACTGCCATTTGTTACGCTTGGACTCCCATTACATCACCGGCTTAGATCGCAGAGAAATCAATCCCCCAGTGTCGGTCTCCTGAATCATAAAGAGGTCACAGTTGAAACAGAAAGTCCACAGCTGGAGACAAGGAGACTTTGGTCCTACTGTACCAGTTTTGCTTCTCAGAGTGATGGAGATTGAAGCGGTCTCCTTGAGGCCTATCCATTTGCATTCCGCTTTGAACATTAATTATACGGCCTGACACAAACAGGATACTTTCAAGGATGGTGAGCTATATCGCCTTGTGACAAAGTGCTTACCATGAAAAAAATACAAACGAGAACTGACAATCCCTGTGATAGTTCATATATCCTCATGAATAAACTCAATCACGACTCCTACATGCAGAAGATTCCACACAAAAGAACTGTTTATCCACAGATTCCTCTTACGACACATAATACTGCAATATGTAAAGTCTGCTCTTAAGATAAATACCACAGATCTCACAAAGAGCCAAGAGAGAGGCAGAAACCAATGAAAGATTCTCTGCCTTTTCATTTCAAGATTAAGGCATTTCTTCTGTCAATTGGTTTTGTATTTTAGCATACAAACATGTTATACAAAAAAAAAAAAAAAAGCGCATAAAGACGAGTGAAAAAGAGTGAAGACGCGACCTTGTAAGCAGAAACGCATCTATATCCAATTATTTGCAGGAAAGAAATGAATGAATTACGTCACTTGTCAATTCCCAATATTTGAGATACATTTTGATGCATCATATTCTCTTGACTTTTGGTCCAATAATGTACTGGAAGTTCACCTTCTCAGGTTTGCTCTGAATCATAGTCTCATGTAAAAATTTCACAATTCCAGCAAAAAGAAGGGACTCTTGGAGTCAGCATGTAAAGCCCAAATGGATTAGCTTCAGCAGATATTGACGGAAATGTCACCATAAGCCGAGAGCACCAGAGCCAGAGGGATTCACAAATGGTCATTCAAGCAGCTAATAAAACAAGTTATCAATTGATTAAATAAAACAAAGTATGTATGTGTATATGTAATCAAAAGGCTGCACGCCTCAAATATGCGATTATTTGGTCGCAGCAGAATGCTGAGATTTATTAATAATAAAGGCTTGGGTGACAAATAAGCGGTCAGACAGATTTGTGACTTCACTCTGAAGAGTGAGAGTCGACCAGAGACCTGATGGGCTCCAGCCATTAAAATTTTATTAAAAATAAAATAATAATGCGTTTATGGTGTTGCTGGCTATGTGAAGTGCCATCATTTATACAAGCAAATTTGAAAAAAGTGAATCTGTGCTATCAGACGTGAACATGAAAAAGCTGAAAGTCCAAAAATGAGTTTACAAATCGTCAATGTTTGCCTTGCAAATACAAAGAAAACATTGCAATCACAATATTTCATACGAGTTTGTTTGTTGCTGTAATGTGCCCATCTGTTTTCTCCCTTTCACCAACATAGTCCACTGTTCATCTCAGTTTTTACTTCAAAAGTCGCAATGACATTTTTCCCCAAAACCTTTTTTCTTCTTTCACAAATGTAATGTCATTTCAATCTTAAACTACACGGTGTATCTTTTATAACTCCAAGCTTGATTAAATGACACAACAAAGCCCAAACATGCAAGATCCTTTCAGAAATGAAAGAAACAGCATCTCTTCCAATTTTTTGTTCATTTCCTATGTTTCACCAGACTTGGGTGAAGTGAGGGAGTGCTGAGACAAACACATTTGATAAAAACGATGTACAGAACACTTCCACGGGTTTCTTAAAGATCAAAGCAAGACCAGAGGCCTGAGAGAATGAGGAGCAACGTCAATTAGGCAGAGCTCGACCCAAAACCTAGAGTGTTCAATCTTTACTCTCGTCTAGGGTGACAAAACAATCAAGCCAAAGCCTTGGGATCAAACATGAGAACAGGGAGCACAACACAAGTTACAAAAATTATCAATTAAAAAAAAACCCCAGTAACAATACAGAACACAGAGCAAAAGACAAAAAAAAAATCGAGTCATAGTGGTAACAAAAATGGGAAATCGTCCAAGAAACTACCTACTATTCCCTGGGCTAAAAAACAAAACATGACCTAAACTCCAAAATAAAAACCACCACCTGTTCACAAAGTCAAAATAACAAAGAATGAAATCGGTCGGAAAACCCAAAAGGAGTTTACACTGCCGCTGTTGCGCTGCCACTGTTGACAGCCAGGAGATGAAAGAGAGAAAGAGAGAATACATTGCCATCTTCAGGTCTTTTATAGGGCGACGTAGGTGGGCGATCGAGACGCATCACGCACTTTCCTGCAGGGAAACTGCCTGTAGTGCTTAGCCCAGGACCACAGACAGTGAAAATGATACACTAGAAACAACGATAGTGAGAGCAATAAATCAAAGAACAGGTAGAGACCCCAAGGAGAAAAGAAATCCCCTCAGGACGGTTCTTTCACCTGACTGTCAAATTACATTGCCAAACATGAAGACCAAACCCTTAGAAAACAATAGAAAATGATGTCTTTTTACATCTGGACAACAAGAACAATCACTTGGTGGTGAATATTCACTCAAGGTACATAAATGTCCACAAGCAACAAAGAGCACATCACTATCTCATTGAGTAAATGTAATACAATTTAGAAAAGTGAGAATTGAAACAACAACACTGGAACATTTTGGCAACAATTTTACTAGAAATGTATGAAAATGGTCAACAAAAAAAAGTGACTGGTTGTGGATGGCCCATTCAAGACTGAAGTTCAAGGCCCAGTTGAGGTCTTTCTGTGTGGATTTTGCCTCGTCTCCCACGCTTCCATTGGTTTTCTAGGAGTCTTCGGCTTTCTCCAACAGTCCAAAGCCACGCTCTCAGGAGAATTGGAGTGTTGAAAATTGCCCAAAAGTGTGAAAGCGAGTCCCGCTCTGTGACTGGTTGGCCACCAAACCAGGCTGTCTATCCAGCATTTATCACCAGAGTTGCCATGGCTGGCTCCATATAACATAACAAAACCAATCTTAGATTTACATTAAAAAATATTTCCCCTGTAGAGCCGTATCATTAAAGAGTGGTGTTTGCAACACTAAAGGTCATGTGTTCGGTGTTTGGTGCCCAAGGAAAGCATTAACCACAATTAACTACAACGCAACAAGCCACTTTGAAAAAATAATTTGGTAAGTCTAGAAAATGTAACTGCTAAATGAATTCTTTATTACCACCCTTTACTACCATAAAACATCAGTAGACTGCTGAGTGGCACTGCCAGCAGACGTGAAAGGGAAAGTCTCAAAGCTTTGTCTGCAAATTTGTTTACAGTGCCATTTAAGTAAATGCGTTAATGGTTGACAGTTGTCACGGCAATAACTCAGCGGAATTAGACAACTTTCCCAGGGCAATAATGTTTCAGGATCGCCTTATTTCAACTGTAACAGTACTGTAAACCAGATTTCTGCAGGGTTTTTTTTTTCAGCCCAACAAAATGAGACCATTTATCTGCACTCCAGTGCCCTGTCAAATATATTCGGTAGTCATGCACTGGCACTTGACATGAATGCTTGCTGACTGACAGGCTGACAGTACTGATGGCAGACGACTGACAGAACTGCTGAGGGGGTTGTTTTATGCTCATACGGGGGCTGTCGTTAAGTGTCCCCAAACCGTGTGGCCCTACAAACACCAATCTCTTGCCACCATTTGAGATTAAGGAATTAATAAATTGATATTCTGCAGCAAAGAGTTATTGAATGAGAGACAGGCCAAATTGTGAAATCCCTAAAAACTTGATGTGGCCGTTTAAACTCCTTAATGTGTCCACACTGAGATGGGAATGCGTGACGCCAAGCTGTGGAAACTATAGCTTGATGCTGTGCTGAGTTTTGACGTATAAGGGTTGGTTACTGTTGCAGATCGAATTGATCCGCTTCGGCCAGATAAATGTAAAGAAGACCAACAATGTGGAATCTGCTGAATTCAGCAAGAGTTATTTCCTCAAATTGAAGACATTTTGGTGAGTGGGGTCAGGGGGGGGGCTATTTCTTCTCAAACACAGAGTGAATAAAAAAAAATAGAGCGTTAAAGAAAAAGAGAGTAAGACACAGAGAGAGCTAAAAAAAATCCTTAACATTTTTACTTTTTGGGATGGCCTACAAAAGATAAAAACATTTACAATTTGTCTCTAGATTTTTTCTAGATTGAGACTTTTTAGCAAATGCACACACACAAAAAAAAAAAAAAAAACCCTTTGTTGTTGGTCATTAGAATGGATTTAAAGCCATCTTGGGATTTTTTAAAAAAAAAAAACAAAAAAAAAAGTCACTTTTTTTGGCAAACTCGAACTAGACACATTGGACCGAGTATCTACAGCAATTTGGTTAACATTGAGAACTGAGGCAAGTAATTGTGGTCTGGATGAGCTCTTTTATAGACACTACTGTCATTGCTTTAATACTTGCAGATCTCTTTTGAGACTTTCAATCCCTCAGTCTAGACACTCGCTCGATCCCACACCAAACCCTGACACCAGTGACGGAACCAGGCTCTATTTTCAGCCTGGGAAATGATGATAAATGGAGGCCCAAAGAACCACAACATCAGTCTAGACTCTGTACAAGTACCGAATGAGTGAAGAACAGCCCCTTTTCATTTTACAGCTCTCTAACATCAATAACGAAAAGCTTTTGCAAGCCTGGATCTGGAAAGCGGCGTAGCGTTTCTTGTAGGTGTTTGGTGTGAAGACTCTGAGAATCCTGGCTCTAGATGAGAGCAGCTGAGGTTGACATCGTTCATGAGGGAAGAACAAAATGGTGCGTTGGTTTAAGGACTCTCGGTGAGAGAGGGGCCCTTCCTCCTTTAAAAATCCAGCCAAATCACAATGTGCCGAGTACAAAGCCTTCTATAACATTTCTGTAAGTCATAGAGATGCAGGGAAGTGTGTAAAGAGTAGAGCGTGTGATGGTGTGATGGTGGGAACTGATAGGAACAAGAATCTTTTCACAGTTAACGGCAAATTGTACAGCCAAGAACATAACCTGATTAAATGGTTTTAAAATTGTGCTGAAGTGTTTTGTCCTATATTTTGGCGATTCTTACATTTTTAAACAGAAGAGAAACTGTCTGGTTATTTGAGCTACCAGAGAAGAAGAAATGAAACCCCCGAGTGCAGAGAATTGTTTTCTACTTAGACTTTAAGGTCAACGTTGTTCCTGAATGTGACATTAGTAAATGTGTCACTCAATTGAAGAAAAAAAATATATTAAAATACATGCCAACCCATTAAAAATACAAGAAAACAATGGTGAGAAAATTCCATCAAAACGCCTGAAAGACTAAAATTATTTACAGTATATACAGATACAGTAGAATCACACATGCATTTCATGGCATTCAAGACTGTAAATGAAACAATGTTTGCATTCATATCACCATACTAAAAATAATAGAAAACGGGACAAAAACGAAAAACTAACTTAGAACATGCATTTACCAATTCAAGCATTTTGCTCAATTTTTTTAAAGCCCTAAATGGCATTATGAACTATAGTATCAGATGACTGGATAAGCAAGATGTAAATCTGCAATCTTTGATCACATTCGTTAAAAGCTAAACAAAGTACTGATAGCCGAAATAAACCTAACACACACAGCTTGAAATTGTGGTGGTTAAAACGGTTTGTGCATGGTTCAGTGTTGCGTTGTATCTGGATGGGGAATTGAATATCTCTTCTGTCAGATAAGTGGCACGCTTTCATGAGTTTCACTTCAGAAGACATGCATTAAAAAGCCAATTAATTTTCGTTCTTCTCACATTAGCTACAACAAATGTGAATTTATTTCGTCTTATGTGCCTGGACGGTTGTTTCCTCTGCTTTAATAAAAGCACAAGAACCCATTGCATTCACTAAATAAAAAAAACA
>SOMO01000039.1:1187556-1204362 GCA_028128575.1 Paedocypris carbunculus | reverse complement strand
TCTCTCTCTCTCTCTCTCTCTCTCTCTCTCTCTCTCTCTCTCTCTCTCTCTCTCTCTCTCTTTCTTTCTATCTCTCTTTCTCTCACTCTGTCTCAACCGTTTTATCTACCATCATGTTAATCCACATGTCTGTCTGTATGTCAGTTAATCTTTTTCATAGGCACTACATTGCATTCTGATTCTAAACATTTTTTCTACCTTTCTTTTGATCTACCATCCTGATCATCTACCTGCCTGTCTGCGTGTCTATGTCTGTCTCACCTATCTATATTTCAACAAACCTTTTTTTATACCCCATCTTGTTTATCTACATGTCTGTCGCTGTCTGTCAGATTAGAAATTTTTTTATCTATCTATCGTTTACCATCCTGATTATCTACCTGTCACTCGAACTGAATGTGATCAATGTACATTTCCACTAAATATTTGGTCAATATATTGCTATTTTGTAAACAAAAGTGTACATAAAATAAAATGTAGAGACACGTTTTAGTTATAGTAAAATACATTTCTGAATGCCAATTTTCCATTACAGCGACTTCACACTTCATTTGCTGAAATACATCTGTCTTCCAAACTTCTGCATTAATAAATATGTTTGGCCAGATTTCTCCGAGATGCTCTGATGTTGAATTTACATTTTACACTGCTACTTTTTTCCGATACTACTTGTGTAGTCATATTTTGAAGAAGGAGAACGTGAATAATGGATTGAGAAAGTAGTCTTGCATGTTTATGTGATACAATTGGTTTTCTCATGCTTGTCCAGAAATCTATTTTGTTTAAAATACATTTATCAAAATGTAGTGAAGAAAAATGAACCATGAATATCAAAAACAAATTTTAAATGTTGTTCAGTAAAACTGAAATGATTCAAATTATATTGTTTTCAACTTATAAAAAGAAAATGCTTCTCTTCCTGCCAGTGCTAAAAAGCTACTAAGTTGCAACTTTTGTGCTAGAACTATTGTTTGAGCTGATTATTTATAGATTTATGTTATTTATGGATCTTACAAGAAACGGTACGTAGTATTTTAGAGACACAAATAATTTTTCATTAAAGCTCACTGACAAATTCACAGAATGATTCACAATATATTAATCCGTGCTTTAATCGGTTTGTTTTTCTCAAGGTTTTATTGAGTGTTTTGGAGTAAAATCTTTTGATGCCATTATAAAGTTAAGTATTGTGTATTATACTGGTATTATAACGTAATATCTGTATAATAAGTGTTACTTTAAGGCACTTAAATTTTCTGTTTTTTTACATTTTCACGCATGCGCTTGGAGAGAGTTGTAACTGTGAATAGCGCCTTACAAATGCACTGAAATATTTGCTATGTGTCCTCACCATCATCCCACTTTTGCTGCTGAGATTACTTACTGTTCCGTTGTGGCACTACATTGATAGATTGGTTATAAGTTTTGTTTTGACTTGTGTTTTATCCAATGATAATTCGAGGACGTGGGGCCTAAAGTTGTCACACTGATTCTATCAGCTTCATCACTGTAGACTGTACATACCAGTTTTTTGTCTTTATTTCTCCATTACATCATTTCATCTTAATTCAAAGAAGATATAAGTGCATGTCTGTGAATACACAGTCGATTTTGGTTAATTGGGATGACAATTAATCAATGATGTTATTTTAGTAAAATCCTAAAGTAAATCTATACCCCCAAAGATATTGTTTTCTCTCTCTCACACTCACACACACACACACACACACACACACACACACACACACACACACAGTGAAACACACAAACCTGGAGCAGTGGGCAGGTTTAAGTTGTCGACCCCAGGGGTGTGTGGTAGTTAGTGTCTTGGCTCCAACCACAAATGCCCCACTGGGATAAAGAATGGAAAATAAATTTAGAAAAGAAGCACAAGTCGTCCATGTGCTGCTGTAAAATATGTGAACCTATTTAAGTTTAGTAAATATATACTGATATTACTACTATCTAACATATTTGCATCAAAAAGTCCCAATTCAGTCATTAGAATTATTCACAGATGATGTAAGCTCACCCACTTTAACTGATGATAAAGGCCAATAATTTTCCGTACGTAAATTGATAAAATCCATATATGTATAATATATTTAATGTGCACAATATGGATAACTTTATAAAAATGGAAAGTTAGCTGATGTAATGTAAACATTTTTGAAATATTTTCTCCACTTTTCCATTTAGTGAATCTTTGGTATTATTTGATACTCTTGGCATGGGCTGCTGGTTTGATTGTTGGGTCTGTTGGAGTAACGTAATCCCTTCTGTTCCTGTTATCATTGTAAGACGTTCCTCCATTTATAGAGTTGCAGGAGTGATTTCTTCTCAAGAAAGCCTTGAGGGAATCTGCTTTTTCACTTTCTTTTGTCAGAGCTATCAGCAAAGGGATCTTAGCTGGTTAATTTTTAATTCTGCATTTGTGAAGTCATGTTTCTGATGGGTGGAGAGAGCTCTAATGGGGCCAGATTGGGTATCATTGCGGATATCAGGGAACAACCCCTGGAATGCTCTTCGGGTCTTGACTGTGCTCCATTAACGTTCGGAAGGCACTTGGAGACACGCTGTCCAGATATTGACCCTCATTGGCAAAATGGAGGCCCGTGTTGATGGTTTATTGAGTGGATGTTCTGAAAGGTTCATTAGAGAAGTAAACGGAAAGATAGTGTTATTCAAACAATGAGACCTAGTGAGAAGCAATCTGGATGGTTTTAGCATTCTTTAAGGTGTCTACTGTCTAACCTTGGATGACCGGAATAACACCGGGAAGCTGTGATTTCTGAACCAGTAGATTATGAATTGTTGGCATTCATTGTTTGAGTGGCTAAAATGTTTTCCAGGCTTTCAGTGGCAATGAGTGTGATGATTGTTATTATTGACTCAGATGTTCCATTAAGGAAGAGTGAGCAGTTGCAAAGAGAAGCTGACAGCAGCTCTATTGTGGAGATGCTCTGGAGCTGGACCTCTCACCAGAGTTATTAGTGAGCCTTCATTACAGCTCCACACTCACTGTCCCATTGCATACACCAGTACAGACACAAAACTCATTTTCCGGTTTAGTTCTGACACTGACAGAGATGAAACCAGTCAGAACACTGAATCCTAAATAGATTTGTGTTATAGACCAAGAGTGTGTTTGGGAGACTTGTTTAGAAAATGCTGCACGGACTCTGGGCAGAATGCTGAAATAGGAGGAAGTAAGGCCAGGCATTTTCAGCAATAGATATCCACTTGTGGCCGTTACTGATATGGCCGGCAGATGATAATTGCTTCTTGTTTGTCAAATTTTACTTTGCCTGTAATCCTCGGCCACAGATGAAGTAAAAATTGATTTTGGAGAATTGAGTTAAACATCATTTTCGGCTGTTGTTTATACTGCTCTCTCCCTGTTACCAGAAATAGATTCAAGGATGAACAAGTGCGCCCTGAAGCCAGAGCGCGGGAATTCGTGGCTAGTGCTGTCACTATATATCTTACATAATTTAATTGTGTGATTTGTTTTAGCTTTTTTAAGCAAACATTATTGCTTTTGTGGATTATTCTTCAAACGGTGCAGTTCTCGCCAAAGTGAAACTCGCTAAACCAAATTGCCCCCGTACCACCACCCTTCATTTAATTTATGCATTTGACACATTTCGCACATTTACTCAAAGCAGCTTGCATACATTGAAGGTTCCATTTTTAAAATCTGTTTATTTTCTTTCCCGGTGTATCAAATCCACAGCCTTGGCTCTACTTCCTCTGTGCGAGTTTCCGCTCTCTGCTTGGTTGAGTTAAAGGAGTGTTTTAGAGATAGAATAGCTCTTTAATTTGCTCCACACAGCACAGTGATCACAGTGTGTGTGTGTGTGTGTGTGTGTGTTTCAAATGAACAAATCTGAAACGCATATAACAGACAATCAAACACCAGAAACATATCAGACACCATTCACATTCTGCCTATACATGACGCTCTTACATTCACTAGAGGCTCACATATCGTGTCCAGCTTTTGCGTGTATGAAGATAAGGTTAATATTCCTTTTGAATCATCAGTCCTAGTCTTTTCTCCACAGATACAGTAATAAGCCAGGCTCTATTACCCCTGCACAGTCCAAGGCAGGTCCCCTAAGATGTGGGACCTGGCCTGCTGCTGTACAATGGCTTTAATTTCACGCTTTGTTGATGTCCTCCATCTCCACGTTTCTTTTTCCATGCCCTCTCTGAGTAAAGCAAGAATCACATCTTTTCCTCCCTGGCCTGTGTTTGGTACGTAGCTGATTTGACCATTCCTTTGGGAGCGCTCCTCTCCCCACTCGCTCACCATCTCCCTGCCTGCATCTCTTTCTCCTTCTCTCTCTCAGTCCTCTCCGATAAGCCAAATTGCTATTTCATGAGTCTTGCTGGATAAAGACCACAGCTTCTGGAAGATTGTTAGCTTTATTTGCTTATGTTTTCTTAACTCTAATTCTTCCTAACCTGTGTTTGTGCCAAGCTATTGACCGGTTTAAATATTGAAGATTGCCTCACTAGGCAAACTCACACACATCAGTCTTGACAACAGTCTGGAGCGAATGCTGTATGTGAAAAAATGTGACATGTAAATGGGTGGCCAAGTAGTTGACCTTTTTGCATGGTAATGGTTGCTGGGGGAACAAAGAATCTTAACACCCCATCTCCCTCTCCATTTGAGAGGCAAATGTCTTATTTCACTTTCTGTTTTTTTCCTCTTTGCCAAGCTGTTTAGGGACTATTGTAACATTTCAAGCCTTCAAACCAAATATGTGAGGAAAAAGTATAGAACAAAAGACTGGGAAATGGAACGGAGGCCCTCTGACAAGAGAAGAAAAGGAGTCTTCGTGGTGTGTGCTGGGGGTCTTGTTTCCCAGACAAGTAAACGGGTAACCAAACCTCTTTGTGGGTGAAGTCAGGGGTCTCCAGTGTGACTGCATTGATCTGCAATGGAAGACTGAGACAGGAAAAGGAGAACAGAATCCTGGCTCTACTACACATGGGAGACTTATCACTGGCCTACGAAGGGTCGATTTTCCAAAACAACCAGTCGATGCCGTTATACGGTTAAAATGTTTTCGATTTTTTTTTCAAGAACTTGACCGTGGTGCCAGTAATTAGTGGTATCTAAATTGTTACGATGCAAGTGCAGTCTTACTAACTTACTCTGTCAGATTGTGGTAGGTATAGCAGATTATATGGGTTACATATTTATGTGTTGAAGGATGCTGGATCCAACTTTTGGATTCTTTTTTTAGAATTACAATAGTGAGTAGACCGAAATTTGTGAAACCCAACAAAATTATGCATTCAGTCCCACAGAATTTGTCGTAATTATGATAAATGAAGGAGTAGATTGTGATTACATGTGACCACTTAAACGGGCAATTCTTCAATGTGTCAACTATTAACCCATGAAACCAAATAATGGCTGCCGTGATAAATGTGACGTTTTTAATCCAGCTGTCCTCTTGTGGTGTTTTTATGGGCAAAGTAATGAACTCTAGAATAAATCTCAAGACTGTTTAAAATTTCCAGCCAAGAATGACCCAGCATTTAATGAACATTTGATTTCGAGACACACCAATGTCTTTAATCATCATGTCTGCATAAAAATGAAATCTGGAACCACAATGTCAGGTGAAGTCAACTGTTTCTGAGTTTCTCCCTTTGGAAAACATTCATTCCTGACAAATGTTGTGACATGCCAATAGTGGATGGTGCCAAGCCATTGTTTGAGATCCCAGCATGCCTCTGGTTGCCTGGGAACCAGCAATAATGGCCCTATTCCCCCTGCTGGCCTAAGTTTTAGAAATCCTTTCTATCCTACTTTTGCAAATTGGTGCCACATTCCAATCATGACACTTTATTTTGATTCAGCAGTAATATCTCGGCAAATTAAGTTATACCAAGTGTACTCTAGTAGTAAATCAGTGAAACAATGTACAGCCAATAGGCTGAAATAGTTGTAGCAGGGAGTGTAGCAATAAAATGTCAAAGTGTAAAGACGTGCCACGCCAGCAGAGGGTGCTCCCGTCAGTACTCTGTCTGCCCCCATTCTTTCTGATTCTAACTTCCTAATTTCAACTTCCTGTCTGGCCATATTCGAAAGTTTGGCAGTGAGCCCATGGACTAGAATTTTCAGCTGCTTCTAGTTCCATAGTTGCTGTTCATAGTCTCTTTCATGCGTATGCTCTTCTTGGCTGTTTTTAGATTACACTTGCTTGGATACTCTGTGAGACCGATTTTACATGGTTGTTGAATGTTCTGCCTTTGACTTGAATAAGAACCTTGCCTGTCTACGTATCAAATCTACTATTGTTTATTAGGCCATGCAGTTAGATTCTCAACATCTCTCATTCTGAAACATTACGCAAGGTGACTTTGCGCTTGATTTATGGGTTTTAATTGCCAAGCCGCTATGGGAAGAAATTTGTCATCAATACCTCCCTATAAACAACGTGTATGGGTAGTAGTAGAAGTTATCTGCCTTCATTGCTGATTCTGTGCACTTATTTTATGCTACATACACACAATATCAGCACCAGTTTAAATCACTTCAAATAATTGACTTATTTCAATATAAGATGTCTGTTATATCAAGCACTTGCCATGCAAAATGTCTAAAAGTATTTGTGCAAAAAACAAGTACATTTTCAGGATCTCAGTGATCTCAGTTGCTGTCTGTTCAGTGAGTCCATTCTTGAAAGTTCCACCTCAAAATATTCTACCAACTGTTAGGAGTGTTATATCTAAGTGGAAGCAATTGGGAACCACATGGATTCAGTCAATAAGTGGTGGGGCACTTGGAATCACAGTCAGCGCATGTGGAGATGCACAGTGAGCAGAAGGCGCCTTTTTCTGGAGGGTCAATAGCTACAGACCATCGGACTCCGTGTGTCCTTCAGATTAGCTCAAGAACAGTGCAATTATTCATGAAATCTTTTTAATGGTCATTCAAATGCAATGAAAGCATCAAAATCTAGAGCAGTGTAGGCAAGTTCTCTGAAGTGACGAATCACTCCTTTATTCATGACTATGACAATTTTAGACAATGGACAATTCTGAAATTGGCAGTTACTACTCTGACAGCAATTTTGGTAAGGGGTAGTTTTACATTCTTTTTATTCTGGGCACGACTTCTTAATTACAGTAAAAGAAACTCTTAATTACCATAACTTTCTCTTTAAGGCTCCAATCATTGTTGGAACCGATAGATTTGTGCATAACATAGCACAAAGCAATGGCCATAAAGACATGGCTGAATGAGTTTGGTGTGGAGGAACTTGTCTGGCCTGCACAGAAGCCTGACCCTTAACCGGAGAAAACACCTTTGGGACAAATTAAAGCATAGATTGTGAGCCAGGCCTTCTGGTTCAACATCAGCGCTTGACCTCAAAATATGTGCTTCTGGAATAAAAATATAAAACTCCCATAAACACACTCCTAAACCTTTCGCTTAAACTAAATTCTTTACCAAAGAGTTGAAGCCGTTACTGCTCTAAATATGGGTGGGATGAAAAAAACTTTATGGGATAAACAAAGCGTATGATTAAATATGTCTGCATTTAACAATCTATGTGCACATGCACAATTTATTTGTCTGTCAGTTTATTCAACCATCCATCCATCCAACCAACCATCCTGTGATCTATCCTAAACACCTATCCATCTATTTTTTCATTCATTTCAAAGAAGCTTTATCCATCTCTGGTTCATAGAGAGGTGAAGTCATCATCAACTAGCATCTTCTGGACAGGTTGACAGTGTGTGTGTGTGTGTGTGTGTNGTACATGTAAACTTATAAAAATCCAATGTTTTCATGTTAAAGGAGTCAGATCTCAGGTTCAGTGGTCTTATCAAAATGACCAAAGGTTCAGGATAACCCTGTCTGAAATCATTACAAGATTTGTGTCCAATCCTGACCAGAGAAACTTGTCCATGCGTTTAACATTTGCAAATTGGATTATTGTAATAGACTTCTCACTGGACGTCCTGAAAAGACCCTTGACAGATCCAGCTCAAACAGAATGCCACTGCCAAGACTCTGACAAGAACTAAAAAAAAAACCCAATCCAAACATTGATTTGACATGTAACAAGCTTATGAAACCAAGCACCCTAGATTGACCTCTAATGACATTCACAATTACAATGCTTAAATGAAATTATATTTCCGTGATATGACTAGGCCTACTCAAACAACACTACTCATGCAGGTTAATTGAGGGTCATTGATATGAAATAACTGAAGTTGTTGCATAAGTAGGAATCTGGAATTACATAAATGCTGAGTGAGGTGGAGGCTTTGTCAAATGCCTTCATTCTCCTGAGAAAACCCTGTGCTGAAAGCTCACCTCAGAGTCTACTGATCTGAGCCATCGTCGGGTAAAGAAGCTAAATAAAGACAGGCCTATCAGAAACAACTCCCTGAGGACACGCTGGGGAGAGGTGGGTGAGCTGATCTGAATATACGACTGGGCGAGAGCCCCACTGAACGACGTACGGAAGTGGATTAGCTCCTGATCTCTTGTTGTTGTTTTGCATGGCTGTCTTACAGGAGCACCGAGACGAAGATGATGGCTCCAGGCTTGCCTCTCCACACCCCCGCTCAGCTGACATCAACAGCCTTTGCTAGCTAGGTTTTTCTTGGAACGGTGGAGTGAGTGGACTGAAGCAGCGAGTGGGAGTTGCCTTATTTGCATTCTCACTGAGCCTGCGCTTTTGCGGCTGAAGCAAGGACATATGATAAGCACCTTCAATATGGAAAGGTGAGAAGTTCACTTTTGGATTCAAATGACCCTGATGAAAGGAAAGCCTGACCTTTCTCACAGAATTAAGCTGTAATGTAATGTGTAAACCTTAAGGTTATTGTTTGATCCAGCTGTTACATACAGTTATGTAATGTAATGTAACAAGAAACAGAACTTTGTTACAGTAACATAGTATATTAAGAGAGTATGTATGCCTTCCTTGGGATGTCTGCTAACTTCTCAAATAAATCTGATCCTCCAGATTTGTTACTTGCTTGTTGCTTATAGCTTTTATGTATGAATGGACAAAAAAATATGAGTGACAGAGTTTTGCCGAGTGAAGAATGTGTGCTTGTTTACTTCGTAATTTTCTCATGTTTACATTTATGTCTGTTGTTAAGTTATTTCACAATGCTTAATTAAATAGTCCATAATAATATACTGTATTGTAACGTCACTGTCAATAGAGTTTTTAGTTTAGTTTAATAAACAATTTAAACAATTATGGTTATTTTAGCACATAACAAACTCATACAGATTTTGTTCTACATCTATCCGTCCATTCATCCATCCATCCATCCATCCATTTATTCATTCATTCATTCATTCATCCATTCATTCATTCATTCGCCGCTCCATCCAATGATCCATCCATTTAATCATCCATCCATCCATCCATCCATTCAACCATCTACAGTATAATTCCATCCATACATCCATCAACATCTTACTCTCTCTTTTTTACTGTGGGATTTTACATGTATATAAGAAGAATTTTTGCATTAAGATTTGAATCTGAATGGATTTCTCAAAAACAGAGTAAATTAAGTGGAATGTCTGGTTTGGTAAAGATGAAGGGTACTTGAGCTTTAAATGGGCTGTCAGGGCACATAAGACAAAACAGTTTCGAAACCTCTGGTCTAGGAGTTTTGAAGTGGTGGGATGAATTTCTGTGGTATTTAAGAAATGGGTATATCAAAGGGCTGCGGTCTGCTTATTTTGCTTTCAGCAAACTAGGTTGGCAAAGTGCTTGAGTCATGGAGCATCCTTAAGAGGCTTGGTGCGATCCAATTAAAAAGAGCTTCCTGGTGGCTGTCATTGCAGCCAGCTTTACTTTCGAGTTAAACAGGGAAGCCCTATTCTCATGCCACCCACTAAGACAGCCAAATCTGTCCAAATCACCCAACCTCACGATTTGTCATGTTAAAACACGGCGTCTGAGGGTTAACGGCTTACAATAACTACAAACTAACCGATGGCATTAAAGAAGAGATGTAAACACTTATTATGCAAACAGCAGATCTCATTGAATGTGCGCTTGAAGAATTAGCATACATTTACATAGGAATAATTGGTACGCTTGAATTAAGTTTTCAATTTAAAATCGCAACCTTTTATGTATCTTGCTTAAAATATAAAAATGCTAATTAGATATGTTTGGGATATTTTAATTGATATTTATTTGTATTTATTATTTATTTATTTTAATTTCTAAGAGATTCTTGTTATAAAGCTATCATTTTAGAGGTTTTTCATTTTCGCACAGATAATCCTATTGGATCAGCTTTATCAGCTGATTAAATTAGTGATGTTTAATTCTTAAAAAAAAAAAAACATTTAAAATCTTGGCAATATAAACACAGCCATAGAAAGATCACAATAGTACAGTACACAAAACTTACATAAAATATCTAAAATGCCAAAGATTTTGTAGTCTTGGTATGGTCAACCGGAGTGCTGCATACCCTTTTAATAAAAAAATACACCAATATTTTTAAATAAAACAATTTGAGTCAATTAAAAAATATATATTAACAATGACTTATCAGTAGATGGCATGTATATTTAGAGTAACTCAATCCTACACTAAGGACGTCTTACACCACATAATATAGACAGTGTCGTCTTCTCCCTGCAATGCTTCACTTTCCAGGTCCCCCATCTGGTGGCTATAGCAGACTGAGTGATGAACTGTGGTTTTAAATACATTGTGGAAGCCCTCCGGCCATCTGGTAAAATCATATGAGTCACAGAGAGGTGAAGCAGGCGATAAGAGAGGGGATGATACTGCATCTCTCAGTCCTCTCAGCACAGCCTCACGTTAAGAGTCACCTCCCATTAACCTGAGAAATATTGCCTGGATCGTCTTAGAACGCTATAGGCCTGGTACAATAGAAACAGGATCAAATTACCTTTCAGCCTAAAGTAGGTGCTGCGGGCATCTTGTCGGTAGAGATGGTCCTTTAGCACTACATGTTCGGAGAACTACAAAAGCTGCCGATGCTGCTCTTCTCATTTGGCTTTCGGTTGGCCTGATATAATGACACATCTTTGAAATCCCAGTGAATTATTAATGGACCAGTGTAGAGATTTATGCTCTAGCCTTTTGCTAAAGACTCTTTTAGTGGTCCGACACACTGTGTTGACTGGCTGGAGTGGAGGGTGAGAAGTGATATCCAGTTCAGGGGATAAAAAATTCATGCTCAGGGTGATCTATTACACACTCAGGTGAGATTGCCCAAAGGAAAGGATACATCACGATCTGCGAGATACTGCTGAAAAGTAATCAGGGGGACTTCTTTTTGGCGGCAATGGTGCGTGTGGTGCCATATGGGCGGACGAAGACATAAAAATGAGCATCAGTCAAAGATTTGGCTCAAACCTGCTGTCTCAAGACACTCCGCATGCATACAAAACCATGTAAAACCCCATACCATAACAGTTGCGGTGGGAGTTTTATTGTAAACTGAGACCTTACGACTCGTTTCCAGGATTTTAAAGACCAGCTCAGCTCATTTCAACCCACTCATGCTGTACGTTGTCAGCAGCAGCAACTTTCCGTTTTGGGACATACCGATAAGAATAGAACTGTCTGGATAAACGATGCTGTGACGTCAGTCATCAACACTGTATGACTTTGAAGGCCAGGCATCGGCACATTTGTTGAACTTGACAAAGAAAAACTCTCAGAGACTGATGAGACTTCAATCTGAAGCTAGTTTCACATGTAAATCTGAATTCGACTCTAATCAAAAACTATGCTTCAAATAAAATGTCTTACGAGTGGAAATTTTGATTCCTTGTTTAGAAAAGCATTAATCTGCATTGGAATATAATATTAGCAAAAAGCACAAAGTCAAGTTAAATTCCACAAATTGAAATTAAATAGAGAGGAATATGGTTCAGTTTGGAATAGATTTTTTAAAATAATTCTGTTATTAATATTAATCACAAGCTTGTTCCCAGATTGACTTATACTAATTTGTGTAAGTGTAAATTAGCTGTGTGTTATTCATGTTTCCATTGTGCTCTGTAAAACACCAAGACTAATTTCTAGAACAGGTGAATAGAGAAAAGAATTCTGGAATCGTTTTGGTCTAGTAGTTTTCTGTAGCAGCTTTAACTGAAAAGAGAAGGAAGAAATGGAGAAGCAGGTCATTATAAAAACCAGTTGAAGGTGTGATCACTTCACGTGAAAGTGAAAAAATTAAATTATTATGTCAAGCCTCAAAACTGTGACGTTATTAAATTGTAAAAATCAGTGTTAGGAATCTATAGGTTCGAATAGATGTATATACACCATATACATTTTTTTTTTGTTTAAAACCTTATTGTTGAGGAAACATTAGTGGGTTATTTTTGGAAACCTTGCAGTAACACAAAAAGAGAGCTTACTATTGTCAGCGACGTTAAATGTTATTGGTTCACTAATTTATGTTAAGTAATACTGTGGGAGATGCGAGAGAATGTAGATTCATGTCACCATGGGGATTTGCGAGCGTTTTCAAAGTTTAGAGAATAATGTGTAAAGCTCATTCAACCATTTTGTTTCTTGTTCAATTTTTGTCTCTTAGCGCACCAAATGTTTTCTCTTCACTTCCATCTGCATCCAAGTGATGGCAGATGCACGACTGCTTCATGCAACCAAGAAGCCACAAAGAGACAAACGGAAAAAAATGAAATTCCCTGACATCCTGAGTATATTCCAAGCCATCGTCTCAGTTTTTACTACTGACATAAAATCAGCCAAGTTTCCAGACGGTTCCAAAACCGCCAAGGCATCACCACGCCGTATTCTTTAAGCTCTCTGCTGCATTCACACGACGCTGAGAACTTTATTATCTACTTTAAGAAATCACGGAGCTTCACTGGCTCATTGTCTTACATCCCTGACACAACCCATTGCCCACCTCATCCACCACCCACTCCACAGCTCTTCAGAATATCTCAATAAGAAAAACTCTGGCCTTGTATTAGCTGTCACAGTATTAAATGTTCCTACATACTTTTTAAACCATTTTTATCTTTACACGAGGCGACTCCAGTAAGTATTGGAGGCAGTAAGGATGCCATGGAGGGTTGAACACAATGAAAACATGAATGAAAATACAGGTTTTTATTTGACTAAATTCACCAATAAACAAATTGTCACACAGGGCAACTGATGATTTGCCTCAACCAAAATATACCATAACACCTCTAATAGAACACTACCTCTAATAGAACACCACCTCTAATACAGCACCACTAGACCGCAATGGCGTTCTATTAGAGGTTTTGCAGTATGCTAAAATTCGTTAAAATCAGGAAAGGGTGAAATGTTTCAACCAAAAACCTTTTCAAACAAAAAAACATGTTGGATCAATCTCAATAAAACCAGACATTTGCCACAACAAATTATTGTTTCTTTCTTTTGTTCTCTTTGCTATTTGCATTCAGTATTGTCATTTTTATTGTCTTTATTTGTTTCTGTTAAAAACTTCTTTCTTTGTTAGTTTTTTTGCTGCTGTAGAACACAAAAATTTCCCCTAGTGGGATTAATAGAGTCTATCTTAAATTATTATATCTTATTCTTCAATTCATCCATCCATTCATTTTCTACCACTTTATCAGTGTCACGTGGAGCCGGTTTCAGCAACTTTCACTCTAAGACAGAACACACACACTGGATTGGTGACCAATCATACAAATAAACCAAACAAACCAATCAAATCATACTGAATAACCAGACAACAAAACCTCAGAACAACAGAACCTGGGAAGACGGAATTAGGTAAGTGACCAAGTAAGGCCGGAACCATTCTACTGACCAAACAAAGTCTTGCCACTGTCGTTGTCAATATCTTTAATGCCTCGGCACATGCTTTAAGGTTACCCTTAAGGTTACCCTTAGGTTTCAAATTCCTCTACATTTCATTGCAAGAATCGCTCCAGCCCTGTGACTTGTGTGAAAAATACTTCCTGGCAAATTCCATGTTAAATAAACCAAGCTGCTCCTTTTCTTCACAAGCCAAGCCCCAGAGCTCACTAGAATTCCGTGTTTTTCTTCCTCCAGTAGCTGTGGTGCAGCCAGACTGAAACAGAGGCAGAGATATCTGGACTGAGCATGAGGGCAGCTTCCCAAACTCACCCACATCCAATCATTCTGGCCGGAGCATCCCAATGTATAAACAAACCAACTCCAATTGACCTCTGCTGCTTTTCCCCAGCAGCAGGAACTAATTAAAAAGAAAAGTTTCCCTCTCTCTGCCCTGCATCCTTGTTGTGCACCAGGTGGGATGGCAGAGGGAAGCTGAGCCGACTGAACTGACATTAGCCATCTCTGACATGACCCTCATGATGGCCCTCCAAAACCTGCATGACTTCCATCGTTTCAACACAAACGGCTTATTAACAGATGAGCGAGTTGCTCTTTTTAATCACAGGTGAATATTATGTTGACCTTACCGTTTGCTTCTCAGAATGTTGTTCCTTATTGATTAGGAGTGCAATCTATAAGAAATTTTAATTGCTATATTTTAAAGTTTTATGGAAAAACATTAACTGGCAATAGTGTTGGACATTTGGTAAGCTAATTTGGTAAGTGGTAAGATTGCTTCCCACTCAGCTGCCACAAACACACACACACACACACACACACACGCACACGCGCGCGCACGCACAGACACACACACACACTTTGTCATTTCAGTTGTCAAATTTCAACATCTCTTCAATCTCATCTACTAAATATTAATGTTCCATTTAAAGTAATTGTCAAAAAAAAGTTGGAATTTCTATCAGGAGGAAAATGCTTAAAATTTCCTTCCCCTATTGCTCATTTTGCAGGTTATTTGATCTTCTCCAAAAATCTCCCTACTCATCTGAATGTTTCTCACAGGGGTTTCGGAATCTGCTTCGCTTTAACCAGCTGGCAAGGTCAAATGCTTTGCTGCCAATCACAAGCAATCTGAAACACACGCGAGAGAAGTGGAGCAATGTTTTTCTTCAACACAACATGCTACGCTGAGAAACCGTACACGCTAGAAACACGGCAGTCATCAGACAATATTCTTAATTATATAATTGACAGTGGGGTCAACAGTTCTCTTAACGTCTGTTCAAGCTTTCACCGAGCGATTCTGACAATAAACACAATTACTTTTTTTCCCACCCTTCTAAAACTCGTCTAGTTAACCTCGTGCATCATGTATTGCCTGGCAAGTTCAATTGTGTGGAAAGTTGGCTGCATAAGCTGGTGGTCTTTGTTCCATCACAGTCATAAATGTGCAAATCGTAGATTGCATTAATTATATCAGGGTGAATGAACGTCTGCTAATGAGCTTTGCCTTCTTATATCTGTCCTTCTGTGGAATGTGAACTTTTAGGATCTAGAGATCCTGTGTTTCCCAACAATGCAGTATGTTTCCTTATCCTGCTTAGTGCTTTTCCTTCTTGGTTTGACTGCCAGCTAAAGTAATTTTTTCAATTTTAAACTGCAATTCAATGTAAGTAGCTATAAAGAGCGTACTCTATGGTTTCTTTTGTGAACACTAGTTTATGTAGTTAGTGCTTGCAACATTAAACATTGTGAGTGTGATTCCCAAAAACAGAAAAAATTAAACGTAGAACTGTAATGCAATGTAATCATGTTGCAATAAGGCATAAATCAAATACAATCAAAGTTTATTTATATAGCATATTTAAAAACCACCAGGGTGGACCAAAGTGCTTTACATGAAGGCAGAGGAGAAGAGATAAGAGAAGAGTAAAAAGGTAAAACAACAATTAGACAGTACACTGATTAGACAGATCCAAGCAGAGATCCTTTTTTAATGCAAACAAGGAAGAAGGCAGATAATATGCAGAAAAATAGCGTAGTCCGTTAATAAAGGGTACAGGTAGTAAATTAAGAGATGGACATTAAGAGACAGTGAAGTGCATTATATTGCAGTAACAGTGCATTTATGGACAGTACTTATATTGGCTCATCGAAGCCCTGGGAGAACAGGTGGGTTTTGAGTTTGGATTTGAAGAATAACATGAAAGCAATTATTTAAAAATACAAAATAAAAAACAATTGTTCAAATTCATAATAAATTCATCATCATTTGACGTTCCACACAAAACACTAATTGTACAGGCAAATAAATGTATTTTGCATAGTTTATGTATTATATTTCCCGATTGTCGTTTTATTTTTAAAAAACAAAATAGGAGCAGTTGTAGTGATTTGCATGTTTCTGTGGGTTTTGGCTTTTAAGATGGTCGTGCTGTGAAACTGAGCAGTCCAGCTCACCAGCAGGAAGGCAAGAAAGAGCAGCTGCCCCACATAAAAATGCCAAGACAACCAGCTTCTCTTGCTTTAACTAGTTTCAGCTGCTTCACTGCTGGTTTAACTTTATTTTTAGGTGTTTGTTGCCCTATCGGCATCAAAGCTACTTATGACAAGCATGCTAAAGCTATCATTGTACAGCAAGCAAGAAGCTTCATCTATTAAATATGAAATTTTCAAATAAATTTATAAAAATGTTCTTTGTTATTTTACGTTTGTTTGAGAGTATAAGATAGAATTACTGTTACTGTATACACATGCATTATGACTAACAGATGATGAATATAATTTATTCTACAAAAATGTACTGAAGTGTCTGTGTGTATAAATACTGTACGTTTATATAGAAATTAAAGCAAAGGAGGCCAGATCACACTTGGAAGTTGTGCTTTACCTTTCACCTATATAAACAGTAAGGTGTACACACACACACACACACACACACACACACACACAC
>SOMO01000039.1:1150685-1161658 GCA_028128575.1 Paedocypris carbunculus | reverse complement strand
TATTATTATTAGAATTATTATTATTGACGATCCCCAATCGTCAACAACTTGGTGCCAATGTCTTGGCAAACATTTTTTCCAAGTGCATGTTTTCAATTCAAATATAGCAGTGTGAAGATGCATAATATATGTAAATAGGTTCATCTTTTTTGTGCAAAAATAAACATGCATTAATAATTTAACCTCTGTTTATTTTAGTACTGCGACTTGACTTGACTTGAAACTTATCATGACTCAACTTGACTTGCTTGGGGTGAACCCTTGACTTGACTTGACTTGACTTGCTTGATTTGTCTAAACTGTGACTTGAGACTTGACTCGAGACTTGATGGTTAAGACTTGAGACTTGCTTGGACTTGACCATATGTGACTTGTCCCCATCTCTACTAAAATGATTATCACGATTATTTTAATAATTTTAAAATAGTAAAATTAAAAATAGAATCGACTAAAGATTCAAATGGATTTCAAGAATGGGCACATTTCACAAAAAATCAGCAAAAAAGTGAAACGGTAACATTCGATCAGCACTAAAGTTGGTTTCACAAAAATGTTTATTGTGATTATGATTTGTGATTTGTTTTTTTTTTTCAAATTAGAAGCAGAACTCTGCAGCAGTTTAACGGAAGTTGCTGAAGCATTCAAAGAGGCGCTTAAGAGCAATATGCCAGAAGGCAACAGCAATTTCTCTGAAGTGTTCCTTCATTCCCTCCATCTTTATTTAACGCTGAGCTGATCACATAATTGATATTCATATCACACTGTCATCAAAAGTTTCTGCTTAAATTGATTTTAAACGTCTGCAAGAGGAAAGAAAATGTTCTTTTCAACTGATGTGAAACCAAAAATGGATAAAATAGTGCTTAAAATCAAATGATTGCTGCCATGAACAGGTACAAAATACAGATTTACTGTTCTCTTAATTAGTGAATGTCATAAACATATTTAGCTAATTTATTACAATTTTGTCTTCAAACTTTTTTTCCATGAAAGGTCCAAACAAAGACTTTGATGAAGTTCATTCTTACACAAACTATGATGTGACAACGCAGTGCTTCCTGATTTCCATCATTTCAACAAAAGTAAACTAAACAAAAGCCCCTGGTAATTTTCCAACTATATTTCATATAGTATATATGAATTAGCTTAGAGTGAAACCAATAAATTAATGCTTTATTTTAGGACGCTGTAACACTTGTAAAAAATTACATTAATAGGAAACTCAGCATGTGAATTATTAAATGTCCAATGTTGTCTTTTTGATTTTTCAATCAGAATTAATTTAGCTTTAAACTTCATCTGGATAAACTTCAAAGATTGCATGTATTATACCGTTTAACATAGTGACATTTACCGGCTCACATTAGCAGGCTGGCGTTTGAAACCTCAAGTTTTCCCAGGACCGTGGGAACCTTGAAATAAGACTTTCTACGGCAGGTCTTTTCATCTCCACAGAGACAATGCTTCTCGGCCCTCAGCGGCTCTTTCTCACACTTTTTTTTTTTTTCCAAAAAAAAAAAAAACTTTTGTCTTTAGGGACAGCTCCTCCCTGAACACCAAAGTACAGTAACCTTCTTTAGCTCTACCCACATTTCTCTGCCCTTCATTCCAAAAGGTTCAAAAACAGATCGGCTTTTCCTCAGGCGAGAGGGGCCGGGGTGTGAAAGTAGCCCTCGGAACGCTTGGACGTGCTGGGGCATTTAATCAGCAATTACATCCACACTGCCACCTCCACAGCAAGGGGAGAAAATTAGCTCTTTCAAGCAAACCAGATAGACAGGACAGCTGGCACTGGGCTTCCTTTTGGCATCTTCACTCTTCGCCCTCTTTTTCTTGCTTACTCCAATTTTTTGCCACTCACCGAATCCCATCATTCTTCATCTGTGGACATGGCTTGCTCGATTCCTTTTCATGGAATGGTGAGAATTATCTTATTGAATCATCCAGCGGCCCGTTTACATCGCACGTCGGCTGTTTGAAGAAAAACAATTTAATGCGCATGTTTGTCACCGTATTTGTCTCTGTCGAGTGTTTGTGGACTGCTGAAAGTAATAGCCTGAGTCGGTTGCACACAGATGAGTTTTCTTTTTCTGTCATGTGGACTCCGTGACCACATCTAAAACAATTCTTTAGAAGCAGCAGGTGGATAGCAAGACAAACATTCATCGTGAACATACCTGCGTCAGAACCAACCTTCAGGCTTCAAACAGTTACCAGGTGAACTAATTCAACTATGAAATGAGTTGTTCCACAAAGCTTTACTTCAGGTTCTGATTGAACACACAATTTACTGACATTATAAATCTGCTTTAATTCTTATTCCGTAGCTCTGTTGGTTTGCTCATAGTCAAAGTCCTAAATGATAGTCCATATGTAACCCAGCTCACCACCTTCTAAAATAATTCCTATNCCCGAACGGGCTGAAATAGGTTACACATAGACTACCTAAATGATCAGAACAACTATCATCGCAGACTGTGGCACGTTGCAAATTAAGTGTCATTTGGCATACAGTATTATATAAATGAGATGATGGTACAGCATTTTTCAATTTTTAGCTGTTATTTGTGTGACAAAAGGGTTACAAGAGGTGTAAATCTGAAGACTGGACTTGAGCAAAAGCACAGATACAGACAGGTTCAAGTCACCAATTTCAATAAGTCGAAGTACAATTCGGACAATATTTAATTTTTTACAAGAACTTTAGTAGAAGAAGTTAATGAAATTTAGGCTAAAAAACACCAAGAAATGTGAAAAACAAGAAACTCAATGTTTTCTAATATAGAAATGAAATTTAACATGATTCAAAATGGCAGAAGACGATAAACAAAGAACAAATATCTCAGTCAAACTCAAATGTGCCAAAAAGTGCAACTGCTATTTCATGATCATGTGATATCCCCTCATCTGCCCAAGAAATTAACTGTGGAAGAAAAAGATGCCGACCTGTCACACTCAATCACAATGTAACGAGTAACAGTAAGTGTCTATTTAAATGTGGTTTACAAATGTGGTTTACTCAATAATAAATGTAGTCAAGTAGAGAGTTTTGCAAAAATTGCATTGCAAAAATTATTTTTGATACTCTGTATAAGTACAAAGTTGACAAAAAATAAGTAAGGTACAAAGTCCATTTCCTCAAGTGCTTTATACTACTGGAGGTGACTAGCTCCAGATGACAGACTTGGTGTTCCTAATTCCCATAATTGAGCAGCATGAACGTATCTAGTGAATGTATTTAAAATTATTAAAATGTTTCTTAATTTCTCACCATTGTCCTTGTTTGTTCCCCTTTGAAACAACACAGTTCAAATGTGTGATAATGGTTTGTGAAGGAGAATGTTTGCTTGGAGAGATCTTGATTTGGGACTGAGCACGTTCACACGGCGACTCTTCAAGGCTGCTGAAGAACTCTCCAGCACACATGTTCTTCTGCGGGAAGTGATTGCTGTCACTGCCCGCTGCGTCGCATTCGGGGTCAAATATAGGATAGAGATGAAAGTAATAATGGGGAATCGACTTAATGCAAATGATTCAAAGTAGACGCTCGGTACGCAATCAGAGACCGGCGCCGACTTCAAATGCGAACCCGGGTTTAGAAACCAACTCATCACATTTCCATTTAAGCAAGCGTGACATATTAGCAAGGCCACATGCGCCATTGTGGTGCCTATTTCCAGACTGTGTTTGGAATGAAAACCAGAGTACAATAAATCAGTCAAGCTCCAGGCATGGAGCTGCACGCTACAGCAAGCAACGTGATTTTGCATGAAGTTTTATTTATACATCATGAATTTCCAATAATTAAACAACACGGAGAACAGCCCATAATTAAATCCCAGTCTGGCAGCGCTGAGGAGGGAAGCTGTTTTACAGTACGGCAGGCTCGGTGTGGGAGAAGCTGGCAACTTATAGCTCTTCCAAAAGCGAGAAAATGTTGCCTCATTTGCCACAAACGAAAACTGTATCCATGCCGTTGATCAAATCAGTCAAAGTGAGTGTGTTTTTCTCCAAAGTGTGCGCAGCCTTCCAGAAAACTGAACTTGCACATCTTCTTGGGAAAGAGATATTCTTCTCAGTGCCTGAGCTTTCTCGTGTGCACATGCCTATTAGACATTCTATTGTCCTGACTACAGATTGTGTGAGAAACACTGGAGGAACCAACATTCTGCTCTCGCGAGTGCCGAGGCGAGAGATTTGGCTCACTAACACTTTGTTAAGTGCTAATTGTCGCCTCATCAAGGTGCACAGAATCCGAATCCTTGCTTCCATCATTAGCAAGATGTCATCACTTCTAATGCTTCTCACAACCTTTTTGAGACAAAAATTCATTAGATGGCAGTGTGAATCTTACATATTAAGGCTCAAGATACAAAAGATTCAATGCTCAGTCACAATCCTGGAAAAAATCTATATATTTTTATAAAAAGGACTTGCCATAACTGACACTGCTCTCCATCTGTGATGGTTTTCCAGTGATTCAAGCCTGGGCTGCACAATTCTTAAGCTTCACAAGGCCGATAGCAGTTTCTTGACTCAATTAACATGCAAACATCTGTCGTGTGTTTGAAGTAGAGTGAGGGAAGAAAAACATCTCGTCTCGTGGTTCAGCATCTGCTGGTGGAAATGCTTTCCTTTGGGTTCAGTCTGCTTCAATTTCAGCTGCTCTTGACCCTCTGATCGCACAGTTAAGAGTGAGGAATGAGCAAATCACCAGCATACATTTAGGATACAAGTCCCCTGTTCCGTTTTGACGTGTCATATGCCTTGATGAGCATTTTCCTCAACTGAATTTGTCCTTGGTGTTGAATCTTGCTCCTGGGAAGAATCTCACGAAGAAAAAAATAAATCTAAGGGCATTAATAAAGCAAAGATATCTTGGAATCTAACTAGGGTTACTTGGATGACATGTTTTATATAAATAAATGTTCAAATATATCTAACATAATAGCTATACATTTATATAAATATCTTTACTGTATACATTTCTAAAAATATGTACACACTTATATATAATTTGTCCAATAATAAATAATATACAGTCATGTTGGCTTTAAAAAAATGTCCTCTCATTTAAAAAAAATTTAAGTTTTTAAGTTTAATTAATTATAATAAAAATGTAATTGATCAGGCCTCACAACAAAAAGGTTCCGTTTGACACTCGAGGTGTGAGTTTGAGGCTGGCCCGGGCCTTTCAGTGTGGAGTTTGCATGTTCTCCCAGTGGTTGCGTGTGTTTCCTCCGGGTTCCAGGGTTTCCTCCCACAGTCCAAAAACATGCATTTCAGGCGAATTAGAATTGGAAAATTGACCACATATGAGATATGAGTGAGTATATAAATGTGTTTGTCTGTGTGTCCTGCTCTGCAAATGGTTGGCCACCAATGAAGAGTGTGTACCAGCCTCCGGCCTAAAGAGCTGAGATAAGCGCCAGCTTCCCGCGACCCTGTAAAGGACTAAGCGGCAGAAAATGAATCAATAAATGTAATCAATCAGTTTTTCAGACATTTTACTGATAGGCTCCACCCCAAAAAACTGTCATGTTTTGGGAGGCGCATGTTAGAGAATAAAGCTTGCGTCCAACCCATTGAAGCTACAACATAGTTTAACAGAGGAGAAGATGATTTCAATACAAATGTGCTCATAATTACAATGAAAAATGGTTTAGTGAGGCCTGTTAGTCGAAGGAGAAGGAACCAAAAGAAAACAAAGTCCAATCTATATTACAAAAAATTGTAGTTTACAGGAGTTAATGAGCAGCAAAATGAAGAACATGTGGGAATACTTACATAAACCTCATATACCACGAAACCACTCAGTATTGAAGGATTATGGATAATGAAGTCCTGGAAGCGAAGTTGAACATTCTAATACCTGTGTTCCATGTCCGTACAGTCGTTTGATTGCTGAAACAGTGTGTATTATCCTCAAACATTTTACAATAATCAATTGTAGCTCCATGTTAAAAAATATAAAAGTTATCATATTGGTAAAAGTTCTAATTTGTAGAACGAAGACGTTTTTAACAGATGTTACTTGTTTTTGGGACTGATTGCTTATACTTGTCAGTTTATCAGATGGTTTTTGTTTTTAACAAAAAAAATGTCTTCGTACAGTACGTGCTAAATGAAAAACTGCAAATAATGCAAGAATGTCTTAATTTCAGCCCAAAATCATCTAAACCTATCTTCTTCTTCTAAATAGAAATGCAATTTTTTTTTGTATTATTGTGACTTTTATCGGTAATGCAATCTGCATTTCAGATTAGTTGGTGACCAAAAGAGCAGGATTACATTTGTATGGATTTAAAGAAAAGCCGCACTGCACCACACTGTCAGACTGAACTGATGTAGAGCGTTGGGTCAAACGTCTGCCCGATCGCTGAGACTAATGTATTTTACTCCATATCTTTTGAAAATCACATTATCTTACAGTGTTCCTTCTCAACTAACAGCAATTTCTGAGAAATGAAGCTGAGCAATAGTATACAAATGTGCTCTGGTTTGACAAAAAAAAAAGAAATTCAGAGAAAAATCCACAGACCATTAGAAGCCCACATGGTTGTTGGGTTCTGTGTAACCCAAGATATTGGAATTTTGGAGGTATTTCTAAACATGCAATCTTTATAAAACAGTTGAGCAGCGTGATGAAGAACAGAAGCTGAACGACTAAAGTTCTGTGTAATTACTGCGCATTTACTGAGCTGTGCCCAGCCATCTGCTGTTCAACAAAACAGATTTTGTTAATTACCTGTATTTACCGTTACAACAAACACGTACTTCTAAATTCAGAGTCTTTTGAGACACATTATCATTAATTACGACTTAATCTAACTTAAGTGGAACCATCTAGATGTATTTTAATGCAACTAAATGAGCAACAAGGCGTGAAGCATTGAATAACTTTAGTTGTTAAACTAGATTTTAAGAGAATAGATTTTAGAATTTTAAGAGATGTCTTCAAAAGAAAAATTTGTTAAAATTTAAATCTAATTTGTCACATACACAAATGCATACATTTACAACATAGACACAAAACCCTAAGTGTATAAATAAAAATTTTATTTTTTTCTTAAATAATAAATACTATTAAAAAATAAACACACACACATATATTTATTTATTTATTTTTGTACCTGCTTTGTTAACTATGTTGAAAGTTACTAAAGGTCAGGCAACATTGATCGAGTTCAGGCAGCTTTTGCTCACTCGATCAATAAAGCCAACACAATTTATTCGTGTTGCACAGCATTTGAAAGCTTTTGACATAGTTTGACTCTGGATTTTTACAGTAATATCTGCCAGTGGTTGACTATTAAAAGTCAGAAGTATTTCTAGCTTCATAAGAATAATGAAGCGTCTTTTATACTGTAAAATGGAGACCTTTTTGTGCTTTATCTCTTTAAGCTGAAGGGAAATTTAGTTAAGTTAGTTTCCTAGTCCTTTATCTGAACTCAGGCATAATTCTACTCTGTAATTACTTGAAATATTCTTCTATGTTTCTTTGAGGCTTTATCTGGCCTTTGAAGGAAACCCCTCGAACCACGAGGGCGTTTTCCCTGCCGAAGCCATCGATCTGAAACCACTACTGAGCCTGCAGTGTTTCATCAGAAAACTAGACCTGCTTTTTTATGAATTTTCTGTAAAATATATAAAAATGTCTAAATTAAATAGCTGCTCTTTTTTCCTTGGGTGGTTATGTTGAGTTTTTGGTGACGTTGGCCACATCACAAAGACCTAGGTTTGCGGATTAGATTTTTAAAACTTCAGTTTAAAAGTAAAAACTCCCTTAGATGTTTCAATAGCTACACTGTTTTAGTAGTCAAAGAAAAAGGCCACAGAGTTTTGCACCATTTTTAAATTCACCATGAGGGTAAAAATACACCTGGGGACAATAATCTGCTTTCTGTCAAAGTGGAAAAATATCAGAATCCTCATCTCTATCGATCACCGACTCTAATGGCACAGCGGCTAATAGAAGAACATAAAGAATGACTGAAACAGAAGAATAAGTTATACCTTTGATTTTTACAACCTGTGTAGCATGTAACCTATATATGTGGTACATTTGTGGTACTACAATTATGGTACATATTGAAGGCAGTAATGTTAAATGATCACACTTTTTCTTTTATTATTTAAATGTTTGTCTTGTGTAATATGCATGTCCAAATCATTTTACTTTAAACAACATTCAAATAATTAAATTTGGGTGGCAATAGTGCAGAGATGCCACAGCAAGTCAATCCGGAAATTGGCACATAAAACGTCACCTTGCTGAGGTATTTGGACTGTAGAACATAAAACTCTTCGTTAGAGGTGGGCACATATGAGGTTGGATTTGCCCATGGAGAGAGGCGTCTAGCCGGGGTGGGCTTGCTCAACACACCCCAACTCTGTCGTCATGTGTGAAAATCCTCCTCACTCATCACTATCAGGTTTGAAAGTGCCACTTCAGCCTTAATTTTGTGTAGAAGGTCCAATTCCTTGATGCTCCCATAGATCTCTCATGGTTCTTCTTCCAGACACTATTGGCATGAGTTCTTACATCCAAAACGGAGATAAAGAGTCACTGTATACTGTGATCCAGGAATTTTAAGTCTTCTCATTGATCCTAAGCATAAAAAACAAATGCAATGAAGATGAAAGAACCGACAAGCACATTGCTTTGTTTGATTTTGCAAATAACCACAATGTTTTGTGCCATCCAGTCTTGCTTGTAATCACAATATCAGAGCAATTTATTCTGTATTTGTCAGAGAAATTTAAACCATACACTATTTAGAAATCAAAGCCACATCCTTTGGTGATCTAAATAAATGTTTTAATCATCATCATACAACAACTATAGAATTTCCCTACTGAGGGAAGTTCATTCATTCATTCATCCATCATGTAGAGATGAAAAATAGACTTATGATGGCTTGGTGAATTGATTGCTTATTGAAACAACACAAAGTCACTTACAACAAATGCTCTGAAAAACATTAGAACGAAAATAAGATAGCCAGAAATGTCCCAAAGCACGACAGCGGTGAGAAACGAGAAACTTGTCACTCTCAAGGCTGGAGATGTTCGGAATAGTTTAGAGATGCAGCAAAAAGGTTTGAAAGCTCATAAGGAAACTGTCAAAGAGTGGCAAAATGAAATAAATGTAATATAATAGAGTTCATAAAAATCAGGTGGAGAATAAGGTAATAAACAAATGAAAAAAATACTCACAAAGAAACCCACGAGCAAAGCCACATAACACAATTGTATTTTTATCTCTCCAGAATCCACAGTCAAAAACACAGGAAAGGACAAATCTTGCCTGCAAAGTTACTATATTGAGGCAGACGGGCAGAACAATGGGTTTCCTGTGGCATCAGCAAAGGTCATGCTTGCAACACATTGGGTTCAGTTTAAAGACTAACATGAAGTCTTTGATGCATGATTTTCTGTGCAAGTTTTGCAAACATACAAACAGCTTCATAGTTGGATTTTCACAAAAATAAGATGTCATAATGTTGCCAGTTATGTATAGTGAAGTACAAAGCACAACTTCACATTGGCCCTACTGACTCACCTTCTTGTCTTTCTTCTTCCTCCTTAAATCACTTTCTTGTCCAACACTACATGTATCCGAGATAATCCTTAAATGTTGCCCTCCCGTTGATTCTGTGATTACATCCTCGGCTAATCATTAGTGCCCCTCATTTAAAGCCTGAATGCATTTCAGGTCAACACATCGATATGTCGACCTGACGTTCCACCTGAAATAGGTTTGAGCCAAGGCCCATGATGAATCAATCAATCCAAGCCCACCGAGAGACATTATGATGCTCTCATTATTGTCCATGCTCCCAACCATTCATCTTCAGACACGACATTGCTTCACAACAGCATGATTTCACTCCCACAGTCTGCAGAGGAACCGCTGACCCACCGGTGCGTGATCATCCTCAAACGCCTGTAAGCAAATGCCATGCACGGTCTTAAACAGGATCCAATTCCCATAATTGAACAGATGCATTTGTTAATATTGATTCTTCATGCCCGCACCAGAGGATTTCCACAGGGGTATTTACGCTGAGAAAAATAAGACAGTTACGTTTTATCATGCAGCGGCTCTAAGCAGCTGTAACTGGAGATAAATTGCTTATTCTGGGCTTTCCAAGCTTGCGGGACCCTGGCTTAATGAAGTGGAAAAGTCTCTTTTGTAATGGCTCCGATTCATTGTGTTGTCCTGTCAGAGGCGGAATGGAGAAATCATTGCGAACGCTGTCAGAATGGTGGACAAAAGGCAAAAGAGAGAAGGTCAGACCTCAGTGTCGCCAGGGAAGGAACAGCCTGTCCTCTCCAAACTCAACAAAACGGGTATCACTCTCTGAATCTCCGGTGGCTGCGGCAGTGCATCAGGTAGGAAGGAATTATTCCCCACAATTCCCAGACTCCCCGTCCTGGCAAACCTCAGTCACACCCAGAATAGAACTGTCAGCAATTTACTTTATCATTTAAATGTATTCGCTTTACAGACATAATCTTTCCTCAGTCAAAAAATGAGTTTACATAAAGCTATTTCAAACCTGCATAATTCAGTCCCTTGTGATATACTATACAGTTTGCACTTTAAAGCACATTAAATCAATTTTATCACTGATTCCACATTATGGCGCACTGGCGGCACAGCGACAGTGTAACTAAAAGTATAACAAAGTGGTCAATTTTCATTTATTAGGCCATTTTCTTATTGAACTGGTTCCATTTTTTGTAAAGACAAAATAAAAATGTAAAGAGCCTTTTGATTAGTCAGTTTTTGCCATTGGTATGAATTATGATTGAAAAAACATTAGCTTTTAAAAAAATAAACATTTGGTAGACTATAAGTCCGCATTAGGTTAAAATACAATCTGAAAGAAACTGCTGATTTGATTGAAGTTGTTGACAAAAAGGCAGAATTCAGCTACTTATATCTTGTAGTTGTAAGATAAAAA
>SOMO01000039.1:1131795-1143827 GCA_028128575.1 Paedocypris carbunculus | reverse complement strand
CGCCGGTTGATGACGTCACAAAAAATTCACTCGTCGCTGTTTACAGAAGTCACAGTCGGAAAAGTCGTCCAACTAAAATGACAGCGAAATCAAAGCACCTATAATAATACGGGCGGATGAAGACATTTGTCACCACATTAAAGGAACAGGTAGTGACGCCGTCTCTTATGAAACAATCTCCGCCATTATTCATGTTTACAAAGTCGCAGCTGTTTAAAGCGTGTCGCCAGTTGATGATGTCACAGAAAATACTGGGATTTTGAAACCGCTGTGTGAAAGGATCTTTTCCGTTAAAATGCAGGAATGGCAGCGCTTGTGTGAACAGTCTTTGCAGGAAAAATAGCAGAACGACTTTACTGGTATTTTACCGGCATTGCTGTGTGAAAGGGGCTAATGCCTACAACTGTCGTGTTGATAAGTAACCAGCCAGTAATGCCGTCTGGAGGAGCCAATGAACAAAATTGTTACAATTATTTTATTATTAATCTCAAACTTCAATCAACCTAGACTAAACTTTTAAGTCACAAATCATTCATTCATCAGGATTGCGGCAAGCTGGATCTTATCTCAAAATGATTGGGGCGGATGCAGGTCAGACACTCTGTTTGGTGGCCAAACATTCACAGAGCGGGACAGACAAACAGAGTCATACACACCTATATGGTCAATTTTACAATGCCAATTCGCCTGAAACGCATATTTTTGGACTGTGGAAGGAAACCGGCCTCAAACTCACACCTCGAGTGTCAAATGAAACCTTGCTGTGAGGTGGCAGCGCTAACCACTGCACTACCGTGCCGCTCAGTCATCAATCATTTGAAAGCAAATAAAAAATATATTCTTTAAAAATATATTTTCTAATCATGTCTAGTAATGACAGAAAAAATTGTGAATTTGCAGAAACAGGCTTTTCATGTTTCTATTGCTATGTTAATTAGACTGTTGCGGCATCTTGAAACAGCTACAAAATCTGCCATAAACCTGCAAAAGTTTGTGTGCCGACAAATAAAGTGAGTGGAACAAGCCATTAAGTCTGAATAAGGCTACCGGGCTTACGGAAGAGCTATTGAGGGATTACTTGCATTTTGGAGAAGAAGGGCGATTCCAAATTCAAAAGATTTAGTTTAAGTCTTACTTAAAGAAACAGGAAAGAAGAAAGTTTGAACGGACACACTTTCACTTTGTACAAAACAAGTGGACACACTTGCTTCAATCAACATTGTCGCTTGCAAAGTTGGACACATAATCTCGGTCTTCAAGGTGGCACTGGGTAGGATTGTCACAGCTAAAGGAACATGCTTTAAGATAAAATTTTGATTAGGGACTTTCTGTGAAAACTTGACATTCTTCGTATGAAAACTTGAGAATTCTCCGCATGCTAGCATTTGGGTCTTCCAGCTTTCACCCAAGGTCCAAAAACATCACAGAAACTCATGACTGTAAAATTGCTCATAGACAACACTGTGTGTCCCACTCTGCAAATGTTTTGACAAAGTATCTCGTCAGTATCTCGTGCATTCTTCAGCCCCAGAGTTGTTTATCAGAAATGGAAAAGCAGAAAAAGGATAGATTTGTCTTAATTCAAGTCAAGTCAAAGCATTTATTGAAACTCTTACATTGAGTGCCAGTGGTAAAAAAAGTATACACACCAGATAAGTACAATATACTGTGCACACAGACAAGTACAGTTTATAAATGAGATAATGAATACAGTGCAACAATGCAGTCTGTTCTGCGTGACATCATGAATAAAAATGAAGAACGGTGTTTAATTTCAGTAAATTGAGAGTTTGTCTTTATGGCCACTAGGGATCATGTCAAATTGTGCTCTGCTTTATTCATTGGGAGCTTAAGTTGTGGAGTCTGGGGAGCAAGGGTGGGTCAGTGTCTTGCTCAAGAACAATCTGCTGTAGGATTCAAACCTGCAACCCCTTGGACAAGTCAGAAACCATCCCAAAGTGGGATTATTACCAACTTCTAACTTTAGGTAAAGATTAGAATGACATGAGTATTAGCTATTCCTTTCACATAGAGATTATAATAAATGAATGCTGTGCAGGGGTTCATATCTGCTGTTAATAAAGGAATGGAGTTTTTCTAATGGTATTACAACCAATCAGCACTGTGCATAAGGTACACATGACCATTCTGAATATTCCACAAACTATGACGACATGCCAAATTCTACTGTTGAATCAGCTGTTTTTTTCCCTCTGACTTAAATTCAAAAAAAGCTCAAATAAGCAAATCACTCAATCCTTCATTGTGATAAAAATACACACTTCAGAGAGAATTGTGCTAAACGCCACCAAAAATCTTTATTCACTCAGCTTTATCTTAATCGACTAATACTAAATTGGTCATATAAGGATGGCCAACTGATAAAATGATAAAACTTGAACAATACAATAAAACCACGGTGACCAGAGATAAAGTAACCTAACTAAACAGTATGAGATTACAAGTATAAGAAGCGGGTTATCAAAATGTACCGTTTTGTGGTCAAATTGCTTTGAATTGTGCTCTCTATCCTTTGAGACTGAGAAGGCAAAAACGAGCTTGTTGGAAAGGCAGATAAATTTGCTTAGATTACTGGACCAGAGACAAAAGCAATTCCATGTTCAGCAATTGGATTAAATAGCTTGATATGAACTGTCTTTGTCTGAGGTTTCCAGGTCTCTTCACAATTATAAAATGTCTGAGCAGAAAATACCATTCAAATCCCTTTAGAGCAGGGGTCACCAAAATGGTGACCAGGTAGCCCGCAAGGACCACATGAATTGCCTGAAGGCCTGTTCTAAAAATAGCTCATTGCAGCATTATCATTTGTTTACTAGTAAAATAATTTAATGAAAAACAAATNGCAGGGGTCACCAAAATGGTGACCAGGTAGCCCGCAAGGACCACATGAATTGCCTGAAGGCCTGTTCTAAAAATAGCTCATTGCAGCATTATCATTTGTTTACTAGTAAAATAATTTAAAGAAAAACAAATTGATATATACAATATAATCACAATACAATTCGACCTAATTAAATTAAAACGACCTATATTTTAAATTAAATAAAAAATAAAATTAAGCCCATTTTTTCTTTCTTTTCAGAAACGAGAAACAAACATTAGATTGTTGCATGAACAAACTAGCCCTCAGTTTAAAAAGTGTAAGTAACTACATATACTGAGAAAGCAAAAAACCAATATCTTTTGTTTGTGTATGTCCACTAATATACGAGGAAATTAACCAACTAGATTACAGATATAGATCTGTTGATATTATAAACGGAACGTGTCACATAAAGAATGGTCGTTGTAAGAAGAGAAGTACTGTAATTTTGCCCTATTTTTTTTTTATAGAAAAGTGTTTCATTAATATTAAATGTTGTACATTTATTGAGAAAGACTCCATTTTGAAGCCCACCTTCAAATTCATAATTTATGCAAGTCTTGTAAAATCATGTTAGAAAGGTATTCTGTTCAGCCAGACAATAGGCATTACATCTCAAAAGAAATGCAATAGACAGAAAATCGTTTTAAAGACACAGGTTATCAGTACTTCAGACTGGCTGGAGAATGAGTGTTGCCTCTCAAGAAAAGGAACTGGCTCATATGTGACATTTTCTCCAGTTTCTGGATCTTGTCTTCCTGTTGTTCAGTAGAACATTGATTTCCAGCGAAAGCATGTTGATTCAATATAAGTCTGCAATATATCCACCAATAAATGCAATAATGTCCTGTAAAACACTATTGGAGGTTCCAGGCTGTGTTGTGAAATTATATTTTTTATGACCATTTTAGATACATTTATTCTTTACATCTATTATTAGCTTTGAATGCCAATGAGAAACCTGATTCAGATTATGAGCAGCTTGGTTTGCAGTCTATTGTGAACCAAGAAACTACTGTAATATACATTTTTCAAAGACACTATTTAAAGAGGCAATCGCAGTGGCTTAAAAGTCTCATCAAAGTCAATAAAATCCACCATGCAAATTCTGAATATCAACATGTCTTTTGAAACTAAAAATCTTAGCAACTGACATTAACTGTTTTTATCCACACAGTTCATCTTTATTCATCACATCGCTCACTGCTGAGGGAATCATTGAGGCTTGGCGCAAGCAATAGATAAGAAACACCATCAAACTTATTTTCCTTCAGCACAATACTGTTTATTCTTTTTTCTAACCCATGCACTTTTGTATCTGCCAGCTCACTTTCAATCTGCTTCTGATATGTACAAAACAGAATTGGCAAATTGGACTTTAGATATTGTCAAGCGAACAAAGGATTTTGAGATACAGCACAACATTACAGCTAAATCCAACCAAGAACAAACTAATAACTATCTTGTGAATAAACAAAATGATGATTCCTACATGTTTAAATTGCCTCATAAACACACATTTGCTCTTTTAAATCACACAAAATGCTATAATCTATAATACGCTAAGCTTCATGAACAAAAGAATGTGTTTATATACAGTAAAAAGCCGGACCTATACTGCCAAAACTGGGAATCTAGCTGCGTGTATGTAAACACTCTGCGTCAGACATTAATTCCTCCCTCTCACGAGGCTTAACATCTGGTGGCACCACCAGGGATGGATGATCTTTAAGATGAAAGACATCTGCAGCCACAATGCAACCTTCATTATAATCACAGTTGACAACAGTGTGTGGTTGTTTCCAGGAAATGGTGCCAACCCAACTGAGGTTAATCTCTGACACCTCGGCCTAAATTAAGAACTGCAATACCTGAAGACAGCTTTGGCATTCAATTGATTTCTGCATACAAATTCAGGCAAAGGTACCACTGGAATGTAGATTCACAAACGGATAAACAATACCACAAATTGGTGTAGTGAGGGCCAGCATAGAGAAAGATCTGCACATTATTAAAGGCATCTCAAGGCTTACTGATATAGTTTTTGCCTGTTTCAAAGGGTCATAAAACATTAGTTACTCGTATCCATTGATATTCAATTTTGCCTCTAACAGCACCACTCAATAGTGTCTTATTATCACGAATATTGTCTAGTAATATACCTTAAGACAAAAACTACAATCATATATAAAAAGTAATGATTTAAATACATGCTTTAATAATACTAATAAAATAGAATACATTTCTGGTGGAATAATCCAACCCTAACACTCGGAATATAAAAACGTGATTAAATTTGTTTTAGTGAGGTTGTTTTGTTTGTCACAGTTTTTTATGTTTTTAGGGGAACTCAATTCCTTGATTCTCTTTTTTCTTTGTGCTTTTTATTTACATCACTTGTATTTTTGGTATTTAAATGAAGCATTGGTGTGGCCAGACAAATTAAGAAATGGCCAATAGTGCCAATTTAAGCAGATACAGAATATATTTTATTAAATGGTGTTAATTTTTTTAAGTTGTATAAAATATGTACAATGCACATGTTACTACTGTGTTTGCAATATACAGTATTTCCATTTTTCTTCCAAAGTTCCATCCAATACGGTTTTGACTATAGTGAGGAATTTTCATTTTGGTGCTTCACGAATAAAAAAAGTAAAATTGGATAACATTTAATGAACATTTTCAAAATGGCAAAACAACTCTCTTAGTTGTCCAAGCTAAAGTCAGAATTATTTACACACCTCAGTCATTGAAATTCAAAGCTAAACACAGAACTTCGGACAATGACCTCACATTGCAATTCTCACTTTCTAATTACAACTAATTATCTTGTCTGTATTGTCAAGACTAAATTACCATTAGTAAACATTTAATACAATTATGAGTCCTTCATAATTGGTTTGAGCAGCATTTGCTACTTGTAAGAATCATGGTTCATATGATGTTGCAAATGGTTAAAGTTCTATACTTATAATAATAATAATTTTGAAACTATTAGTTTTCATTCACGAGTAACAGTATGAAGTTACATAATAGTAAAACAATAGATTATAAAAATCATACCAATATATTATGTTTTAAAACACTGTATTGTATACACATACGGTATGCCTAAATAAATGGACCTATAGACATGCAGATGGATGGATGGATGGATAGATAGATAGATAGATGCACCAATTTAAATTTAAAAAAGCCAAACACGTGACGAAAAATCTTAATCTTCAAACCACAGTTCTTGCAATTATTCGATGTATGACACTATGATTTTTTATTGGCTACTAAAACTACACTTGGTGCATTCTGAGCTCTCACGCAGGAAATGACGGATTACCTGAAAAACTCTTTGCAAGGATGAGTGCAGTTGGTAAAGGAGAAGCCCAGTGGAATAGAGGTGACGAGTCTCAAAGCAGATTTCATTTTATATATAAAAAAGAAAGTGACAGGAGAAGGGAACCCAGGGATGGTGGTGGTGACAGTAGCAGAGGTCTCTGGTGGTCTGAGGTCAGAACATCATGCAGATTCTTGGGGCATGTGACCAGGATCCAGATCAGTTTTTTATTTTATTTTCCAGGTCTCAAGGACGCATTGCAGGGATCACAATGAGCCTTTCTAGCAGCTGTCATGAAGAAGGCTGTCAACACGTCATACACTTAAGAGTTAAACCAAGTTTGAAAATTCACACCAGACTCATCAAAACCAAAGGCAGTTGTCAATCCAAAAGTTTAGCTCTAGGGCTGAACTAAAAGCGAGGTCACAGCTTTATATTTGCATTTCTTTACAAATACCGGTAGCTTATAAATACAAAAAAAAAAACCTCTTTCAAAATAAGTTGCCTCAACTTAAAGCAGTAGGCCACATGTGCATGATGCATACAATTCATTTTCAAGTTTAGAAAATTAACATTTTTAGCAAAATATGATATTAAAATTGTTGTGCTTTGTTATATTAATTTCTGTTTAATTATATTTGAAGGGTCACCAGGGCCCATGTATTCACAGCCCTCTATAACATCTCCATCTAAGACATTGTATCGTCATATCCTATAGAAATTATTAAATGTGTCTTTATTACATTAAGAATAATAACGTATTATTATTATTAAGTCTATACACACAGACACACACACATAAACTGTATAATTATGTCATAATAGCATATGGCTTATATTTCCAAGTGGTTTTATCAGCTAGATGAAATCTCTCCATTTCTGTTCACTGTGTGGGAACAGCTTTTAAGTGTTATTTGTCCTGCTCCACTCTCCGTTTTCATTTCTGTTTTCCTTTGACAGGCCTGCTGAAGAATCCTCAGCCGTGATTTATGTGTCCAACTGACAGCAAACATATGAGAAACAGGAGTTACAACAAAGGATGAGATTAGTGTCCTTGGCCTAATGGCTTTGAGCTTTGAAGCAGGACGAACGTCTCTGACACACATTTTTGTCAGAAGCCATAATCTGTTACATTGCTTTATTTACAAGTGTTTCAGTGTGCAACCCTTTCTATTTAGCACACTATTTAGAAAATGTGAATAAAGAGTCTGCCAAATGGTTTTTGAAAGCTGAGAAAAATAGCAGTTGGTAAAGGGGTCTGTTTGCATTCTCTTTGTTCGTTTTCTATATCATCGCCCAATTTACAAGTTGCTTTAACCCTTTCTGAGTCACGGCGACATGAGATAAATGACCCGGGATAATATCTGAGATGGCATAAAGTATAGAATAGTGTAATGGAGCCTTTATTTAAAAAAAAACAAAACAAGACTCACACTTGTAAATTTTAAAAGATAAATATGTGATTATTTAGGCAAATTCGTTTTGACCAAATGTCTGATTATTTAGAATAATTTAAAATTACCTAATTTTCTATGATCAGGCTTTTTTCCAACTCTTAAGAAATATGTATTTAAATGTATATTTTTCATACTCTGTGACTATAAGAGATTACTAGGTGTTTGCAGCACAAAAGTCTGTTGTTCTACTTCCATTTGGGGATTGAACCCAAGTTTTTGCTCCGCAGATTTAGCTACAGGGAATATTGATGTGTCGTTTGTAAACAATTCACTCAAAAAGAACAAATTACTTTTTTTTTATGACTCGGGATGAACGAGTATGCTCAGTCAACGATTCGTGAACAATGCTACTAGTGAGCAGAATCACTCCAGTTAATGGTTTAATCAAACAGATCCTTCGATCTATCCTCTATCAAGTGACTAGTGCACTGTTAAAACAACAATAGTTTTAAGATTTGGCAGGACATAGATTGAGTTACTGTGGTGTGTATTTACTAGGTTTTCACATAATTTGAATTTCTTTGTGGCATTTTGTGTATTAAACTGTATGTTGTCTGCTGAAGAAAACCATGTTGTCTTTATTATGTATTGTTTGGGAATGCGGTAATTTTTACAACTTCCAATACGCTGCATGCTGTAATAAGTGAACAAAATGAAGGATTCACTCGATTTGAATTATTCTTTTTACAGGTAAAAGAATTGAACTTCCCACCACTAACAGGGAAGTGTTTTTGCTCGTCTTTCCCTTTATGTTCTTTTGGCTTTGAATAAATGAGGAAAACCAGGAGTGGTAACCCTGAGTGAAAACACAAGAGACCAACAAGAGTCAAAACCCGATGACAGTTACAGGGAATTCATGGAAGAGACAGTTATCTTAATGGCACAGTTTACCATGCAAATAGAGAAGCTTAGAGTCAGCTGAAATGAACCCAGTTTAAACGAAAAACATTTTTCGCTTGTAGTGTAAAATGTCATTGCAATGTATCTAATCAGATTATCTTATGGAGTGTTTTGATTACACTGCAGTTATTTTACCGATGGACGCACAACATTGGTTTCACCCTCAACTTTGAATGTTATACCGGCAAAAAAGTACACAGCTAGTGTATTTAATGTTAGACTTTAAAATTAGTCTACACCGATCTTGTGATTATTTGGAATGAAATGTTTTGAATTAATCTTCACTCCGTCACTCATCTTTCTTAAAAAATACAAGATACAAAAATACATGCTGTCTGATGTCTGCTATCTACTACGGCATTTTATTGAATTTGACTCCAGCCAAGAATATTTGGTAGATTATTTTGGCTCAAGTTCAAGTTCAGTATATTTACAAAGCATTTTTCACAGTAGGAGATTGTCTCAAAGCAGCTCTACAGAACAAAAATAACGATTACAGTAATTTAAGAATGACTGTGGATACAAAACATTGCATAAACAATGTCCTGCATATACAATTAACGGCATCTTCTGTTTATATCCAGCGCCACCAGGAAGGCACAAGACAAACAGTGGGGAATACTGGCAGGGTCACACAAGGTCACAATGACAGCATAGTGTCTATGCCTATGCCATAGAAAATCAGCAGATTTTTTTACTTTTCTAAGGAAGATATGAAACTGTGTTTAAAACTGTGGTGATTCCAGAGCAAGCACATGACCTGATTTTAATGTCCCATTCTGCAAACATAGAGCAAATTGCATTTAACATCTCTCTGTCTCTCTCTCTCTCTCTCTCTCTCTCTCTCTCACTCTCTCTCTCTTTTTTCTCTCACTCTCACTCACCCTTTCCCCTTTGACATGGTAACTTACAGTATGTCACTTCTCGACATGGATCCACTGGACTCTTTATGGAGTAGATTTAAAAGCAGTCTAAAAGCTAGAACAGTAAAAAAGAAGTCCTCTGTGCCATTGTCCTTCACTGCCAATGTATTTTTCTCTATAGGTATTATTTTTTGCACATACAGTATAGTAAGAGACATTTCTGCTGCAGTCTACACATGAAATATGCATAGCATATCTTCAAAAAGTAAGAGACAGTTCGGATGTTGATGCATTAGGAGTTAAGGTTGAAGGTAATGACTAAAAAGAACACTGCCGACTATGGATATGTCTTCAGAGAACGATAAATGTAGCGTCTCAGAAACATAAGTCATATTCAAGGACATAAGTAAAATGAGAGAGCAAAGATCAACTTCTTCTAGGTGCTGAGTCCTGTCATCACATGAAGAAAGTGAATCTAACTGAGCAGAAAATGGATATGAAAAGAATCCCTCGATGGCCTTGGCTGTTTAGATGCTAACAGGTTCATTTTTATTTTCAATCAATTACCGTATATTTATTGCAAAATTATATCATAAATAATTCCAAAATTCAAATAATTGCATGAATGTAAAAAAAGCATCGTAAAATAAATAAATAAATAAATATAATTTATACAAAACATTATAAGCAAATAATTGTTTCCTTTTAGTTTGTGAACCATAAATTGTTACCAAAATCACATATGCGTTATCTTTTGATGAAGCACCGCCCACTTGTGCGAAGTAATGTAGACAATGTCTTGAAATGACCAAAACGCAACTTTAACTACAGGATTTCAAACTCCTGGTCAGAAGAACCCTCATCTGTACGAGGTATTTATCACTGGTTGTAGACTGGCAACAGGGTATTGGATTCAGCCCACCAAAGACTTCTATTAAAATACGTCCCCAAACCATGAAAAAAAAATATTATAGTACCATACATGTACGTACATGTCTGCATCCCACAAAGTCACTGAGTTCTGAGGTGACTATTAAACGGTTGCCAATGTTTTTGTGCCAATCTCAAATTAGTTGCACTTAAATTTGTTTCCATCCACAGGATCAATAATTGAACTCATCATTAAAAGGCAAATTAATTTCCGCTCATAGAATTTCAGCTGCAATGAGTGGAATGAGGAACCAGATAAAAAGGAGATAGAGAGCTTAAAGGAGAATTTTTACATTAAACAGAATGCCTAGAAATAATTAAGAGGGCACAGCTTCCACTCTACATATTGAATACCAGTTTGTAATGAAACACATTTCAGTCTGCCATATTTAGGTGTGTGATTAATGCATAATTATTCCTCTAGCTCTACAGATCGAGAGGAATATGAAGCCAGCCTATAAGATATGCAGTGCAAGAGCAACAGCTAATTGATTTTTGGCCTCTTTTCCATCTTTAATACCTCATGCTTTTGAAAGCTGTTCTCTGAATGTATGACAACGAGCCTAAGAGATGAACGCAGGGCTTTTATAAAGCGCATTTAAGAAACCAAAATCACCAAACACAGACAGAAATTAAACCGGGTAAATGGGAAAAACTGGGATTATCAGTCACCAAAGTATAAGAATATTGATACTAGATACTATATGAGTTGCTGTGATAAGATTTGTCTCGCCTTAAACTAGTAGAGCAGAATGCCGGAGTCAATAATTTCATCATCTGTGGCTGCAGATAGTGTCAGGCACATTGAAGGTCTGAAGTTCAAACTTAATGATGCAAGTCCGTCACAAGACTTTTCTGTGACGGCTGAAATCACTCAAATGAAGCACTGGCCTTTGAGAGTAAGCTGTAAATTCATCACTTATTTCAGTTTTTTAGTATTGTCTTGAAACGTGCTCATTGAAAGCATCCATTTTAAGAATATAAAGCCCAAGTCAAACCATCATGGCAGAAGTGAGGAAAAAGCAGTGAAAAGCCTGAGACGACAGAGTAAACGTCCTAGTGCAGGCTGCCATAGGCCCCATGGTGGGAGCCACTCAGATACCTGTCACCGTTCTGCTCTCAACATCCCAGCAGGGGAGTCTCTAATCAGACTGCAGAATGAAGCATTTGTGGGGGCGACTACAAAGGCTGAAAATAATTCAAAATTTGGCTCGATGGAAAAAGGGCTTTTCTCTCCAGCTTGCTTAGAGCAACTTGCTGCACACAAGCGCTCTATATATATGCGTGCAAACATTTTTAGCAGTCAAAACCTTGCCTTTTCTTTTCTCTGCATGTTTTCAAATTGTAGGAGGAGGATTTGTGGAATGTTATATATCAGAGGTGTAAAGTATTTGAGTAAATGGACTTCGTTACTTTACTTAAGGATGGTTTTGCTACTTTGTGCATGTACTGAGTATCAAAAAAAAAGAAACTTTTACTCTCAACTCCACTACATTTGTGATTGAGTATCTGTACTATTTACTCCACTACTTTAAACGGACACTTACCGATACTCGTTACATTGTGATTGTGTGCGACAAGCCAGCATTGATTTATGTTACAGTACATTTTTTGGGGGAATGAACAACTGCAGGATGATGAAGGTACTGGATGCTATTTATCAG
>SOMO01000039.1:1115979-1131370 GCA_028128575.1 Paedocypris carbunculus | reverse complement strand
AGGTTCAGCTCATCCGAGTTATATTATATATATATATATATAAGTTATATGTTCAGCATTCAGGAAAGGATTCACCAATGTGCATAGTTCTGTCCCTTTAACGGCAATCCACTGCTCCAAGTGTGAGATTAAGATACCGTGATCCATGATGTCAAATGCAATGGTTAAAGCAAAAAGCACAAGGAACACATCCCCCTGTGTCCATAGCTAAAAGAACATCATTAAAAACTTCATTCGGTGTGTAGTTAGCTCTAAAAAGCCTCCCATAGGATTTCAAGAAACACCTGCAATCTGTCTTTTCTCCAACTTTTCTCAGAATGACGACATGTGCATCTGGCTGCATGAATCGTGTCCTTTGCCCATGGTTCACACGTAGCTCTGGGCTGCCTAATCTTCAATAGAGCCACCGAGTTTATGACATTTTACAGTCAGGAGTTCATCTTCTCAGTTTCAGCAGAGTCCAGCATTATACAGTGTTGTTTAAAAACAGTAGTGAACTTAGTCGCTGGGAAGGAATTTATATCTCAGAACAAAGTTAATGGAGTTAATCAGATGTAGAAAGTCATTAGCCATTTGAGCTGCCGGTGTGAACATTGAAATGCCCAACTATAAGCACTCTATCATTCAATAAAAGCTTTTTTCCATTTTTCCAATTTAAGAAGCTGAGAAACATGGGCGGGGTGCTTATATTAAAATATTTAAAATATGCATGCAAATATTATTTTTACTTCTATAATTAGAAGTTTGTGGGAAATAAAAAAGCAACAATTTTTTTTGATAAAAGCTGTCAGAAAAGGCAGCGAATTCACCAATTTTTTGCAACTTTGTTTTTGTCATAACTGCAAGTTATAAGGAAAGAATTGCAAGCTATAATAACAGAACTCTGACTTCATTTCTTAGAGTTGCATGTTATGATGTAATTGCTATTGCAAAGTAAAAATTACAACTTTGTGTGAGGTAAAAATTCATAATTGCTAAATTATTAAGTAAGATTTAAACTTTTTACTTTTAAGATTTTTTACTTAATAACTGGCAATTCTGAAGGAAAAATCTTTGCAATGTTTTTCATTTTTTCTTTTTGGGCTTCGAGCTCCACACATTTGCTGGTCACGACAGTGTTTCTTCGTTAATTTATTGTGTATTGAGTCCCTGCCTGGAAGTTTTATGGTTTTTCGTTAGTTTTTCCTTTAAAAGAATTGTCCTTCTCTTAATATGAAACGCCATACACGACAGGTACATGAACCTGAATGATCATTTTTTCATTGTGCAATTTTTATCTGCATTAAGACAGTTTTTTTTTATCTGTGTTTTTTAAAATGCCATTATCAGTCCACCACTCAGCACTACACAGTACTTTATTATTGCATTAAGACTTTATCATTTAATCACTTTTTGTTATTTTATTTCTGGGCAATTTGGCTTAAAATAACATTTCCTGAACACTTGTGTGACTCAAAACGTCTTGGTTACTTGCGTAACCTCTGTTCCCTGAATAAGTCAGGGAACGAGACGTCCTCGAGACCTGACTATGGATTCTGACTAACGAATGCGTCAGCCATTCGTGATCACTCTAACAACCGGCCAATGAACGTCAAGTTCACTGGCTGCATGAATTTGCATGCCACCTTTGACCCGTACCAGCTGGTATAAAAGGGTGGTGGCGTGCCACATGTCGCTGATTGAAGCCGGTCGGGCCGACGCAGACTTCCAGCGGCATACCCTGAATGTGGCTGTGGGAAGTGACATCTCGTTACCTGACTTATTCAGGGAACAGAGGTTACGCAAGTAACCAAGACGTTCCCTTTCATAGTCAGGTCACTTCGACATCAGTCAGAGACCTGACTATGGGATAATACAACAGGCCACATCCAGGGCAGTATCCTACCGAAAAGACCCCTCCGGCTCATTAGCCGAGGAGCCCTTTAATGGATCTTCCACAGCGTCTAGAGGTGGGCCTAGCCCGAAGGGTAATAGCACTCACCTCCACCGGGGCAACCAAGGAACTTGTTGGTTCTCGACCCGTGCGTGGGGGACCCTCGCCAGGCTTGAGGGAGAACACTTCTCACATAGTGTGATGTGTTGCTTAGAGATGACGCACAAATGTCACTCTTCGAACGAAGCCCATTGTCTGTCGAGGAGAGAGTGGGCTCGGGAGAGGGAGGAGAGCGTAGCCCTACTACTCGACCTCATCACAAACACAGAAACACAGGTGTAATAACTCGGTGAGTATCGCCTGAGGAAGAAAACACACACGCAGCTAGAACTAGGACTTTTTGCTATTCTGGACTCGGTGGCACCAAGGAACCCCTCATTTCGCTTGATTGCCCGTCAGGGGAAACAGAGGCCGGGGCTCCAGGGGTCTCGGCCCTTCATAGGCCATGACCCCTAGTGTGTAGAGCGGACTGGGCGTGTTCCTAGCCTAGCTCGAGGGTAGAGGAAACACTAAGATAGGAGGCTGGCCTACACCGTGTCGGTATTGCCCTCCACCGCGGCTAGCACCTGCGTGGATACCGACGCCTTATCCAGCTCGTAGAACCGGATAAAGGTGTTGGGTGTAGCCCAGCCGGCAGCTCTGCATATGTCTGCTAGAGAGACTCCCCTTGCCACTGCAATCGATGAGGCCACGCTCCTGGTAGAGTGGGCTCTCACGTTCAGCAGGCAAGGCAACTTACGGACGTGATACGCGAAGTTAATCGCGTCAACGATCCAGTGCGAGAGTGTCTGCTTGGTGACGGCATTCCCTTTCTGTCGACCACCATAGCAGACAAAAAGCTGTTGCGAGCTTCTGAAGTTCTGTGCGCCGTAAGTAGGTGCATATAGCGCGGACTGGGCACAGTGGGTGACCGGCCAGGTCTTGCTCCCCAGCGGGGAGGGCCTGCAACGTCACTACCTGATCCCTGAGGGGGGTAGTGGACACTTTGGGCACGTAACCAGGCCTGGGTCTCAGCACTAGGTGCGAGTCTCCAGGGCCAAAGGTCAGGCACTGAGGATCTGCAGAGAACGCCTCTAGGTCCCCGACCCGTTTCACTGAGGCCAATGCTAGTAAAAGCGAAGCCTTCAGTGTGAGCAGCCTGAGACTCGTAATCTCTAGCAGCTCGAAGGGGGGAGAGCGGAGGGTCGCCAACACCAAGCTCAAATCCCACACCGGGGTTGGAGGAGGTCTGGAAGGGCGAACACTTCTTGCACCTCTTAGAAACCTAGTCGTCAGGTCGTGCCGGCCTACTGTCTTCCCCTCGATGAGGTCATGTGCAGCGGATATCGCGGCCACATAGACTCTCAGAGTGGAAGGGGCCACGCTTTCCTCAAGTTTCTGCTGGAGAAACATGGGTGGGCAAACGCGTTTACACCGAGTGGCACCTCATTAGCGCAAACCAGAGTGGACAGTGCGTCGATTCGTCTGAGGCAAAGAGATCTATCTGTGCCAGACTGAATTCCTCCCACACCTCTGTCACCACTTGAGGGTTCATCCTCCATTCGCCAGGGGCCGTGCCTCGAAAGTGCATCCGCGGTTGTGTTGAGGATGCCTGGAATGTGGACTGCCACCAGAGACTTGAGTCTCGGCAGACACAACAGCCAGAGGCAACGTGGGAGCTTGTCCCGGATCCAGAACTGAAGGTGCCGCATGTGTAACTTGCCTAGCGGAGTCACCGCAGAGGCAGATGCCATGTGGCCTAGGATCCTCTGGAAGTGTTTGCACTGAACCCGGACCCCGGGGGTGAACACTTCCAGCTGACTCCGGATATTGGCGGCTCTCCGGGAGGACAGCCTGCCGCACATCAGAACGGAGTCTAGGTTGAACCCGAGAAAGGAGATCTGTTGACACGGGGTCAGCATGCTCTTCTTTCTGTTGACGCGTAACCCCAGCCGGCTCAGGTGCCTGAGCACTGCGTCTCTCTGTGCGATCAACTGACTCCACGATCTGGCTAGTAGGAGCCAGTCGTCTAGATAGTTCAGGATCCTGAATCTGCGGACTCTCAGAGAAGAGAGGGCAGCCTGCGCTATCTTCGTAAAGACTCGCGGCAACAGAGAGAGGCCGAAGGCCAGGACCATGTACTGATACGCTCTGCCCTCGAAAGCAAAGGGCAGAAAAGGCTTGTGCCGGGGCAAGATCGAGACATGAAAGTATGCATCTTGAAGGTCGATAGCGGCGAACCAATCCTGGGGTTGAACTGCCCTCAGAATGTCCCTCTGGGTCAACATCCTGAACGAGAACCTGTGAAGGTAGCCTTTCAGGGACCTCAGATCCAAAATAGGCCGCATACCGCCGGTCTTCTTGGGGACCACGAAGTACAGGTGGTAAAGCCCGCTCCTCGTCTCGGCTGGGGGCACCATCTCTATGGCGCCCTTCGCTAGCAGCGAGGAGACCTCTGCCCTTAATACGAGTGCATCTCTTGAGCCCACATGAGTGGTGAGGATGCCTCGGAATACCGGAGGCCGGCGGGCGAACTGCAGAGCGTAGCCGAGTCTCACAGTTCGGATCAGCCAAGGGGACGGACGAGGAAGGGCGCGCCATTCCATCAAGCACCGTCTGAGGGGGATCAACGAAGCCGTGGGGTCCCCGAGACCGGGGTCTGGGGAGGTCGGGGCTCTGACAGGAGTCTCCACTAGGGACAGCTTGGGGCAGGTGACTCCTAGCCGTGAGGTGAGAGAGTTCCGCATCCCGTCTGAGCCTACAGGCTGCCGAGGGCCGCCTGACAACCGACCTCTCACCATGTCGGGAGGTGCCGGCCGGAGCCTGCTCCTTGACCGACTTGGTGAGCTGGGGGTCTCTCTCCCCCGCCACAGAGGAGAGCATGACCCCCGACCTGGATCTCCGTCGGGCCGGGACCCTCCGGAGCTCCGTTCTTCTACCGCGCAGGGAGTATCCGGTGTTAACGGATGTCTCGACCCGCGGGTGGAGGGAGTGTTAGTGTGGGTGCGTCTGTCTTTTACTGTAAAGTTGGCTAACACCATAGGTGGTAGCCCCACTTTTGTGTCCATCTGTGGATGGACTTCGAAAGTGGTGGCTCGATCGTTGGAGCTCAACCATACACCCTGCTCTGCTCCTTCCACTCCAAACACATCAGGATCGCAATGGAGGCCGTTTGGCGTCCCTTGCTGATCTGGATTCGTAGCGCGCCGCCCTCTTGCGGCAAGATCTGCTCCTCTGCTGCGGTGGTGGTGCCGGGGGATGAGGGACCTCAGGCGCAGTCACTGGGCATCGCCAGCGCTTTCCAGCTGGAGATGCTTTCGCCATGGGCCTGGAAAAGACATGCGAAATGCCTTTAGTCTGCAGCTGGAGGGTAGAGAACTGTCTGCACAGCTGCTCCACCGTGTCGCCGAAAAGGCCAGACCTAGAGATGGGTGCGTTCAGGAACTGGTTCCTATCTGCGCACGTCATGTCTGGGAGATCGAACCATTGGTGGCGCTCCTGGACCACCCGAGTTGCCATTGACGCCCCTGTCGTACATGCTGCGACCTTAGCTGCCCGCAGGATGAGGTCGGTAGTCACACGCACTTCCTGAACTAAATCAGGGGGCGCTGCTTCCCCTCCGAGCTCCGCCAGCAACTGTGCCTGGTGCAATAGCCGACAGTCCATGGAGCGCGGATGCAGTCTGGCCATTGTAAGCGTAGCCCTTAGCGTTTAGCGCGTATAGGAACTACGCGATAGCCCGTTCCGTGGTGGGAAATTCCAAATAGCCCCGGGAAAGACCACCTGTGAGGGAAGTGAGGAAGGAGTCGCTACCAACACGCGAGCGAGCCACTAGGGGGGATTGCCACGTCTTGGTCAGCTCCTCGTGTAGCTCGGGAAAGAAAGGAACCCGGGCCGTCCCGGTTGCTTAGCCGATGGACGCGCCTGGCACCAATCATCCAGCCGCAAAGGGGCAGGCTGAGGTGGAGTTTCCACCTCTAATCCTACCTTCTTCGCGGCGCGAGCTAGCACTACCACAAACGGGTTATTGGAACGTGATCGCGCCGTCGTCTCTGCAGGCGCCACGACCATATCCTCTAACGCCGAGAGTGAGTCATCCTTCGATGGACACTCAAGCGACTGTTCATCGTCGGAATCCAGCAAAGCATCAGAATCTCGTGCTTTGCCGGAGAGTTCTAGTGACCGGATTCGGTAGTGGATACTACGGGATGGAGACCCGAGATCGTCATCTACCCTATCTCCCCACGAGTGCGCCTCACCGGATCCAGCGGGTCGGGAAGCCGCGGCGTCCCGATCCTCGCCACGGGAGGGCGCTGTGGCTGCAGACAGGGTTTCCCGGAGGAAATCCCGTCTCTTCCGCAGTGTCACGATCGGCATGCGTTCACACACCGAGCACGAACTCGACACGAGCGCCGCATCCGCATGTGCTCATCCGACGGCGACAGCCACTTACCGCAATTAGAAGATTTGCACAAGCGTGACTCCATCCTTAAAAGGACGTGTCGAACGCTTAGGAGCTCTCTCAGATAAAACTCTTTGCCGACGTAACAAGGAGTTTTCAACTTCTTCCGGGGTCTTTTTTTCGAAGGAGCGAAAACCAGCTTGGATTATTGCAGAGTTCCAACGAAGAGCCTTATCGAGTTGGTTGAAGAGATGAAACGACCGAAGGCTTCAATCATCTGAAAGGTATTTGCATGTGGCACGCCACCGCCCTTTTATACCAGCTGGTACGGGTCAAAGGTGGCGTGCAAATTCATGCAGCCAGTGAACTTGACCGTTCATTGGCCGGTTGTTAGAGTGATCGCGAATGGCTAACGCATCCGTTATCCCATAGTCAGGTCTCTGGACTGACGTCGAAGTGACCTGACTATGAAAGGGAAATGATATTTTAAATATTGAGATTCCCTCTGGGGTTTTCAAGAGTACACTAAACAAGAAAACACACGCGTGCAGAAACACCCAGACACACACACACACACACACACACACACACACACACACACACACAAAACAAACAATTAACTACCTCAATAACCGACTCATACACTTGGTTTTCAATTTATTCTAAAATTAGTATAAATTACTTGGGAGCATAAAGCAAATTAATTCACATGTGAAGAGTGATTTTGCATTTATTCGTGGCACTCTCATTTATTATGATTCGATGGACACATTTCAAATTCCCTGTAGAAGTTTTTAGCCTGGCACTCAGACAAGAAACCAACAAAAAATCACTGATGAATGTAGCACAATTCATGCACAAAGGTTGTTCAAAGTATTCTCATTAAAAGGTCAAAAAAGGGAAAAAATAGTCATGAGACATTTCTTAAAGAGAAATATTACATTTTTAACAATTAAAACAATTAAAAAGCATAAAATATAGCGAGTATGAGCATGGTATTGCTTAGTGAATTATTGTGTTACTGAAAAGAAAGCTTAAGTCTTATTTAAAATTTGACCGTTTGTGGACAGTGTCATTACTGGAAGCCTATTCCAACTATGTGCAGAAACAATGATTCTTTGTCAAGGCCAGAGATTGACGACTCTCAAAAGTTATATTAACACAAAACAAATTGTTTGGTAAACCTATTCTGAAGCGAAATCATTTTGAGAGTTTTTTTTATTTATTTTTTTGTTATTGTTTGAGTATTGCTGTATTGTATGACTTTTTGAACAGGAAGCCTTTCACTGTCATGAAATAAAAGGCCAATACAAATAAAACATCAATTGAAAGAGTCTGAATCTTCAAGCAGAAAATCATTATCGGGATGTCAAAACAGCTCATGCTCTGCGAAAGGCAGCTTCAGAGAAAAGTTTGGCTTTCTAATTGCTTTAGAAAGCTTCACTCAGTGGAACAGACATTCTTAACATCAGAAATCCATTGAGTTTTTGTTGCAGCAATAGTATAATGGTTAGACATTTGCATTTGTGCTTGAAATCACATGTCTGAATCAATCAATAAAAAGAAATTCCTATTGTTAAAGCTACCAGCAATATTCTACAACTGAGAGTCCTTGAGCAAGTCACAGATCCCAACACGCCCCTGGGACACCATAGCTTCAGCTGCCCACTGTTTCAGGTTTGTGTGTGTTCGCTTCACTGTGCAAATACACACTTGACTAGTTGATTATCATATGAATACACACTTGACAACTGACAATCGTGGCTATGACCAGAGGTGGCCTGTTTCATCTTTTATCTTTTTGGTAGAGTGTTTGAGACAAATTTGATATGCAAACAGGTACAACATGGTAGGTTGCAGGTGATTAAAATGACATTCAACAACAGGAAAAATGCAATAACAATGAAAAGTGTTTCCAGCCACCTGATGATTATCTCAAACTGTAGGAAACATTAGAAAAGTCACTTGATTTTTTCCCTAGTGGAGCTTTGATATATTGCATGTAATTAAGGATCCTGCACTGTTTATGAGGACAAATAATATAGATATCAGACAGGGCTACTTATGGATGGGCACCAAAAAAAATCGACCGAAATAATGGGATCAAAGCAGGCTGCTCTTTGAGATTGAATTACAACTCTGCCATTTAAGTGAGTAATTTCATTTTCCACAGCCCCAGGCCACTTCATAATTCAGAGTTTTATTGGCCTTTTTTAAGCTAAAAATGTTTGAAAATGTGAAATGGTGAATTATCATAGACTAGGATTGATTTTTTAAACATGTCTGTTATATTTACATGTAAAAAAAGTGTGTGTGCGCACACTATATATATGGTTTTATATATATATATATATATATATATATGGTTACGTATATATAATTTTAAAAATACCTCTCTATCAATACCATGGTGGTCTAATTTACTTTCTTCCAGGGGTGGAGGACACTTAACATGTAACAATGATCTTCAACATCTTTATGTCAGAAACAAAAGGGTCAGCATGAAGACAAGAGACTACAATTCAGACACACTGTCCATTGATGGTAATTACTTTTCCATTAAACATTTCAGACAATTGACAAACATCACACATACACAGTTATTTGGCAGACGCTTTTATCCAAAGCGACTTACAAAAAGAGGAGCAAGTGAAGCATTTTGTCTACAATAGGCTACAGTAGATGTCTACACAGCCTATATAAGGAGACTTACTAGACAGAACAGCATGACAGTCAACAACAACAGTGAACACAAGACAAAGGATTTTTTTTCTTTTAATCAGTGTTAAGGTGCTGGTGAAAGAGCTCAGTTTTAGTGCTTTTTTAAACGTTGAGAAAGTTGCAGACTTTCTTAGAGGAATAGGTAAATAGTTCCACCAGACAGCCGCCGAACGAGAGAAGGTTTTTGAGAGGGATTTCAAGCCACGTTCTAGAGGGACGACTAGACGACGTTCGTTCTCGGATCATAGACTACGTGAGGGAGAGTATTCCTCAATTAATACTCACACAAAAATACTGAACACACACACACACACACACACACAGACACTCGTTTGAAAGCATTTATGACACACATGTGGAGTGCCTGGCTTTGCACAAAGTAAGGTCAGGCAAACAAGGAGCTTCGCATCCCAGTTCTCTGGAGCAGTCAGACAGTCACTACATCCCTGGCTGCACTTGAGGTCTTCCCAACCACTTGTAAATATCCCATACTCGGGTAACTGACAGGTGACAATTCAGGAAACAGAGGTTATGCAAGTAACCATAGACGTTTTCTTTGTCATCACATGGCGTAGCAGTAGATACAGCAAACTTTTGATGCAGACTGGTCAATGAAACGGACGTGGTGCAATCATCAACATTTCTGTCCATATTCTCACAATTGAGTTAAAAGTTACCAGACTTTCTGTTTTATTAAGTTAACTTTGATTTCAGTGAAAGATGCAATTATTGAGAAGCTTCCAGCAAATGGAAAGTAATTTCTGTGACTTTTCTACTAAGGTTTAGGGAAGTGAAGGCCGTTGTAAAGTGTTGTTATGAAGACCACATGTGGCTCCAGATTATTGAGCCACTTGTCAATTGCTGTAGTCACCCCATGAGTGAGTTTTCACACTCGGTAAAGCAGCGAACAGTCCTCAGACAAATCAGACGCCATTCAGCTGGAAACACCATCACCTAGACCCTGCTAAAAGTGCAAAGTTCTACAAAGGGAGAGCATCAAGGTCCTGGCTGACATAAATGACTTCATCCACTCCATGAACTGTTGAACTTCCGCTCTTTAAAAATATAGAGGACCGTTTAAAAAAAAAGAACTGTTAGAAAAAAAATGTGAATGCGCCACACCGTTGCACAGTTACTTAATATGCAGTTCAAATTTGTATATTAATCACTGTGGACTAGAATTCACTTGAGAATAAAAAAACACTGGCCGACCAGCTTAACTCATTTTTAAAACCACTAATTCTAAATTTTTTTTTTCTAAACAGAATAACTGTTTATTTTTGGTGTTCTATTTATAAATAGCAATGTGACATTTACAGTTTAAAGCTATGTTTTGTATGTAAAATATTTTTAACAGTTTTAATGATTCATTGGAAGAATTGACAGACACACAGATACTGTACATCAGAAGACATACAGACACACACGTGTAGTTTAGAATGTAATGTGTGTAATATATAATAATGTATATGAAAATAAACTGCATAGTAAACAAAAAACTATGAATGAAACAATATGATATGAATCTAACAATAAAAAAAAAAGAAATATTGGCAGGCATGAGAAGAACCAGAAGAAAACTATCCATGAAAGCGGAAATCATGACCCAAGACATTATTTCCCAAATTACCTTATGTCCTGAAAAATAAAACGTCTCAATAGAATCAGGATATGAGGAGATTACCCAGAGGCTGACCCTTTCCAATTAGACAGTGTAGATAAAAAAGGAAGGATGGCAGAAGGCGATAAGGAAGGAAGAAAAGGAAAGGAAGTAGGGAGGGTACAGTTTGTGAGTGTAACTGAATATAAAGCAATGCTGAGGGGATGTGCAGAAATAATGGAGGTTAAAGTCTCACGTGTGTGTTTGACAGTTGTCTGTGAGACTTTTTGTTGTTCAATGTCCTGGTTCAAGTTGCAATAATTGTTTATGCAGATTTACAACCTCATTGCATATTTAAGCGTGGTTCTGATGTGTATTGCGCAAACAGTAAATGAACCCCATAAACTGTGCGTTTGTTTGTAAAGCTTTGTTCTTCAGTCATTTTGCTGTGTAATGGTTCAGAATATTGAGAAGAAAAAAAAAGACTAAAGCATCTCATTAGAGATATAGACACACACACACACACACACACACACGCACACACAAACACACAAGCACACACACATAGTCACACTCACGTCCTCGTGGAGGAGCGTGAGTGACATAGGGATCCAAACACTGGGATAAGACACAAAGGGTTTATTGATGACAAACACTGAACATGAAGGAACTCGGGACTCGGGATTAAACAGGGGTCTGAGAACTGACACGAGGAACACCGGATTACATGGACGTGCTCACACACTGACGAGACCAGACAAAAGACAAGGCAAACACACGGGTACATAGTGTCCAAAACGAGACAAGGAACAGGTGTTCAGTGAAGAATCTGGGTCAGGGGGCGGAGTCTGGGACGGTGAGGAGGGCATTTTGTGACACACACACTATCCATCCATTCATTCATCCATCTCACCGTAAAGTTGATCTACCCCAAATGTACATCTTCTGTCTTATGTAATGTCTTATAATAATCCTCTGACTGTATTAATGGTTTTAGAGGCATTATTCAATTATAGCTTTCACTCATTATAGCCACCATAAAATTGCTTTCAGAGCAGCTAAAACAACGAAGAATTGCTTCTAATGCAGGATGAAGATGAAGTAAAGCATGGGATCCCCAGAGCATTTTAATATTGTATGTACCAATTTTAAGCTTTTTTCTCCTTGAAATTATAGAAAATGGTTTACATTAGCATCTGTTATCCAAAAAAAAATCCAGGTTAGACATTACACCTCAGCTTGAATTATTTGCCAATCAAAGTCATCATTGATTATTGGGAGAATAAGAGACTTGATGTATCCGAGAATCCTGCTCCCCAGCTCCTCCTGGTGAAATCTTGTGTTTGACCTTTCAGAGTTTCTATTCATTTTCTATAAATTAAACAACATCAATTGTAAAATATAAAAATAAATAAAAAATAAAACAATGAATAAATATAGAGACTGATTTTGTTAATATGGCACCAGGGATCATTGACATGTGCTATTCCATTAACCATCCAGGGACGTTACACGCACACAGTGAAGTGAACACACAAACATGGAGCAGTGGGCCGTCTTAAGCCGTAGCTTGTTTCTGCATGGCTTATGAGTAGTTGTCGTAACTGACTGAGAAAGTATTATTTTTTAAGATGCTGATGGGTTTGAGTGCATTGTGCTACTGGCCTTTTAGGTCTTTATTATGGCTCAACATGCTAATTTTGTGGTTATGAATGTGATTGTTTGATATTTTTAGTCATTTTTGAGTTTTATCTCAGTGTTACTGTGCTTACTATCCCAACAACACTTCAGAAGAATATCTAATGCTTTATCGTATCAGACATGACAGTTTGGCAATGCCAAAATTAAATGAATCTTGCCTGAGCTTGTTCTTAATTACTGAATGGTGACTAATGCAATTACGTTTCCAGAGGGCAGTGCTTTACATAAATTACCATTAAATATACAGTTTGTCAAACACCATAAAGAAAATGAGATTAGAAGCTTCAAAACTAACATTAAAATAAAGGTTCACAGCTACAGGTTTAATGTATTGTTTTGAGTTAGGTTTGCATACTGAAATATTATGCAAACTTTGCATAATAAATTAAAAAGAACCATTGTTGCAATATTCATTAATAAATTGAACCTGCTTCTGTCATGTCTGGGTTGCATAAAAAAAAANAATATTTAGACACACACACAGTCACGCACTATAAACACACACAAAAAAAAAAAAAAAAAAAACAGAAAAAAAACATGCAAACTTGGAGCAGTGGGCAGCCTTAATGTGGCAGCTGGTTGGTAATCTTATTGTAAGAAAGAAATGTTCTAACACTTCTGTTAAATGTATAAATGTTTAAACTGCCCTTATTTAAATAAGCATTATTTGACTAATCACTGTCAACAAATCAAGAGAGAAACATTATTCATTCTCTTTAGTTGCAATAGACACACTAACGTATATGCTATTCATGAACTGATATGAAGTGCATACATAAAGCAACTTTATCAATTATCAATAATCATTTGACATTACCACACTAAGCATAATCCAAGGAAATTTCACAGCATCATTTGAAAGTTTGACTCACTAATAAAAATGTCCTAGTACTTATTATATACTGTACATAACCTTATAAAAATCAAGATTAAACACCTAGTTTCATCACACAATTCATTATTTTCACTTTCATATTTCGAAATATATTTGACACAACATAATTGCCTTCACCTGAAAATTACTAAAGCTTAACCAAAAAAAAAAATTGGAATCTTTCCATTGCCACAGAGATCTATCAGTCAACATCAGGCAATGGTCACATCAAGTTCCATTACATCAAATACAGCCCCCAGTGCTACACATCCAACTGCAACCTCTTTAATATTCAGAAAATGAGCAGGGCCAGCTATCACATACTGACAGACACATGCTGCAAGCAGTCAAAAAAGTTTAATCTCATTATAGACTGGCATGGTTGAGTCAAACAGCCCGCGTCCAGATGCCTGATGAGGCCCTTCAGATATAAAAGCGGCATCGCTTTTATGCTCAGAACCGCTCGTACCTTCGTCCCCGAGGCCTCCTTTAGAGGTCGTGACACTCTGGGAGCAAATGTCAAAAAGGGGAAAGCAATGCATTTGTCAGAGAGCCTGAAGTTAATGGGATGCCGCAATTCTCTTTGCGCGCTGCCAAAGGAAGGTCAAGCGTCTTTGGCGCAACACAAACATACTTAATTGTGATACAGTTTTCATTCTCAGACCTACACGTTGGCGTTACTTTAGGTAAAAAAAATGTTGTTTTAAAGCAAGACTATATAGCTCATAAACGCTTGAAGTCATTTATTCATACGGAACTGACAGTTTTGTTTGACAGCATGATTAACTAAAGAATTGTCCTATATGGGAACAAAAAGCAATAGAAAAATGTAATGTTCATCTTTATGGTTGGTTAGTTGATGCAATTAATTTTTAATTATTTGTGAGTGGCTTCCTGTGGTTCAATCCATTGCTGTTTACTGAAGTACTTCCCAGGGAAATCATGCTACATGGGATTTTCAATGTTTAGATGCAGTGATGTGTAGGTTGCTTGGGATAAATGTGTCCGCTGAAAGAAAACATGAATTCAAAGTAATGTTATTTTGGGAAAATTAAAGGTAATACATGTGGACAATTGGCATGGCAACCATAAATAAAAATATTTAAAAATCCAAGATGAATGAAAAAATGTGCAAATCACTCTATTTTTATTTTCTTATTTTTTATTGGTCAGTGTCGTAGAACTATCAGTTCCAACGTCCAGATTCTGGTTGGTGAGTATGCCTGAACAATTTTATAACTGTCTAATTTTGTGAGCATCTTTGCAATCATACTTGGTGGGGTCATGGGCCTGAGTCAATGATGGCTCCACAACTAGATGTGGTGAGTGAGCAGGGTCTTATGTGGTGAGCTTACAACCTAACCATACTACCTTGTTGCTGTCTGACCGTATGGACTAGTAGGTCTAACACAGACTTGTCCTGAATACAAGTTAGAAGGAGCAAGACTGCCAGCAGATGAGAGTTGATGTACCATCTGAGAAAAANTGGGCCTGAGTCAATGATGGCTCCACAACTAGATGTGGTGAGTGAGCAGGGTCTTATGTGGTGAGCTTACAACCTAACCATACTACCTTGTTGCTGTCTGACCGTATGGACTAGTAGGTCTAACACAGACTTGTCCTGAATACAAGTTAGAAGGAGCAAGACTGCTAGCAGATGAGAGTTGATGTGCCATCTGAGAAAAAGACCTGACCAACATTAAGACAAGGTATGGCTTTTGCATACCCCAACAGGTCTGGTCACTTGTCATCTTTGTGCAGTCACTGACAGATTCGACCAAGAAATGTTTGAAGTTCAATGTTAAATTGATCTTATCTGAAAGAGAAAGTTGGGTCATTGTGTTTATATGTGGAATGTTGATATGCTGAACTGGAGTTTGATTACTTACATGTTTGCTTTAATTTGTATCCTTGTGTTGGATGAGTTTGTTTGCTTTGGTTGGGTTTTCCTCAACATTCCCTGTCCAGATGTTGCATTCCCTGTTCAGATTGTAGTTCTTGCTCTCTGTGTTCCTGTCTTGTTCTTGACCTGTCTTGTTCCTGATTAATTGAAATAAATAAAAGTCTGTCCCTGAATTTGGGTCTGAGCTTCCTGCATCCAGAAGCGTGACACTAGATACGTACCTGAGGACTAAGCCAACTAAAGACAACGTTCTATTAACTTACCCTCAGCACCGTAAA